>CM066255.1:11518982-11571482 GCA_033675135.1 Frankliniella intonsa | reverse complement strand
TTACGGCCCTCATGACCCGCGCCCACCGACCTGCCCCGGCAAAGCGATCCCTGAGCTTCGCTCCTCGGCCGCCAGGGCGTCACAGAGCGCGCCACCCGCCTGTCTTTGTACCCCCAACCCCCCTCCCCAGCTCCTCATGTCATATCTGGAGCCAGGCAGGGGTGAGAGGGATAGGGAGGGGGAGGAGGCGGGTAGGGGCTGAGCTGCCAACAAACTAGAGGGGGAGGAGATGGGGAGGGGGTGGGTGTTCTCGCACTAAATCTCATCCGGATAGGTGCGGCACGTAGCGGCAGCGTATGCCATATGGTCACTATTAGAGCACGTCCGGTGAATCCAAAATGGAGGACGATGTGGGGAGGTGGGGTTGGGGGTGGGGGCGCACGTGGCATGGGAAGGCGGAGGCCGGCCAGGGAAAGATGGCTTGGGAAATCAAGGAAATCATAGGTAAGCATCAGGGGAGAAATGTCGGGGCCATTTTGTTAAAAAAAAAAAAAATGACATGTGTAGCAGCTGTAACTCCTAAGCTATTCAAGCTAGAAATCTAATCTCATCGGAGTACCTTTCTGTAAGCCTTACACTGTATGATGACGAAAAAAAAATTATGCTCATCGCACTCCTAACACCTCTAAAATGGCGATTTTCTGAAAAACCATCCGTGTTTGGTACATTTTAGCCTAGTGCGATATTTATACTTTCCCAGCGAATGGCGCACAAAAGTGGTTTAAGACGCAGCCCATCGGTCGAGAGCCCGTGAGGCAGTGGGAGGGGACTGCCCGGCCCGGCCGCAGGCGTTATCGCGCTTTAAATTTATTCGCGAACGCAAGTTTGGCCTCCGCAAGTTTTTGCGATAAGCCTTATCGTCTGTTCGCCTGCCGGGCCGGCCGGCGAGTTGTCAGGAGAGTCCACCGCACCTATGAATCTCCTCCTTGTCAAATTTGGAGGGGGAGAAAGGGGGGGCGGGCGAGTGGTAGCAAAAGTTGGACAAGACAATCCGTCATTTGCGTCAATCGCTCTAGGCATGACTCCCCCCCCCCTCCCTTCCCCCCTCTCTCGTGTGTTCTTTGTCGTTAGGACTCGCGGTTGTCGCTCCGCCGACCGTTCGCCGCTAGCCGTCCAGTTCACTGACCTTTCGCGTAAATATGGATTGCTTTTGGAATAGCGGTCAGAGCTCGGACTTTTGGCTCCTCCGGCTGGCGCGGCGGTAGGCGGCTGCTGGTCCAGCCACCGAGTGGCTGTGGGCGGGCTATGTGCTATCAGACGGGTTGGAGTGAGAGGACACTACACGCAGCTGCTCGGTGGCTGGACCGGCAGCCGCGGAAATTCTCAGGAACTTTCCTGGAAATGCGCAAAACTTCCGGGATATCTCAGGAAACAGTTTTGCCGTGGCTACCGCCGAGCCAAATGTCCGAGCTCCAATAATAGACGTGACCAAAGACGTCATGGGGCGGGGCGGGGCGGGGCGGGGCGGGTACAGTAGTGACTGCTTGCCGGTGTGTGTTTGCGCCCCGGTCAACAACTGGTGCCGCTGCCCTGCCCTGCCCTGCCCTGCCCCCGCCGCTGGCTCGCGCTGGCCCTAGACCCCTAGGGAGCCTCGGCTTGTCTTGGCTGCCGGCCGCCGGCCGGGCTGCAACTCTAAGATTTATTGCTCGTGTGCGCCTACCAAGCGCCTGGCCCGCCTGGCCCGCCTGGCCTCGGCCAGCCTCTCCCTGGCCTCTCCCAAGCGCTGGTGGCCGGCCCGGGCCCGGCCCGGCACACCCCGGCGTGATTCCAGGAAGCCGAGATGGGGAGGGCGTGAGGGACCCGGCAGCGGCAGCAGCCAGACTCAGCGCCCCGCGCGCACACAAGACCCTTGTAATCCACGGCAATTTTCGCAAGCCACTCGGAGGAGGAACCATATTCCCATTGTGACTGACGTGCGGCGGGGCAGGCGTGCACACTGCAAATTCAAGTGTGTACCGGATGTTTCTTGGAATGCGTAACAGTGTTGCGGGTTTGCCTACCCCATTCGCCCGTTAGGCGCCATGATGGCCCCTGCAGCACTGGAGAGTATGCAATCCCGCAACACTGTTACGCATTCAGAAAAAAACACCCCCGGTACACACGTGTAGGGGCGTGCTTGCAAGCACACACTTCCAGGTGCTCTGATTGGCCTTGGCCTGGTAAGGGGCTAGGTGTGTCAGTGAAGGCGCGCCACTAAAGCTTCTTTTTTTCGGAACGGTTTTGAGACCCGCCGTGGCGGACAGGACCGTTTCGGCTTACCGTTCTGTCAGCCGTGAACAAGCCTCGCCACCCTTCTCCCGCCAGCCAGCCCCCTCCCCACCCCACCCCGCCTCTACCCGTTCTCCTCCACTTTCACCCACACGGGCCATAATTCTTTGTCACCATTAGTTTTGTCCACGCAATTGGGAACGCTGGCCAGGAGAGGACCCCCCAGCCCACCTCCCCCTCTCCACGCCTCATACAGACTGAAATACTAATAATAATGTTATGGTTATTATTAATAATTAATGGTCCGAAACGATTTTGATAAATTCTTCTGGGTGGGCCGAGAGGGTCGGGGCCAATGCTTTTGTCACGTGTGGGATACTGCACGGAAAAATGAGTTTGATTCTCTCAACAAACAAGCCTGTTAAAATATACAAAACTAAAGAGTTTCTTTGCGAAACTAAAAATCTGCCAAGGGGAATAAGCGTCTGTTACTACAACATACATTCTGCTATTGGAACAGTCTGCTAGCTGGGGCAGCAGAACACAAAAAAACACCCATTATGTTGGTTGTGAGAACCAAGTCTGTTTTTACGTGTGTAGTCACCTCAAACCAATATATAAAACACGTTGATTCTTTTTTTTTTTATGGCAGCAGCACAAACTCTGTCCCTGTGGATCCCCGAAACTACACGGGTAGACACATGCCAATCGTTGATAATGAATCAGCCGCTCTCCTTTTCCTCCGCCTCCCCTCCCCCCCCCCCCCCCCCCCCCCTCCCCCCCCCCCCCCCCCCCCCCCCCCTCCCCTCCCCTCCCCTTCCCCTTCCCTTCCCCCTTCCCGTGGAACCAATCAAGCAAGAACATACTTTCGCTCTGTTATATAGCGCAGCGGACATTCGAAATTAAAAGAATGAAATGGGGGAAAAAAATCTAATCGGGCGTCGAATGGACCCCGACGCCGCCAAACGCCATCGGCTTGCCTCTGACAGTGCGTGCATGGGGTCGTGAGTGTGAGTGTGTATGTGTGTGTGTGTGAATGACCAGGCACGTGTAGATTCAGTGGACCTATTTCAGGAGCTCATTTCCAGCCCTCTGTTTTGCGGCACACGCCTCTCAGAGACTCTCTGGATGACAATAACTGTTTGCGAGGCCAGGAGGTCGCTCTGAGACAGCCTAGCGTTTCTGCATGTGAGACACACTGCCTCACACCAAGAAGCGAGAGACACACGGTGTCTCGCACCAGGATATGTTGGTCTCACACGAAAATGTGTTACGGTCCTCTAATTATAGCTTATACTGATAGTCACTGTAGTTTACGCACGGTAAAACAAAAATCTTGAATTTCAAGACCTGGTCTTGGATGCCATTGGCGTTCTCCATAAGATACAAGACTATGTCTTGAAATTCAAGAAACCTTTTCTACCGTGCGGTGAATTTTCGCCGTAAGCTACCGGGCTGCAGGGTTCACAGTAGCTTACAGTGACCGCAAGCTTTTTATTAGTGCCTTTCACTAAGGTTTCCAGGGTGGGTCGGGGCCGAGGCGTTACTCATAACGACGCTCGTCCCCGCGGCGTCGCGACGCCCCGCCGGCCCGTGTGTCATATTTTGCCCGGTAATGACCCCTCCCCTCCTGGCGCCGGCCGGCCGGGCCTGCTCTGCCTCCTGCCTGCCTGGCGTGTACTTCACTCCTCCCGTTATGTGCGCCACTTTGTAAAACGCTCCGGCGGCTTGCACCGGTTCGTGCTCCATGTTTTCTCGCGGCTGCACCGAGTTTTTTTTCTTAAAGCGCCATTACGGCAAAACCATGTAACTTATTTTATTTATTTAATGAGGAAGCAGGATGTATACATTCTTACACTGACAGTAATAGGTCACTCCAAGATACTATCTTCCTATAAAATTTGACTGTAGCATAGACATTCCCTAGCCGCGTCACTCGCCATCATGTTTTTTTAAAAACTGTCATTTTTTTGAGTAGAGAATTGACAAGGATGGCAGGGGTGGGCAGGGCAGTGACGTGGATATATCCTGCCCTGGCTCGCCTTTGAGCCTGTCCATCACTGCGGGCAGCAGTCAGTCTGACCACCGCCCCGCCGGTCAAGCTGGCCCCGCCCCACCCAGCAGAATAGGGCGAGGCCAACACACAATCAGCGCTACAAGAGTCGCAAACTTGTCTTTATGTATAGTTTTTTTCTTTCCTTTCTCTTTGTCGCGTTTAAACCCCCTTTTCCTTATTCGACCGAGGAAAACAAAATAGAAACATTCATGATGCTTTACATCGTGATAGCCTCCTCTTTTGTCTGACTCTAGTTTTACAGGGCTGATGGGGAGGATAGCAGCATTCGCGGTGTTTATTTTTTTTGTCGTTGTTTTCCGTGTCGCGCAGCGCAGTGTTAGTGCTGATGTAACAGACGTCGGACCGCCGCTGCACCAGACTTTAGGAATCCGTACAAACACGCCAACTCTGCTGAATAAGCTGGCTGATTCCTGTGCTGGGTCCCCCCCCCCTTCCCCCCCACACACACTCCTGACCCGCACGGCAGCTAAGTCCGTCGCGTCACGTGATCGGCCGGCCGGCGACAACAGAAACAGGAAAAACTGCCGCCCCCACACCGCAAGCCTATTAACTAGAGTGAGCATGGGAGGTACGCTTAACTTGCAGGGAAAATGGGATGCACGCTTAAATTACACTGTAAGAAATTGTCGTACAGGGTACGGGAAAATTTTCCATGGAAGATGTCGTACAATGACAATCCTAGATTGTAAATGTACAAGCACTGCGTATCGACTTGGAATCGAATGACGATCAAAAGTGGGAGGTTGGACATGTACGACTCATTTTGTAAATGGTAAATTACAAAAATGTCGTACATGTACGGAAATATTTTTCACAGTGTAGACTCGCGATGCTTACTCTAACTTAAGCTTGCATCCCACGATCACTCATACTCAAGCGTTCAATTTTCACTATACAGTTTTCAGTGCAGACTTCATTCTATAGTCGTTTGCCGAGCATAGGCTGTGTTCGGGCTGTACTGACGCGTTGCTTGGGCGCCCCGACACGCCTCTCCCCCGTTCTCTCTATTTCATTCTCCCTCTCTCCTCCCCCTTCCCCGGCTCTGCTCTCTTTAAGGATCGAAGGACGGTCGAATAAAAATTGGAATTTTATTGGAAGCCCAAGCTCGCCAAGTTCAGTGGTGTGTAAATCTTGTGATGGGGAGGGAGGGTGAAAGGCGGTCCGGGAAAGGAGAGAGTGGGAATGTAGAAGAGAGAGAGAGGGGGGGGGTCTGCAGGACACACCAGCCCGGATCCTTTAGGTAGGGCCGACACGGGGTGCTCCGCTGCACACCTGATGTAGCCTATTGGGGGCACCAGAGATTTGCAACTTTTCCCTCATCCTTTACGCATTTTTTGTCCTTTGCCCTACTTTAAGTGCGTGAGGCAGGTCTCTCTCTCTCTGCCTCTCTCTCTCTCTCTCTCTCTCTCTCTCTCTCTCTCTCTCTCTCTCTCTCTCGCACTGTGTGTATATGTGTGTGTGCGTGTTGAGGGAAATTATTGCCACTTGCTGTTTAAGACAGATTCTTTTATAGATCTCGACGAGTACAATTGTATTTTGACAAAAGTATAATGCTAGCTTTTATAGAAGGACTTGACCGAATCGTCTCAACCGTGATGTCCGTCACCTTTTCATTGGTTGTGCCAAGTCCAAATAATCTGCTAGTGTCATAGTCCGGCTACCACGAGGACGTGATCAGGAAGGAACTTTTAAAGCACCATACGACAACAAAGCACTTTACCGATTCCCATAATGCATCGTACAAAATGGTGTATTGGCGCGCCGAGTCCGCATCTGCTAGTGGCGGGGCAATGTGACATGCGGCGACATATCGACCAGCCATTGCACGTGAAAAACGTTTTGTTTGCCGTGAAACGGGACAATCATCGGGCTACAGCCAGTGCATGCGTACAGATGCACTTTGCTTTCCCGTTTTTTCGTTATTCTCCTTCGTTTTTTTTCCGCTGTGTGCTTGCACCCTTGCACCACCCCCCCTCTTTTCCTCTAGCCTTGCGTCGTTCACCTTTTCGCCCTCCCCCTCCTCACTTTATGTCCGTAATGCACACTGCACAGCGCGCCGCGCAAAGTGCGTAGTGTTGTCTAGTCGCGGCTAGAACTGTTATTTCGTTATTTCGGCAGCCGCTAAGACCCCATGCTGCCTCCCACCCTCCCACCCTTCTTCATCTCTCTCTCTCTCTCTCTCTCTCTCTCTCTCTCTCTCTCTCTCTCTCTCTCTCTCTCTCTCTCCCTCCTGCTTCCTCTTCTCCTCTTCGTCTCTGTTCTGTAGTGAGAGAGAAAGATATAGAAAGGGGAGGGGGGGGGGGGGGTTTACGCTGGTGAGAGGGGGTATATGAGCCGAGTGATGTGTACCTTGAGGGGATGCGCCCGGCCCGCCGCGGTAATACGCAATTCAACATAACGTTATGAGCGTTACAGCGCGCCCGGAAAACTTGGACCTCCATCATTTCTTGCTTTCGCGTCCGTTTTCTCTTGCTCTCGCTCTCCGCACCTTTCTCTGTCCCCTTCTTGCCTCTGTTTCTTTGTTTCTCCCTTCCCAACGTGGAACTCACACGGGGGCACTCTCAAAGGACGAGGTTTATAAAAAAGAGGAAGGTTTAAGAAAAGAAAAAGTTGGATCGAACGGGTCAGGAGCGTGGCGCGGGGCGGGCGGGGACCCGCGAGGGAAGCAGAGAGAGGAGCCTGGAGGCGCGTACAGTGACAGGTCCTGCTGGGACAGGTAGAGGGCATGGTAAAGAGGAGGTATGTGCGCGACGGCCTTGTGACGGGAGAGAAAGGGATTTGACCTCACCGCTGGCTGGCCGAGGGCACGAAAATGTCCGTCCGGCTTCCTGAGTCCTGAATGCGAGGGGCGAGGAGGGTCACGGAGCGGCCCGGCGGTCCTTCCTGTTCGGAAAGCCTCCTCCATTGAGTCCTCCCCTCCCCTACGGTCCCCCCTCCCCCTCGGGCCGGGAGCGACCGGCGGCTTTCGTAATGAGTGCGACAGAGACGGACTACTAGCTCATCCTAAATGTGTTGGAGCTTACGCCCGGTGGCCCCGCGCCGCCCCGCGCAGGTCAGCCAGCCAGGCAGGCAGGCATATCAAACGACGGGGATATAATGCAATTGGATTTCGAGTCCGATAGTGCGTGAGATGGAGCACACCCTGTCAGAAAGGGGAGTCACGGATGAGAAACTCACCGGGAATGTGACGAGAGGGGGGGGGGATGCGGACGGGTGGGAGGGAGGCAGGGACAGGCGGCAGCAGGACTTAAGGAGGGATTTCATTTACCCCGAGTCTTAAGAATCATATAATCGCCCCGTTAAATTTGTCCTAAAGACGAGTTTTTTGAAGACGTTTTCCTTCCTCCAGGCAGGAAGCGGGCAGCAGGGCGGTAGGGGGTCGGGCTTGGTGGTCAAGCGGGCTAGAGTCCAGGGCAGACGGCCAGTGCGGCGGGGCGGGCCGGCGCCCGACCCCCTATATGAGCTGGGTCCCTGGAACCAGTAATTTGTCACGGCTTGGCCAGGAAGCGACTACTGCTCCCCGACTAGCCGGGCAGGGCAGGGCAGGGCAGGGCAGGGTCCTTTCTAGGTAGCTGCCGCAACGGGTCTGGCCTGGCCGAGACCGGGCGGAGAGACGAGGAGGAGTGGCTCAACCTTCCACTGGCGACGCAGGTCTTAACCCTGTAACACCCAATGTGACCATATGGTTACAACTAACGGTTTCGTTGTTTTAGCTGTTAAGGGGGGGTCATAGGTCAAAAAAATACTTAAATGTATTTTTACATGGTATGGACGAACCTGGAACGCCCAATGTAACCATTTGGTTACAACCCAAAAATATAAGGTTTAAGAGCAATGCAGCACAAACTTTGTCTGCGAATTAGTTTCTAGGGCACCTTGTTGTTCTGCCTAATCATCTTACCCACAAAATTTTCCCCTCAAATCAATGGCGCCTCCTACAATGCAAGGCAAAAAATGCAATGAGCGCACCCGGAACTACCAATGTAACCATATGGTCACAACTCTAACTTTGTTGTTAAAAATCCTAGGAAGGAAACGAAGGGCATTTTGCGTTGAGGTAGACTTAATTAAGAAGAAAAACACCCAAAAGAGGTTATTTTGTCAATTCGGAATAGTATGGGTGTTCTAGGGTTAAAGAGTATGTACCGCACCTCCACGCGCTAGTTTAAGTTTTTTTTGTTGTTTTTTTTAAAGCAGCAATGTGTTCTGGGAATGTTTCCCATGGTGTTATTGCAGGCCAGGTACTTTAGGCAAGAAAGTAGTCTCCATGACTGGCGCGACTCCGGTATTGCATTTCTTGGCATTGCGGCGCTGCCGTCTCCCGACTGTGGCCGGGCCGAGAGAAGGGTTGAAAGTGGGGGGAGGGTGGAGGGGAGCGGGATCCGTGTATCTGTTTGGGAACACCGCTCCGTTGCAATCGGATTCCAAGAATACATTATGGACTTCAGATGGCGCGACATGGTGGTGGCTCCGCCCTCCTAAACCACACACAACCACACACGCGCGCGCGCGCACGCACACCAAATAACACGAGCTTGCGCCCCTCCCCCCGCGCGTGGGGGCGCCGTGCCGGGGAAGGTAATATAGGTGGGCACTGCGAGCTGCCACCACTGGGTCCTTACAACGCCACCCGGCCTGCCCTGGCTGGCTAACTCTGCCGAAAGGGACGACATAGTATTCGAATATCTTCATTTTCATTTAACCTCGTTAAACAAAGGATGGACTTTCGCGGGTCCTCCCTACTTTTTACACCCTGCTGCTAATTTTCTTTCTAATTCTTTTTCTATTATTTATGTTTTTTTTTTAAACTGGTCTAGTATGGAAGTGCGTTATATCCCTGGATGAAAAATGGGACTGTTTGGTGACAAGACGAGTACTCAAACAGAACACACCAGGGGAGGGGTGGTGCGCTTCTTGGAACCTTGTGCTGTGATTGATGCGAATCTGGCTGTCAAAGCCGCGCAGGGGCTGGCGAGCAGCCGGCGATAATGCTCCGGGTAGCCACTGCAGCGCGGCTACCGCCCCTACGACCACACCCATGTGGGTGGGTGAATAAGTTCACTCAGCTACGAGGTTAAACCTGCAGGTGTGCAGCACTCGTTCGCACGTTCACGGGGCGGCTGTTAATTTTACGAACCTCCACGCGGGTGCCCCGGCCCCTCCGGCCGGCGCTGCAATATCTTGGTTGGAACGGATTCGACTGTGGGCTGGGCTGCATGAGCAGCAGGCGCACCAGCACCGCGCCCAGCACCAGCACCAGCGCCAGTGTTCAGTTAAAAAGTTCCGCGCGCGGCAACTGTGTAGCAGGCGGGCCCGCCCCGGGCCGGGCCGGGCGGTAAGGCCCCGGCGTGGCGTATAAACAAGTTTTAACACCCAAACTATTTTGATGATTCGTGAAAAGAAAGCTGGGTATAATCCCTTGGGAAGGAAAAAGCTCTCGCGCGTCTGTCGTACTGTACTGTACCTATTTTCATGTATACAGAAGAAGTGTGTGTGTGTGTTGCGTGGCGCAGTTTTAGCTGTGTACTAGCACACTGGCCAGGCTGTTGCTGGCCGACGGCTTACAGGGCTGCCGGGGGGAGGGTGGTAGGCTGGGCTACAACCGAAACTACCCCCGGCCTCTGCCACCCTCCCCGCGGGGCCCTAGAGCCTGTCCGGGGGGCGGGGGAGCGGGGGGCGCGGTGCCGCTGGTGCCGCTAGCGGTGCGCGGAGGCGGGGCGGGGCGGGGCGGGGCGAGGAGGCCCCTCTACTCGGCCTGTCCGCCGCGGGGGCCGCGGGCCCCTGGGATGCAGAGTAGCCGAATGCATTTGCTGATTGCCGGCCGGGCAGCGCAAAGCGCGTAAAACGGAGCAGAGGAAGGGAAGGGCAGGCCCAGCAGCGGCCCTGTTGCGTACCCCGTCCCGCCCCACCCCACCCCACCCCGCCCCGCCCTGACCCGCCCCGCCGGCCCCGCCCGGCCCCGTCCTGCCCCGCCCTGCCCCACTACTGCCCCGCCCCGACCGGCCCCGCCCTGCTGTGCGTGAGGTGTGGCTCGCCTGCCTACTCGACCTCTGTTTTTTTAAAAAAAATAAAGAGAATAAAACTAGTAGCATTTGGAAAATGTTGGCTGAGCCAAAGCAGCCAAAGGCACTCCGGTTTAATAATTTGGAAACATTCTGCTACCAAATAGGAAAACAGGATGGATCACTCCCCCCGGCGTTTGTGTTTAGTAGGCTCATTCTAGTTCAGCTGAGCGGGGGCAAGAGGTGAGGTTGGGAGCTGGAGGGGTCGCTCTCCAAACGCCGGGGTAATAGAGCCACCCCGTAGAAAAGTAATTAATATTCTCGTTATAAGGGATAGGGAGAAAAACTGAAACTGATTTCAAGCTTAATTTGTTGAGACATCGTGTACAGTCCGCCCCGACCTTGTTGGCTTCGCAGTCTAGTTTAGTTAGTAGTAGCCTCTGCCGATGAAAGACTGTGATATTAGCATGCACGTTTTATGGCTGCCCGCTCCGGTTAGAGCGATCCGTTCGTGATGCCGCTGCATTCCCGACATCAATTAGACGGCGCAATACCCCGCCGCGCGCTGCACTGCCGCCCGCCGCGTATCGAAGGGGGAGAAAGAAAAATGAACAGAGAGAGGGGGAAAAAGAAAATCTGGAAACGCGACGGGGGCGCGGGAATTAGAAGCGGCCGGCCCGGCCCACTCCTCCGTGTGATTGCTTCCACATGCGGCAGAGATGAATGTTGTGTTGAACCATTTATCGGAAAAGGCTCTCGGTAACCAAAAAGATGAACGCGCATACAGCTTCCAAAATATGTTCGCTTTATTTTAAAATTTGAGACATGTTTTAAAAGATCGGAAGCTCGTCCTTTGCGACAAACTATACCCGGTGGCTGAAAAACCCCGCGCACTTCCGTAGTTGCACGGAAAAAACTTCGTCCTGGTTTTCAAGCAGCCCCGGAAACCCTGTGTATTTTCTCCATAAGAGCTGCTTGTTTTTCCAAAACTGCTTGGAAACCAAGACGTCGTTTTCCCCGTGTGTACTGTACCGCATGCAGGCGTGCGGGCGGGCTTGCCTATCGTCTCTCACCGAGGTGCCTACTGCAGCCCGCCCGCACATGCATGCGGAAGAGTGTAACTTCGAAAGTGCGCGGTGTTTTTAGGAGTCCGCTCAGTTATCCCGCAAGCGAGACCCCCGCTCTTACTCCGGTCGGGACACGACGTGGTGTGAGACATGTGGCACGCTGTTTAGCCCTGTAGTAGCCCTGCAGTAGCCCTGCAGCCCTGTAGATTTAGTCAAATGATGTGACAGCTGGGCGGTGGGCCGGCCGGCCGAGCAGTTGCTCGCAAACACGTGCCCCCTGCCCCACCGCTGCCCCCCCCCCTCTCTCTCTCTCTCTCTCTCTCTCTCTCTCTCTCTCTCTCTCTCTCTCTCTCTCTCTCTCTCTCTCTCGCTCCCTCTCTCGCCCCCGCGCTTAAACCACGCCATCTCTCTCCTCACAGCACGCTCTCCTCCCTCCCTCGAGTGGTCTCGAGCCTCTCTCCCTCCGCTCCCTTTTCCGATGCTCAAGTAGCACGATTCTCGGTCACCTCAATCCTTGTCTGTTTATCGAAGAGAAACACCCTAGGCCCTCCCCAGCCCCGCCCCTGCCGCCCTGGGCCCTGCTCACACACACTCGAGGGCCGAGGGCGCTGTGGCGCGGAGCAGCCGGGGTGTTAGTCAGGACGACGAGTTATTCCGACGAGTTCCTTACCCCTGTCCTGTTCTGTTCTCCCATTCAACCCGTCCTGTCCTCTCTCCTCGCCCGACCCGACACCGCGAACACGTGTACAACGGTGGAAACGATGTCACGTGCACCAACGCGGAGGCCTCCCAGCAGACGACTGCTCGAGGGGGTACGCGGGCGCAGACGCAGCCGGATTTACTTTACTGTTTTTGCCTACTTTTCAGGCCACGTTTTTCCGCCTACCTCTCCACGCTCTGCGCCCGCCGAGTCGAGCATAGGCAGCCCGTTTTACAGTGGTGTCTTTCCTTTTCAGGCTGTACGCTCTCTCGTGTGCGTAAATAACGAAAATTAGCGGGCGTCAGAATTCAAGTGTTGGTATTGAGAAAGCTTGTGCGATGTAATTAATGAAACCCTCTGCGAAGCAGATAGGGGAGTGAGAGAGGACGGGAAGAGGGGATAGGAGCAACATCGGAAAGCAACGGAGAATCACTTTGTCCGTTGTAAAGTGAGGAGATTTATATCTTCATCTGTTGCCAAGTAAGTTAGGACCTGCAGCCGCGCCGCAGCCGCCCGGCTCCGCCCCGCCCCGCCGCGCCCCGCCCCGCCCCGCCGCGCCCCACCCCTCGAGCTTCTGGCGTTTGCGGAATTAAAGTGCCACTGCTTAATTGCTCATATTGAGAGGACGCATCCCAGCGCGGCGCGGCGCGGCGCTACAACTCAACTCTGGTTTGAAATATGGCCTCGATCCTCTCCTCTTCTTATTTTACTGCGGGTGCAGACCGTGCAGATCAGCGGGCTGCAGACGCACTGCTGGCCCGGCCCGGATATTGAAATGGCTCCCAGGCAGCATGTCCGCCCGGTGCGTAGCCGTGTAGCCCCCTGCCCTTGCGGGGCAGGACTCGGCGGCGGATCGCCCGTGCTAGCGCCTCCCTGGCGTTTCCTCGACTCACACGGAAGAAAAGATTGTCTGGCAGAGCTTGGCGATTAGTTAAACTCGTGTAAAGTCTCCTCCAAACTCCGTCCATCTTTGCTGTGCTGCCGCGCCGCTGGCTGCCGCGGCGGGTATCGCGGGCTGTTGTCTTGTCCGCCACGGCTGGCTCGGTCGCGAACAAGGCCAAGAGCCCTGGCAGGAAGGTGTGTCCTGCCAGGGCGGCACAGCGACCTTCGATCAGAGTTTGGATCGCTTTCTTCTGATGACTTTGCAGCACGGCGGTAGTTTGAAGAGCCCAGCCCGGCTGCCGGGCGCCGCGGCGCGTCGCGTCGCCTCGGTCCTTCTGGACTCGGTGTAGGGCCCGGCCCGGCCCGGCCCGGCTCGCCTGCTGTCCCCGCTTTGTCTCGCGGCGGGCGCGGGGCGGGGCGCGGGGGCTAAACGGCAAAGTCGACAAGAAATCAGGGATCTCGTCAAGCAGCGGGCTGGGCTGGGCCTCGCCCTCGAGCGCGGCCGCTGGGGCCCCGCCACGCCCCGCCCCGCCCCGCCCGGCGAGCCCAGCCCCAACAGTGGAAAAAGTCCCCGAGAAAGTCGTCTTTGCGAGCTGCAGGTTGAAGCGGACTTGGGGGCCCCTCGAGCCCCATCTACTCTTTCCAACGCCCCCTCTCTCTCTCTCTCTCTCTCTCTCTCTCTCTCTCTCTCTCTCTCTCTCTCTCTCTCTCTCTCTCTCGACGTGAATAGCGCAGGATGACACGGGGATGCAAGAATGACCACGGCCCTTGCTCTGCGTTTCGCTCATGGGCGACGGACTTTTGTCCGCACCGCGGCCAAATAAAGTCCAACACGACACATTCCAGCCGGCTGGCCCGGCCCGGCCCGCCCGGCATTCTCGGCTACTTTTATTACTATCTCGGCTGCGTTTACTGGGTTATGAGCACCCCCACTCAAAGCGTCGCCACGCCCCGCCCCGCCGCCGCGCCATACCACGACGCCCCGCCACCCTCAAAAGAATGGAAAGTATCTGGATTAATGGAGTGGATGAATTGTCTGTCCGTTTTCAGCCTTTCGACTCACTCCTTCCCGCTCTCCTCCTCCCCTCCCCACCCTCTCTCTCTCTCTCCTTTACACTTGCAGGCAGACTTGTACTGACAGTAAATCTGCATTTTTTAAATGAAGTTATTTATACAACCTAAAGGTATAGGATTTTGTTTCTTTCGCGGCTAAAACATTGCGAAGAAATTTGGTCGTAACGTTGCGAAGCATTTGGTGCTTTTTAATGTTCCTAATTCAAGCCTTTTTCTGATAACGCGAAATATCGATTCAGCCTTTTCCGAGGTAAACAACCTGATGAAGCTCCCACCCGCTCCCTTCCCTCCCTTTTCCCCTCTCTCGTTTTCTGTAGGGCTGAAAGGACCTAACCAAACCAGGTCAGCGAGTGCCAGCGAGCCAGTGCCACTTCTCGCCTCGCTCTGCCCTTTTATCACATCCAACTTGAAATCACACGCCAGCCTATTGTCCCTCAGCACTCTCTCTCTCTCTCCCTCCCTCTCTCTCTCTCTCTCTCTCTCTCTCTCTCTCTCTCTCTCTCTCTCTCTCTCTCTCTCTCTCTCTCTCTCTCTCTCTCGCTCGCTATAAAAGCCGTCGTACATACAACAGTCCTGTCGCATACAAGGCTGACCGTCGCGCGTATCGCGGCTGACGTGTAAATTTATTTAGCTTTTTTCTTTACGTAAAAGAAAAAGATTGGAGTTTTAGAAAAGTCGCAGGGTTTGGCGAAATGCAGTTATTACATATTCTTAACTGCGCTCGCATGATTCACGAGGAACACCTCGAAATTTATTTTTTATTTTAAAAGCAGACCGCCAGCGAGGGCGCGGTGGCCACGCACCGTGTCTTACATGGCCATCCATTCGGCCCTTTGGACGCAGAGCCGCGCGCGGCGTGGCGTGGCGTGGCGTGGCGTGGCGTGGCGTGGTGGGCCGATTGAAATGGAAATTGTGTATGGAACGCTGCTGGAATAGCCTCGACTCAATGAAAACCGATTCCATTTCCATTTCAAAGTTGTTGTACGGCGGCATGTGTGCCGGGCAGGGGCAGGGGCCGGGCCGGGGGGGCAGTCCTTGGGGGGGACCCCTCCCCCTTCCTCCGGTAACTTCCTCCTCCGGCTCACCGGTAGCCGCACGGCCTTCCACCTCGATCCATCCGCCGTTCCCTTCCCGTCACCCCACCGGGCTGGGGCGCGGCGGGGCGGGGCGGGGCGGGGCGGGGCGGGGTGCGGCGGGGTGGGGCGGACAGCGACGCGGTGCCGAGTCACGCTCTTCATTTCCGAGCGCCGCAGCGCCGCGGAGGAAGACACACGTGGACGCGCACTTGCCGATACATTCACATTTAGGAATCGGATCTGCTGGCGCCCAGGCACCCGCCCCGCCCCGCCCCGGACGGCCCCGCCCCACCCCGCCCCGCCTCGCCCTGCCCCGCCCTGCCCCGCCCCGCTGCATGCCGTTTTGTATGGGAGACCTTACAGTTCAATGACTACGAGGCGAGCAGAGCGAAAAAACGAAAAAACCTACTCGCGCACCAGAAATGTTGCGGTGGACGCGGTTCTCGTCCCAAGAAGAAGTCTTTTTAGGTCATAGAAGAGGCAGTGCGACAGAGAGAGAGAGAGAGAGAGAGAGAGAGAGAGAGAGAGAGAGAGAGAGAGAGAGAGAGAGAGAGAGAGAGAGAGAGGAGGGTCCACGCTATGACCAAGCCCGGCCCAGCGAAGCGCACGCGACCAGTGTGTATTCGCGAGTCGGAATATATGACGACAGCTTCCGCGACTTTGCACCATCCCTCCCCCCCTCCTTATCCCCGCCCGCGCGCTCCGCCCCTGGGCGCTGAGGCCCCAAAACCAAACGAGTGAGCTTCGCTAGCAGTCGGGCGGGGCGGGGCGGGGCGGGGCGGGGCTGGCAGGGCGTACAGCCAGCCAGCGTTCTCGGCAGCACAGGCGGCTCCCAGGCGGCGCGCTCCGTAGGCCGGGATATGAATTGCGCCCATTTTACATGAACAAAGAGTCCGCGCAAGTGCCTCGCAGCAGGCACGTTTTCAGCAATGCCTTTCCGAGTCGTTTTTAGCGAACATCACTGTGATTCAGCGATTTATAAATGCGAGATTCCACTAGCATTCTGAATCATTTTAGCGAGCATCGATCTCAATTTAGCGATATACCAGGTGGCTGAAAAACCCCGCGTACTTTCGTTGTTATACTGTAACGCATGCATGTGTGCGGGCGGGTTGCATACCCATACGGGGCCGTAAGGCGCCTCGGTGAGCGACGATAGGCAAGCCCGCCCGCACGCCTGCATGCTGTACAGTACAACTACGAAAGTGCCTCAGCCAGAACTACGTCGCTCAACACTGGTAAAACTTAAGGCGTAACAACACAGCGCCTTTCATGAAGCGTACAGTCCGCACGCCCTTCTTGAAGCGTACAAGAGCTCATGCGCTCCTTTCCTCCTATCCAAATGCATGGGAGGAATTGCCTTGAAGCGTAGTTGTACGCTTCAAGAGGGGCGTAAGGTCTTCAAGCGTACCGGGTGTTTCTTGGAATGCGGAACAGTGTTGAAAAAGGCGTACAACTACGCTTGAGTTTTATCATTGATTTCCTGGGAGAGAAGTTTGACTTTTAAACAGACAGTGTGCGTTTATTCGTGTATGTCTTTTTTTTACAGTGTTTTGTGTGCTCTCCTACGGGGGTGGATAAGTGCCGCCTGCGCTGTGTACCCGGACGCGCGTCTACCTGATTAGATGGAATCGCTGCGCGAGGGTGCCCCGCCCCGCCCCGCCCCGCCCCGCCCCGCCCCGCCCCGGGCGCCCCGCCCCGCCCCGCCCCGCCGACTGCGCTGCTCCACATCCTACATCAATACAGCTGGGCTCTGCCGGGCTACGCTCTGCTCGCACACTGCCGGAAGTACTGCGGCACTCAAGTAATTTTGTAAACCATTTAACCATTTCATCGCACTTTACCAGTGCTCTGCTGTAATGTATTGGCACTAAACTTAATACCCTCTCCCCACAGTCTGCTGAGAGATGCCACCCCGAGCAGCGGACCTCCTCCTCCAGCTGCTGCTGCTGCTGCTTTCCCTCGCGGGCAGCGGACGGGCCCCTTGCGAGCACCTCGCGGGCGACTGCAGGGCAGGACAGGGCCAAGGAGAAGGGAAAGGGGTAGTGGCTGGCCTGACCAGGCTGATTGATTGAGCGAGTGTGCTTTTGTTTCCGTTTTTTCACCTCTCTCTCTCTCTCTCTCTCCCTTACGGAAAATGTATGTCTTTTAGATGTCGAAAAGATGTATAGCTCTAGATGGATTTTCGTCTATTAGATGACTAGAGTAGATGTCTAGTAGATCATCTTGTTGACTGCTATCGTTGCATCTATTAGACGTCTATAGAGGATCTATCTGACATCTAATAGATGATTATGCTAGGTGTCTATTAAATATTTATTTTACATCTAACAGAGTGCTGTAGGTACTAGCTGACCATTTTGTTCCCACACCTTTTCACTTTCTAGGTGTTTATTAGATGCAAGGGCTATAATTAAGAAAAAAGGAGATTTTTTTCTTCGTTTTGCTGTTTCCTTCATTCTCTCATGCCTTGCTTTCTCCTGCCTACCCGTACATGTAAGTGAACATTAAAGTGATAATGACATTTCTTACCGGATGCAGAGTTATACCTCGAACTTTTGGCTTGTAATCCCGCAATGCTGACCACTGACCACCAGGACGTGCTGCTACGCGGCTTGCTCCCACCGGCCCCGGGCTATCCCAGAGCCGCGCGTCGCCTCTCGCTGGGCTATTCCCGGCGGGTCGGCCAGGTGGCGGCGGCTAGTGCGGGATGGGCCCACTGGATTAGGAATTTCCTACTAGTTGTTTTGATGCCTGGTTTTGCGTTTCACTCTCTGACCTGACTAGAATGTGTATTACTAGCAATTAACCTGCTTTTAAATAAGAGTTTGAAAATAACAAGACTAACGAATATGCTAGAGCGGACAGGAACGGGAGGAGGGAGGGTCACGGCCCTGTGGGAATATTCTTGTCGAAATACTAAAATTTCGAGCATTGGGCCTATTCCTCGATAAGTTAGACATTGATCGCCACTCATTTCTGCCCGGGTATAGACGTCTTTTTAGACACCATATAGATTATCCCCGGCCGACTATTATCAGTACACACATAGACTTCTATACTCTGTGGGAGCTAGACACAATGCAGATTATCTACGGCAGTCTATTTTCAGTACAAACATAGACGTCTATCGTCGTAGATGAGCTTAGAAACACTGTAGACTATCTACG
Organism: Frankliniella intonsa; assembly: GCA_033675135.1. Lineage (NCBI taxonomy): Eukaryota > Metazoa > Arthropoda > Insecta > Thysanoptera > Thripidae > Frankliniella > Frankliniella intonsa. Next base: position 11,553,226 of record CM066255.1, on the reverse strand, counting down.
GCCGTCTATTTTCAGTACAAACATAGATGTCTATCGTCGTAGATGAGCTAGACACACTGTAGACTATCTTTACGGCCGTCTATTTTCAGTACAAACATAGATGTCTATACTGTGCAGGAGCTAGACGGAATTTAGATTATCTACGACCGACTATTTTCAGTACAAACATAGACGTCTATCGTCGTAGATGAGCTAGACACACTGGAGACTATCTACGGCCGTCTATTTTCAGTACAAACATAGATGTCTATACTGTGCAGGAGCTAGATTTGAATTTAGATTATCTACGACCGACTATTTTCAGTACAAACATAGACGTCTATCGTCGTAGATAAGCTAGACACAATATAGATAGTAAATTAATGTCTAGTGGTAGATGTACTCTTCTATTAGGGGTCTATTAAACATCTTTCGGTAGATGTCTAGCAAAATAGACGACGCACACAATGTTTAGATTGTCTATAGACATCTATTTTCCGTAAGGGCTCTCTCTCTCTCTCTCTCTCTCTCCCTCTCCCTCTCCCTCCCTCCCTCACTCTCCGCACCCGATATGGTTTTCCTTGCACTTGAGCTTGTGCCGCTCCTAATGTCTACCCCGCCCCCGCCGCCGCGCCGCTGTAAGGGTGGCGACAAGTGCCGAGGGTGACGCGGGCGAGGCGCGGCCCCCCCCCCCCCTGGTCCCTTCGCCTTGTGACGCTTCTTTTGCCGAGGACTACGACAAAAAAAAAAAAAAAAAGAAGCACGTAATAGAAGGAAATGAGAGGAAAGGGCGGTTTCGTGTTTCATCAGTAATATTACTGCTGTTGAACGCAGCAGTCTTTCAATGACACGCCACGAGGGATTTCATCATTCATCAGTCTCCCCGCGAGTGTTCATCTCTCTGTGGCGCGGCGCGTCCCACTTCGACCCTCTGACAATTTCATCCGCCGAGTATCCTGGTCCGTTTTGCTTTCTGTGAAGACTCTTCTGTCTAATCCAGTCCCAACACAGTCCACTCACTTGATCCCCGGCGCTCGGATCTTCTGCGGGGGGAGGGGGGGGGTAAGTGGAGGGGGGAGAGGGGAAGTGAGAGAAAGTTGAAGGGAGAGTTGTCTCGCGACACCAGCTGTGTGGACAGGGTGCCATCCGGGGCGCGCGCGCGAGCGGCGCAGACAAGTTTTTAATCCCGATGGATCCTCGTCTCCCCCCCCCCCCCCGCCCCCGCCGGCGCCCCGCCCCGCCCCGCCCCCTCTAGTCCAGTCTGAAAGCAGCGTATCTTCTTGCGCCCCAGCCGCGCGGGTACCAGCGCCACCATCGGGCAACCGACCCAACTGCGAACACTCTCTCCCTCCCCATCCCTCCATACTCGCACCCTTTTTCACTCTCACCCACCCTCTTTCGGCCCTCCCCTCGTCGCCCACCCCACCCCCCGCCCCATCCCCCAAGCCTCAGGCGGCTTTCGCTTCTTTTGCAGCCGAGAAACAGCAGCGGTCGTGCGGGGCGGGCCGGGCCGGGGTCGCGCGTGGCCAGCCCCTCTGTGGCGGCGGCCAACTCGGTGACAAATTTGAGAATAGGTCATCAGGGGGCCGTTGTGAGTTGCGCTGCCTGCGGCGGGGCGGGGCGGGGCGGGGCAGCTCGCCTGCCCGGCCCTGCTTGTGACCTCGACCCGGACCTCCTCATTCTACTTTTTTTCATCAGGAAAGCAAAAAATTTGACCTGACCCGCTACGCGGGTAACTGTTAAGCATATGAAATGAAAGAAGAGGCCTTTGCTAATAAGTATTGTTTGTTTCTTTCAGGTTGCCCAGTTGCTTTCGTTCCGTTAAACCCTGCCCTTGACAGCTCCTACTTCACTTCCAAAGAGTTTATGGAGCTGCTTAGATCTTTTACTCTGTTGTTGGCCATTGCAGTGCTGAAAGGCTGTTTTCATCTCTGATGTCATGTCTGGTGCCTCTGCTGAGCACATGGTAGGTAACTTGATGCTAGTTAGTCTGCTCAGAGCTACCATTTACTGAAAGCTTGCTTTATGGAAAGAGTGAATTTTACGTCTGTTTGCCACTTCGGTTTGTGGTAATTTTTTATATAAAATATTTGAAGTAGATGTAACTTTGGCCTCATCATAGGTTCCTCAAGATTCCTTCTCCTTGGTCCAAAAAAACATGTGGCAAATCCAAGGAGCCCGATACCGATTCTGGATGACCGCCCAGTCGTCTTCCCGCCGGCCGCCGGTCCCCCACGGCAACGCCGCTCGGCCCTCGGCCCTGATGTCGCGTCGCCCGTGTGCTCTACCGGAGGTAAGTCACCAGCGCTGAGCGCACTGCTGACGGGATGATAGGCGGCTCGGGGCGGGGCGGGGCGGGGCGGGGCGGGGCGGGGTGCGCCGTGTCAGTCAGGAGAGCTAAGCGCGACCAGAGATAGACCCGTGTTGTAGCTCTCATAACGCTGAAGGGGGCGGGGCGGGGCGGGGCGGGGCCGCACCCGGGAGGGCTGAGCTGGAACATTACCCTAGTCCCCAGGCCCAGGCTGCAGCGGGCCGGGCCTTGTCGCTCGTAAAGACGGCAACGATACACAGACACACAGGCGCGAGCCCAGGGTGGGGTGGGGTGGGGTGGGGTGGGGCACCCCAACGCGTTATACACATCCATGATGCACACGCATTACCGTACAGGACCGACTTCAGTTGACGCACCCGCAGGTTCGCTCTTTGAGTGCCAAACTGGAAACCCAAGTGTGTGACTGTCGCACACTTGTCGGTGTGCGAGGATTCATTCGTACACCTACATGTGTGCGACATTCACACATTTTTGGGTTCTCAGTGCACGCCCGGATCCACAACAGAGTCAGCCTACAAGGCACCTGTAAGTGTGAAGCACGCGCCTATAAGTATTTACTTAGTGCACACTTAGAATTGCAGTGTATAGCCTGCTATCTGCTTACTCATTTGAAAGGACGAATGAGTGTCGTATGTTCTAAGCGAACAATATCCGCCGGATTCTGTCCGCCGCCGATGAAGGACATTCGCTGAGTGAGGGAAGGAGAGTGGGTGGGAGGAGGAGGGAGGGAGGAGGAGGAGGGAGGGAGGAGGAGGAAGGGAGGGAGGGAGTGGCTGAGGAGAGCGGGGCAAGTTAGCGCCATGCGCCCTGGTGCGTATGGAGTGGGGCCGGCCCGGCCCGGCCCGGGCCCTGTTCGTTAGACAGGATAACAAGACCCGACCAGGAGGCATAACATGGGCAATATGAGGGACAAGTAACCTTACACCGCCCCGCGCCTGGCCCGCCCTCAGTCAGGCGACAAGCGCACTTACACCTCCGGAAGGGCCCCGGCTCCAAATTGGGGCACCCAATCCCCCTAGCCCAGCCCCCCAGCGCGCCCGCGCGCCCGCGCCGCCTACAAGACGTCCAGGGGAACAGCGGGCGTCTCGATTGGCACGCTAGCGAGCCCTGCCTACACTGTTAATTGCGGGTGCTCAGAAATTGTACGCCAAGACATACGGTGATCGTACGAGGCGTATACGCCACGCAAAACTGTACACCAGGGGTCCAATTTTGCGTGGTGGACGCCTCTGGCATACTTTTGGCGCTCTAAATGGTCGGTATACAGGGACTCTAACTTAACCCTATAGTCCTACCCACGAGGGATGGTATGTCCAAAAACTAGTATAAAGGCCGATCTTACAAATATATTGTTCTCAAGGCGGGATTGAGCTCAGCATTCAAGCCGAAGGCTTGCCTGGCTTGCCTGCCTCTTGGCGCCAAAAAGGTTGGTAGCAGTGCAGGACCTCTCGCCTACAATTCCTTACATCATAGTGCCCATAAAAAGTGTATTACTCGGATTGACGCTTTGCTTTGGAAGTGATTGCTTTCTAGGTTTGTGCCATAGAGCAGCCAGACCCCTTCAAGGAAATTGCTTAAGAGATTGCGAAGAAGCCCTCCGTCCAGGTCTTCCATCCCCACTCCGCACCTCCCACCGGCGCGGCGCTCGCCTCCGCCAGCTCGCCCTCCCCCGGCCAGGGCGTCTGACCCCCCCCCCCCCCTCCCCCCCGACCTCGCCACACCTGGGACGGGACATGGAGCGCCACAGGCCGAAGCCCAAGCCCCCTTAACCACTATCGGTGGGCCTCACCTGTACTTCCCCCGCCGCGTCCCGACCCACCCGGCCCGCCGCCCCCCGCCCCCGCCCCACCGCGCCCCGCCCCACCGCGCCCCGCCCCGCTCCACCCCCAGGTGAGCAGAGGTAGAAGCGGCTCCGGGGGAGGAAAGTGAGAAGAAAACCCGCGCTACCGACGCCACAACACAAACTGACTCAACCCGAAACAACCGCATTCCCATTTCCAGTGTTCGCAGCACGGTTGACGGTTGTGCCCCCGGGGAACGGGGTGGGGGGGTGGGGGGGGGGGCTCCCGCCGGCTACCCCTCAGCCCTCGAGGACCACCCTCCGGTACACACCGGTACCCTATGTAAAAGAGGACGGGCCCTGAGACGTGCGGCAAATACCTGATGGGCGAAGCGCGGTGGACCAAACTGGAGATGAGAGTGGGGAGAGAAAGAGAGGGAGAGCGAGAAGAGAGAGAGAGAGGGGGAGGCGTCGGGAAAGAACAGGAGACAGAGCGAAGGGAACGGGGAACGGGAAACGGACGGGGGAAGGAGGGCCCCGCGCCTGGCATAGTTCACAGACCCTCTGCGAGGGCGCCCGGCCCGGCCCGAACCCCTGCCCTGCCCCACTAGGCCCCCGTCAACCGTGCGCGCCCCCCCCCCCCCCCTACTGCAGCCGACCGCGCTTCTTGGCGTGAGACTCGGTGCGACGCGTCCTTCAACCCCCCACCTCCTGCGCCGCCCTCTCGTCCCCCGCCCCGTTCCTCTCCTCACCCCCTGAATAATGGAAGAGTCTCAGCGGAAGTGGTCTTTGAGCCAAGTAATTGCATACGTCTCTCCGCTCAGTTCGTCAGGCTGCCAAGACATGGCCGATTCGCCCTTGGCATGGCGAACCGAGGCCGCCGGGGACGCCGCGCCGCAAAGTACAGCCCGAACCATGATAGTGGAGCAGCTAGGGGGCTGGGGGCGCGGCCCGTGGGACTTAACATTCGGATAGCATGGCTCGGTGGCCCGGGCTGGACCGGGCGAGGGGTCCGCCACTAAAATACTCATTGTACACCAAAAAAATTACTCGCGAGTTACTCGCGAATACTCGCCAATACTCGCGAAACTCTTTGTACACCCTTTTGGAGAGTGGAGAACCCCTCAGGACCGGGCCGGGCCAGCCAAGTGGCATAAGAGAGGTACTCACCACTATGCAGCTAAAGAAAATGCTATACTTCGGGTGCAGGGGAGATTGTGCTGTGCTGCGGCGCTCTTGCTGCCGGGCTGCTGGTGCGGCCGGCCTCTAGCGGCGGCCGGCCTGCAATAACGAGGAGTGGCCTGATGGTGGGGCGGAGTGGGGCAGGCAGGCAGGCAGGCAGCTGGGCCGCATGACTACCAAACCCAATTATGTAATTTGACACGTTGGTTTGTCGCGCCCAACTCCGACGCGCGCGTTGGCACAGCAGCCCCGTCAGTCTGGGACGGGCGGCCGGGGCGGGAGAGCACGCCTACCACATGGGTTTAGGTGAAATAATTATTTGACTAACCAGGCAAGCCTCGGCTTAAATGCTGAGCTAAATCCCGCCTTGAAAACAATATATTTGTAAGATAGGCCTTTATACTGGAGCTCCTCGTTTCTCCGACCTCTATTTGTCCAACCTGGCCGAATTAATTTCTGCTGCCCGTGGTAAGGTCAAAAATTCTCTCCGAAAGCAACCCTCGGGGGTGTTGCAGGGGTACAAAAGAGTCCCCCCGCACAACCCCCATCATTTTAAAGTAAAAATTTATTCGACCGAAAATCGCAAAAAACGCAAAGGCTATAGCCTTTGCATTTTTACGATTTTCGGCCGAAAATTAATATTCTCCGAAATGACGGGGGTTGTGCAGGGGGACTCTAACGTACCCCTAGACCAACACCCGAGAGTGTCCCGTGAGTTTGGTTGAAATCGGAGACAATTAATTTTCGGCCGAAAATCATAAAAACGCAAAGGCTATAGCCTTTGCATTTATACGATTTCGGGCCGAAAATAAATTTAGCTTCAAAGTGACGAGGGTTGTGCAGGGGCACTCTAAACATCCCCTAGACCAACCCCCGAGGATGTCTTGTGAGTTTGGTCGAAATCGGAGACAATTTATTTTGGGCTGAAAATCGCAAAAACGCAAAGGCTATAGCCTTTGCATTTTTACGATTTCGGGCCGAAAATAAATTTTGCTCCAAAGTGAGGGGGCTGTGCAGGGGCACTCTAAACAACCCCAAGGACAACCCCCGAGGGTTCCCTGTGATTTTGGTTGAAATCGGAGACTATCTATTTTCGGCCGAAAATCATAAAAACGCAAAGGCTATAGCCTTTGCATTTTAACGATTTCGGGCCGAAAATAAATTTCGCTCCAAAGTGACGGGGGTTGTGCAGGGGCACTCTAAACATCCCCTAGACCAACCCCCGAGGGTGTCCTGTGAGTTTGGTTGAAATCGGAGACAATTTATTTTTGGCCGAAAATCATAAAAACGCAAAGGCTATAGCCTTTGCATTTTTACGATTTCGGGCCGAAAATAAATTTCGCTCCAAAGTGACGGGGGTTGTGCAGAGGCACCTTAATCATTCCCTAGACCAACCCCCGAGGGTGTCCTGTGAGTTTGGTTGAAAACGGAGACAATTTTATTTTTGCCTGGAAATCGCAAAAACGCAAAGGCTATAGCCTTTGCATTTTGACGATTTCAGGCCAAAAAATAAATTTCGCTCCAAAGTGACGGGGGTTGTGCAGAGGCACCTTAATCATCCCCTAGACCACCTGTGATTTTGGTTAAAATCGGAGACAATTTATTTTGGGCTGAAAATCGCAAAAACGCAAAGTCTATAGCCTTTGCATTTTTACAATTTCGGGCCGAAAATAAATTTTACTCCAAAGTGAGAGGGCTGTGCAGGGGCACTCTAAACAACCCCTAGACCAACCCCCGAGGGTGTCCTGTGAGTTTGGTGGAAATCGGAGACAATTTTATTTTTGCCTGGAAATCGCAAAAACGCAAAGGCTATAGCCTTTGCATTTTACGATTTCGGGCCGAAAATAAATTTCGCTCCAAAGTGACGGGGTTGTGCAGGAGGCACTCTAAACATCCCCTAGACCAACCCCGAGGGTGTCCTGTGAGTTTGGTCGAAATCGGAGACAATTTTATTTTTGCCGAAAATCGCGAAAACGCAAAGGCTATAGCCTTTGCATTTTGACGATTTCGGGCCGAAAATAAATTTCGCTCCAAAGTGACGGGGGTTGTGCAGAGGCACCTTAATCATCCCCTAGACCAACCCCCGAGGGTGTCCTGTGAGTTTGATTGAAAACGGGGACAACCTTATTTCGCCCGAAAATCGCAAAAACGCAAAGGCTATAGCCTTTGCATTTTTACGATTTCGGGCCGAAAATAAATTTCGCTCCAAAGTGACGGGGGTTGTGCAGGGGCACTCTAAACATCCCCTAGGACAACCCCCGAGGGTTCCCTGTGATTTTGGTTGAAATCGGAGACAATTTATTTTCGGCCGAAAATCATAAAAACGCAAAGGCTATAGCCTTTGCATTTTTACGATTTCGGGCCGAAAATAAATTTCGCTCCAAAGTGACGGGGGTTGTGCAGGGGCACTCTAAACATCCCCTAGACCAACCCCCGAGGGTGTCTTGTGAGTTTGGTCGAAATGGAAGACAATTTATTTTTGGCTGAAAATCGCGAAAACGCAAAGGCTATAGCCTTTGCATTTTTACGATTTCGGGCCGAAAATAAATTTCGCTCCAAAGTGACGGGGGTTGTGCAGGGGAACTCTAAACATCTCCTAGACCAACCCCCGAGGGTGTCCTGTGAGTTTGGTTTAAAACGGAGACAATTTTATTTTTGCCTGAAAATCGCAAAAACGCAAAGGCTATAGCCTTTGCATTTTTACGATTTCGGGCCGAAAATAAATTTCGCTCCAAAGTGACGGGGGTTGTGCAGGGGCACTCTAAACATCCCCTAGACCAACCCCCCAGGGGGTTCCCTGTGAGTTTGTTTGAAATCGGAGACAATTTATTTTCGGCCGAAAATCATAAAAACGCAAAGGCTATAGCCTTTGCATTTTTACGAATTCGGGCCGAAAATAAATTTTGCTCCAAAGTGACGGGGGTTGTGCAGGGGCACTCTAAACAAGCCCTAGGACAACCCCCGAGGGTGTCCTGTGAGTTTGGTTGAAATCGGAGACAATTTATTTCCGGCCTAAAATCATAAAAAACGCAAAGGCTATAGCCTTTGCATTTTTACGATTTCGGGCCGAAAATAAATTTCGCTCCAAAGTGACGGGGGTTGTGCAGGGGCACTCTAAACATCCCCTAGACCAACCCCCGAGGGTGTCTTGTGAGTTTGGTTGAAATCGGAGACAATTTACTTTCAGCCGAAAATCATAAAAACGCAAAGGCTATAGCCTTTGCATTTTTACGATTTCGGGCCGAAAATAAATTTCGCTCCAAAGTGACGGGGGCTGTGCAGGGGCACTCTAAACATCCCCTAGACCAACCCCCGAGGGTGTCCTGTGAGTTTGGTTGAAAACGGGGACAACCTTATTTCGCCCGAAAACCGCAAAAACGCAAAGGCTATAGCCTTTGCATTTTTACGATTTCGGGCCGAAAATAAATTTTGCTCCAAAGTGACGGGGGTTGTGCAGGGGCACTCTAAGCATCCCCTAGACCAACCACCGAGGGTGTCCTGTGAGTTTGGTTGAAATCGGAGACAATTTATTTTCGGCCGAAAATCATAAAAACGCAAAGGCTATAGCCTTTGCATTTTAACGATTTCGGGCCGAAAATAAATTTCGCTCCAAAGTGACGGGGGTTGTGCATGGGCACTCTAAACATCTTCTAGACCAACCCCCGAGGGTGTCTTGTGAGTTTGGTCGAAATCGGAGACAATTTATTTTTGGCTGAAAATCGCAAAAACGCAAAGGCTATAGCCTTTGCATTTTTACGATTTCGGGCCGAAAATAAATTTCGCTCCAAAGTGACGGGGGTTGTGCAGGGGCACTCTAAACATCTCCTAGACCAACCCCCGAGGGTGTCCTGTGAGTTTGGTTGAAATCGGAGACAATTTATTTTCGGCCGAAAATCATAAAAACGCAAAGGCTATAGCCTTTGCATTTTTACGATTTCGGGCCGAAAATAAATTTTGCTCCAAAGTGACGAGGGTTGTGCAGGGGCACTCTTAACATCCCCTAGACCAACCCCCGAGGGTGTCCTGTGAGTTTGGTTGAAATCGGAGACAATTTATTTCCGGCCTAAAATCATAAAAACGCAAAGGCTATAGCCTTTGCATTTTTACGATTTCGGGCCGAAAATAAATTTCGCTCCAAAGTGACGGGGGTTGTGCAGGGGCACTCTAAACATCCCCTAGACCAACCCCCGAGGGTGTCCTGTGAGTTTGGTTGAAATCGGAGACAGTTTACTTTCAGCCGAAAATCATAAAAACGCAAAGGCTATAGCCTTTGCATTTTTACGATTTCGGGCCGAAAATAAATTTCGCTCCAAAGTGACGGGGGTTGTGCAGGGGCACTCTAAACATCCCCTAGACCAACCCCCGAGGGTGTCCTGTGAGTTTGGTTGAAATCGGAGACAATTTATTTCCGGCCTAAAATCATAAAAACGCAAAGGCTATAGCCTTTGCATTATAACGATTTCGGGCCGAAAATAAATTTCGCTCCAAAGTGACGGGGGTTGTGCAGGGGCACTCTAAACATCCCCTAGACCAACCCCCGAGGGTGTCCTGTGAGTTTGGTTGAAAACGGAGACAATTTATTTTCGGCCGGAAATCATAAAAACGCAAAGGCTATAGCCTTTGCATTTTTACGATTTTCGGCCGAAAATAAATTTTGCTCCAAAGTGACGGGGGTTGTGCAGGGGCACTCTAAACATCCCCTAGACCAACCCCCGAGGGTGTCCTGTGAGTTTGGTTGAAAACGGAGACAATTTTATTTCGCCCGGAAATCGCAAAAACGCAAAGGCTATAGCCTTTGCATTTTTACGATTTTCGGCCGAAAATTATTATTCTCCGTAATGACGGGGTTTGTGCAGGGGGACTCTAACGTACCCCTAGACCAACTGCCAAGGGTCAGTTCGTCCGCAAACCCGGTTTGTCTGCGAGCAAATGCAGTATTCCTGATAGCGCGCAATGTGTTCGGGCGAGGTGGCTTAGGGGCCTATTTCCACACTAACGCAGTCCGGTATAGGACTCCTAGGACTTGCTATGTGTTTTTTGGGCTCAGAAGTAGGTAACCTTTAAGTTTGGTCGAAATCGAAGACAATTTTTTTACGACAGAAAATCGCAAAAACGCAAAGGCTATAGCCTTTGCATTTTTACGAATTTCGGTCGGAAATCTCTTTTGCTCCTATTTTGACCAAACTCACAGGTTTCCTTCTCTTTGGCCTAAAAAACACACAGCACACGGGCGACATCAGGATCGAGCCGTTGCCGAGGGGGCAAACGTCGGTACGGAATGCTCTCTGTTCTACCGCCGGGCGGTCATCCAAAATGACACAGATGTTGGGTGGGTTGCCTGCCAGCCCGGCGCTCCTGCCCCCTCTTTAGTGATGCTCCTGGTTGCTCCGCTCTCCGCTTGGCGTCCCCACACGACAGCGCCACCTGTCTCCTTCCCCGCCCTGCCCCCAGCCAGTCCCCTCCCCTGCCTTCCCCTCCCACCCTGCTCCTCGAGCGGCGCCCTCTGCATCTGCACCGCGTGGACCGTGAGGCTGTCATTTCTTGGATCTCTTCCGAGCAGGTTAGTTGTACACATCTCTCATCGCTCTCCATTTCTGTTCGAGTCTACACGTGGTGACATGTGGACGATAGTCCATATGGTTTTTATTACTTCGTTTTAAAGTCTATCTTCTTCAGCCTTTAGCGTTTCTATTCTTTACTTCGCCTAAACGAGTAATTACTGTGTACCTATCGTCTCAGGCCGAGGGCTCTTGAACTTGATACTACGTTATACTATTCAAGGTCATTTGACTGTCGCGGTGACTGCACCAAATTCATTTCGGATTAGCTAATAATTGTATCACAATTTGAAACCCGTTTAGTGGAAGCCTTTTTCATTCGAAGGCTTGCAGGCCAACTGGAAGTGAATCCAGACCGCTTAAGGACATGACGCACGTGTTCGAATTTTGACGATGTCTCATCAACCAGGCTGACATGTGTCGAGAATCCTAACCCTGATCTTGTTTCTCTTTCAGAATGTTAATTTGTGAGGTCCATATCTGCAGTTGTTTGCAAGCTGCCAATGTGAAGAGCCCGCCGATCTGTGCCGGCTGTAGGATGGAATTTCTCTGGAGATGCTTGTGATCCTCACTCCAATTTACCTGGTGTGTAATCCGTTGGAGTTTTGCCATGTTCCCTTACCTATTTGGTTGTATTTAACACCTTGATCCAATCATTTTGTTATACTAATAATTTTGTTCTTTTGATTTTCAGGTCTCAACGTTTGCTTTACTAAATGCTCATAAGGCTGTCATTGACGCCAGCATGGCTTCAAATTATTTTTCTAAAATCCATATTTGCTGAATCAATCTTCCAATATCCAGGTGAGCCTAGTTCCTGTTTGTGAGATTGCTTTTCCATAGTAGTTTAAGAAGGCAAGTGAAAGTGCAAGCTGACATATGTAAAGCAAGCGTTAATGTTCTTCTATCTTTTTCAGAATGCCAATTTGTGAGGCCCTTACATCAGAATTCTTAAGTTGCTTGCAAGCCGCCACTGAGGAGCCCTCCGATCTATGCTCTCTTTTGGAAGGAATTTCTCCGGAGATACTTGTGATCATCACTCCCATTCACAAGGTGTGTATTTCTTTTGGGTTTCGCCATGCTCCTTTACCTACTTGGTTGTCTTTGACACACCCTGATTCAATAATTTTGTTGTACTAATGGTTTTGTTTTCTTTTTCAGGTCTCAACGCTTGCTTTATTTATTGCTCCTGAAGCTCTCCCTGATACCAGCAAGCCATCACATTACTTTTCAAGAATCCAAATTTGCTGAATCATTCTTCCAATATCCAGGTGAGCCTAGTTCTTGGGATTGCTTTGTGAAAGCAGTTCAAGAAAGCTAGCATAAGTGTCATTGCAATAGATGAGGTTAAATTTGCTGAATGCCTTAGAAAGTATACCTAAAGATTAAGTTAAGGGTCAATTTGAAAGATGACATTACTTGGTTTTTATCCTAGACTTGATGGATCTTCATATTTTTTTCTCCAATATTTAATGTGTGTTATGTTGTGGCAGTGCCATTTTTCATACCATGAGGAGAGCTCTTATTAAGCGTAATTAATTAGCATTGATAATTTTTAAAGCAGAGCTTGGACACAAGCTATTAAAGAACCTATCCCTCTAATTTTAAGAGAAAAATTGGCGCAGTCTGTTTTGGAATGCTCTACTTTCAGTTAATTTGAATTAGTACTGATGAGTACTGTGTTGCTTCATTAACTAAAACATTAAAATGCTAGTGGTAATGAGATATAAATTTTATCTTGCCAGTTATGTCCTGGCATTTACCACACTTCTTGCTACAACCAAAGTTCTCATGTGAAATAATTTTGACACTAAAATGTTGGTATTCTGTAGGAACTCAAACCAAAAGATGCATGACATGTTAAGTAAGTTCACTGCATAATGGTGAATATCAGAAGGCATTTATTTATCAGTTGATTTTATTACCATTAATAAAATTTACTTGATGCTGGTTAGTCTGCTCAGAGCCACCAATAACTAAAAGCTTACTTTATGATAGTGACCTGTCTGTTTGATTTCTTTTGAACACCCCTTATGAAGTAGATAGCAATTGGCTTTCAAAACAAAACTATTGGCCACTTTCCACCTTTACTGGTCATCAAATCAATAGAAAATTGCATTATTGCTACCAGTATTTTTGTCTCCATTTTAATACTAGAGGTCATAGGGCATTAATTTTGACACTAAAATCCCAGAATGTTTGAGTTGTTGCTATAGTGACTAAAACAGATGCATGACATGTTAAATGAGTAAACTGCATAATGGTAAATGTTAGTACGCATTTGTTTGATAGGATATCAGTTTCAATCTGAAGTGGGTGTAATTTTGTCTTCATTATGGATTTTGTTGGAAATCTACCACCCTTCAAGACTAAAGTAATTTGCTAATGACATGGATTACCTGTTTTTGACTGCTTAATAATGCAATAGGAAGATATAGAATTTTGGCATATCTAATTTGCCAGATTGGATAATAATTTATTCATTTCATGTATATTACCTTCTTTTGATTGCTGAATATGTTTTGAATTCAAAATGTCATAGCAACATGTAAAATTTGTGCCTGCCATGCTAAATTAAAGAGGCATTGGAGAACATATATTCATTCATTTTGTGTCTTTTTAAATAAGAGACTTAAATCAACAGAGTTGTGATAAAATGACTCTCCTCTTGAACTGCTTCTTATACATATTTATTTTTGCAGGTGACAAGACGATGTTATGGGGAAAGCAGCACCGTGAAGAATCTTCAAATGAAGAAATCAGTTTGGAGTTGCAACCTTCTTATCTGCTGTGATCATGCTGCTGTTAGAAGGTAAGCAATGTTAAGAGCAAGACCTACTCGATCAGCTCCACTGGACGTTTTGTTGTGTATATTACCCTGTCAAAAGGCAACCTAAACCCGGGCCCGCCTCCTGGCTCCACTACTTAGTGGTAGGGACGAACAATCTTTTGGAACTACTTCAGAGCATTTAAAGAATTGTTAACCCCTTTAAGTGGAGATTTTATTGGATACAAAAATTTTCTGAACTTAGTTTCTCTGAAATTGATTTAATTGTTCCCGTAATTTATGAGAATATTTTCATCTGGTTGTGTGATAAACAATTTCAACAATCAAAAGCAGTAGTTCGGGTGGAAACTGTAGAGCTATTTGCTACCACTGGCTGTGGGCTGGGGGAAAGGGTCCCCAGAGTGGCTTACTTTTGGCACGTTCAGACTGAGTCTTGACAGGGTTTTGTACGAGGCGGAATGTCCAGTGGAGCTGATCAAGTAGGTCTTGGTTAACTGTTCAGGCATTGATCTTTGAAAGAAGTCTGAGAAGTTAAAAAGACATGTAATTTGATTTGCACTCACAATAATTTTTTGAAGCATCTTTGCTTATAATTGGCTATTCCTGTGGCTAAAACTAATGTCTACGCACTTCTGCTAAGTGGAGCAAAGTTGTAACTGGGACAAATGAGGCTTACCTTTAATGAAGAGTGGCCACTTTCCACCTTTGCTGGTTGTCAAATCAATAGAAAATCGCAGTATTGCTGATAGTACTTTTGTCTCCATTTTAATACTAGATGTCATAGGGTATAAAATTTGATACTAAAATTCAATGTTTGAGTTGCTGCCATAGTTACTAAAACAGAGATGCATGCTTGACATGTTAAATGAGTAAACTGTATATTGGTGAATGTTAGTAGGCATTTGTTTGATCAGTTGATTTTATTACTGATGATAAAAAATAATTTGATGCTGCATTAGTCTGCTCAGAACTTTTGGTAAATAAAAGCTACTTTTTATCATAGTGAACTTCACCTGTCTGATTCCTACTTTGGATGTGGTAAATTTTGGTACATTATCACTTGTGCCTGCCATATTAAATAAAAGAGGGAATGGAGAATAATTTTCTTTATTTTGTATGTCTCTAAATAAATAAACCAGGTTGTGATGAAATGATACTCTTTTCTTGAACTGCTTCTTATACATATTTATTTTTGCAGGTTACAAGACAAAGTTACGGGGAAAGCAGAACCAAATGTGCAGCCATTGACGATTCTTCAAATCAAGCAACCAACTCAAGAAAGGAGGACTGCGAAGATTCTTCAAAACTCAAGACGAGCATGTCAGCATGAAGAAATGAACTTACTTTGAACTTACTCTTGCTAATGTGAGCAACGATTGCTTCATGTGGAGGAGAGATCAGTCACAGTGGAACATGGAATGGCCCGAGGTCCTGGTACGCATTTCTCGGGCTCCTTTAGTGACATGTTATTGAAGGTTCACCAGGCCACTGCTTGCTCTCGGGTCCTGTGTTTCATCTCGTCGACTGTGATTGAGTTCACATGAAGTGATTGTTGCGTAGAGTCAGTTTATGAGGGGTTTTAATTAAACTCCTCTTGACAGTTAATTTGACTAGTTTTTTCCAGATGGAACTTTGTTTGACCCCCCCAGAAATTTTACTTGGGCTGCATCAGATAGGGATCTCGAGATAGCCTAAAAGGGGCCTTTTTTTGCTGGCCTCCCATTGGCCAGCTGCTTTTGCTTCTTTTTGTTCTTCCAATAAAGCTTGTTTTTCTTTATTCAACTGTTTGTTTATTTATTTATTTTTATTTTTTTTGTTGCCGATGTTCCCACTGCTCCAAGTCCCAACTCGGCTGCTGCGCCTTGGAGCAGTGGAACATCGGCAACAAAAAAAAACAATTCTTTTTTTTTTCCCCTCCTTGGTTGTTGGCTTTGGCTTTCCTTGCTCGAGCAGCTCACTGGTGGAAACCAATGAGCAGCTCGAGCAAGGAAAGCCGAAGCCAACAACCAAGGAGGGGAAAAAAAGAACAAGTGCTGAAAAGTAAACAAAGCATGAATGTAAACAACAACAAAGAGCAGAAGACACAGTATGACAAAGTGAGAGGAACACTGCAAAGGCCAAATACTAAGTCCCAAAAAAAGAGAAGAAGAAATTGGCCAGTGGCAGAGCAGCACAAATGTTAACAAAATTGTAAACAACTATGTAAACAAAGCACTGTGTTCCTCTAAATTTCTCATACATTCAGAGAGAAGGAAGGCAGAACAAGGCGAGGCATAGGACCCGCTGGGATTCGAACCCAGCAGTGAGACAAGTCCCACTCCAGGAGGCCGTATTATACCAAAGCCAGAAAGGAAAACAGCAGAGCACAGAGCAGTAAAAAGTATCCATTCAAAAGTTAAAATTTTAAAGCAAAGAGAGAGGAATCCCCTCTCATTCGCCCCCTCTCACCCACACATTGACCTTCAGGAGACTGGCCTGGGTCAACATGCCAGCAAGAGGGGGCAAATACAACAAGTTAAAAGCAAGCAAAAATTTACATTTAAAAGGTTACCACTACACGCCTACTCCTCACACCCTGACCATGAGGAGTCTGGCCGAGGTCAAAGTGCGAGGAAGCAGGCAGGCCAAATGGAGCAAAACAAAGCATTCAATGGATACTTTTTGCAATAGAGCAAGTAAAGAACAGCAGACACAGGGGCAACAGGGCAACACTCATATATCAGTAAGCAAAAGCCGTCACTCATCTCTGTTCTCAACAAAACAAGATTTACTACTTTAAAAGCCTCTATCCGAATTATTAAATGCATCCAGCATCTGACTAGTTGGCAAGATACCACCCTTAAATAAAATGGATGGAAAAGTGAACAAGTATTATTTTTAAAAAGCCAAATACCTTAGAAAGGTAATTGCACATCGATAAAATGCTGATGATATCTCTCATGGATATCAGTTGGCAAGATACCAACCATAAATTAGATCAACAAGTAAACAACTAGTATTTATACAATTGACAAACAAATTCTGGATAAAGACGAGTGACTGGCCATACACTTTAAACAATATTGCATTGAAAACAAATAAATCTACACAAGACTATAGTATTATTAAGTATGTTTGAAAACTAAAAGGCGTTTTAAGAATGAACATGCCTTACTCCAAATGATAAATATCTAAACAATACTTTCAGTTCTTGAAAAAGAAAAGATCTCATTTACATTTCATTATTCTCAC
This sequence comes from Frankliniella intonsa, assembly GCA_033675135.1. Classification (NCBI taxonomy): domain Eukaryota; kingdom Metazoa; phylum Arthropoda; class Insecta; order Thysanoptera; family Thripidae; genus Frankliniella; species Frankliniella intonsa. The sequence continues at coordinate 11,536,376 of CM066255.1, read as the reverse complement.
TACGAAGATGCAATATTGTTCAAAGAAGAAGAATCATCATGAGCAGAGAAATGCGATTTCAAGTGGAAGAATACCCACTAATGCAACAAGCCCTACTGACTCAGCCAAGAGTCCTAGCTTCCCTATTTTCCCCCCAATGTTAACTAATACAAAACCCTTTGATTTTGAAATGAACACGCAAGTGTGCCTGATAGAAAATGCTACTACTGTTGTGGGCTGTCTGTCGCCTAATCGGAATCCATCTGGTCCAAGATTTCCTCACAGAGAGTACTAAGGACACTCCCACTTTCACATTTAAACAAGAACGCAACGTAAAATAGATTTCTGATTCACACTAATGCCCAAATTAAGAGCTTCATGGATAACCCTATCCTTACCCTCAGCCTGCCATGAGGTGGCCTAACCTTCATAGCTAACCTCCCTTGGGCACAACATAATGTGCTACAAGAAAATAACAGCCTTTCAAGGAAATAACGACATTCCGCTAATAAGAATATCATTGAAAAGTTACACCCAATGCTGGTGGTTAATTCTAGGCTTACAGTAGGCGCTCAGCAGAAAGACGAACCATCAGCCATCCTAGAAGCGAGGACGTTCAATTTGTCCTCCCCAGCACAATAAAATATATCGAATTTAATCATTAAGAAATTATCACACTCCCCCTAATTGATTATTTAAAAAATATTACGTTGGAAACAAATATTATCACAATTTCACTCACACTTTCCGCAAAACCACACGCCGCCGCCATGATGCAAGATCCATAGTTGCAAGTTTGCCCACCAGGTGGCGCGGAAAACACACACCCGCCAACATGGCCGCCAGAAACCGCGAAAATTTATCCCATGGTTAAAACGCAGCTGCCGCCGCGCGAAAATTTAAACCGGAGAAGCGCCGTATGCATTACACAGAGGCAGAGGGAAGAGTAAAGTAGAGAAGGCTGTGCTCTCCTCCCAGCTTTCGCCTGCTTTCGCCCTTTGCCCCTACAGAGTCTCCCTGCACAACTACCGTCAATTTGGAGAGAAAAAAAAATTCGACCCAAAATCGTTTTCGGACGAACTGACCCTTGGGGGTGGGTCTATGGGTACGTTAGAGTCCCCCTGTACAACCCACGTCATTTTGGAGAGAAAAAAAAATTCGACCCAAAATCGTAAAAATGCAAAGGCTATAGCCTTTGCGTTTTTGCGATTTTCGGTCGAAAAAAAAATGTCTCGGATTTCGACCAAACTCACAGGTTACCTCCATCTGGGACCAAAAAACACATAGCGAGTCCTAGGAGTCCTGTACCGGACTTCGTTAGTGAGAAAATAGGCCCCTAAGCCACCTCGCCCGAACACATTGCGCGCTATTAGGAATACTGCATTCCCTCGCAGACAAACCGGGTTTTCGGACGAACTGACCCTTGCGGGTTGGTCTAGGTACGTTAGAGTCCCCTGTACAACCCCGTCATTTTGGAGCAAATTCGTTTCGGGCCGAAAATCGTTAAAAATGCAAAGGCTATAGCCTTTGCGTTTTTGCGATTTTCGGGCGAAATAAAATTGTCTCCGATTTCGACCAAACTCACAGGTTACCTTCTTCTGGGACCAAAAAACACAATGCAAGTCCTAGGAGTCCTATACTGGACTTCGTTAGTGAGAAAATAGGCCCTTAAACCACCCCGCCAGCACAAATTGCGCGCTATCAGGAATACTGCATTGCCTCGCAGACAAACCGGGTTTTCGGACGAACTGACCCTTGGGGTCTGGTCTAGGGGTGCACTAAAGTCCCCCTGCACAACCCCCGTCATTTTGGAGCAAATTCGTTTCGGGCCGAAAATCGTTAAAAATGCAAAGGCTATAGCCTTTGCGTTTTTGCGATTTTCGGGCGAAAAAAAATTGTCTCCGATTTCGACCAAACTCACAGGTTACCTTCTTCTGGGACCAAAAAACACATAGCAAGTCCTAGGAGTCCTATACTGGACTTCGTTAGTGAGAAAATAGGCCCTTAAACCACCCCGCCAGCACAAATTGCGCGCTATCAGCAATACTGCATTGCCTCGCAGACAAACCGGGTTTTCGGACGAAGTGACCCTTGGGGTTGGTCTAGGGGTACGTTAGAGTCCCCCAGCACAACCCCCGTCATTTTGGAGCAAATTCGTTTCGGGCCGAAAATCGTTAAAAATGCAAAGGCTATAGCCTTTGCGTTTTTGCGATTTTCGGGCGAAATAAAATTGTCTCCGATTTCGACCAAACTCACAGGTTACCTTCTTCTGGGACCAAAAAACACAATGCAAGTCCTAGGAGTCCTATACTGGACTTCGTTAGTGAGAAAATAGGCCCTTAAACCACCCCGCCAGCACAAATTGCGCGCTATCAGCAATACTGCATTGCCTCGCAGACAAACCGGGTTTTCGGACGAACTGACCCTTGGGGGTTGGTCTAGGGGTACGTTAGAGTCCCCCAGCACAACCCCCGTCATTTTGGAGCAAATTCGTTTCGGGCCGAAAATCGTTAAAAATGCAAAGGCTATAGCCTTTGCGTTTTTGCGATTTTCGGGCGAAATAAAATTGTCTCCGATTTCGACCAAACTCACAGGTTACCTTCTTCTGGGACCAAAAAACACAATGCAAGTCCTAGGAGTCCTATACTGGACTTCGTTAGTGAGAAAATAGGCCCCTAAACCACCCCGCCAGCACAAATTGCGCGCTATCAGGAATACTGCATTGCCTCGCAGACAAACCGGGTTTTCGGACGAACTGACCTTTGGGGGTTGGTCTAGGGCTACGTTAGAGTCCCCCTGCACAACCCCCGTCATTTTGGAGCAAATTCGTTTCGGGCCGAAAATCGTAAAAATGCAAAGGCTATAGCCTTTGCGTTTTTGCGATTTTCGGGCGAAATAAAATTGTCTCCGATTTCGACCAAACTCACAGGTTACCTTCTTCTGGGACCAAAAACACAATGCAAGTCCTAGGAGTCCTATACTGGACTTCGTTAGTGAGAAAATAGGCCCTTAAACCACCCCGCCAGCACAAATTGCGCGCTATCAGGAATACTGCATTGCCTCGCAGACAAACCGGGTTTTCGGACGAACTGACCCTTGGGGGTTGGTCTAGGGGTACGTTAGAGTCCCCCAGCACAACTCCGTCATTTTGGAGCAAATTCGTTTCGGGCCGAAAATCGTTAAAAATGCAAAGGCTATAGCCTTTGCGTTTTTGCGATTTTCGGGCGAAATAAAATTGTCTCCGATTTCGACCAAACTCACAGGTTACCTTCTTCTGGGACCAAAAAACACAATGCAAGTCCTAGGAGTCCTATACTGGACTTCGTTAGTGAGAAAATAGGCCCTTAAACCACCCCGCCAGCACAAATTGCGCGCTATCAGGAATACTGCATTGCCTCGCAGACAAACCGGGTTTTCGGACGAACTGACCCTTGGGGGTTGGTCTAGGGTACGTTAGAGTCCCCAGCACAACCCCGTCATTTTGGAGCAAATTCGTTTCGGGCCGAAAATCGTTAAAAATGCAAAGGCTATAGCCTTTGCGTTTTTGCGATTTTCGGGCGAAATAAAATTGTCTCCGATTTCGACCAAACTCACAGGTTACCTTCTTCTGGGACCAAAAAACACAATGCAAGTCCTAGGAGTCCTATACTGGACTTCGTTAGTGAGAAAATAGGCCCTTAAACCACCCCGCCAGCACAAATTGCGCGCTATCAGCAATACTGCATTGCCTCGCAGACAAACCGGGTTTTCGGACGAACTGACCCTTGGGGGTTGGTCTAGGGGTACGTTAGAGTCCCCCAGCACAACCCCCGTCATTTTGGAGCAAATTCGTTTCGGGCCGAAAATCGTTAAAATGCAAAGGCTATAGCCTTTGCGTTTTTGCGATTTTCGGGCGAAATAAAATTGTCTCCGATTTCGACCAAACTCACAGGTTACCTTCTTCTGGGACCAAAAAACACAATGCAAGTCCTAGGAGTCCTATACTGGACTTCGTTAGTGAGAAAATAGGCCCTTAAACCACCCCGCCAGCACAAATTGCGCGCTATCAGCAATACTGCATTGCCTCGCAGACAAACCGGGTTTTCGGACGAACTGACCCTTGGGGGTTGGTCTAGGGGTACGTTAGAGTCCCCCAGCACAACCCCCGTCATTTTGGAGCAAATTCGTTTCGGGCCGAAAATCGTTAAAATCAGAACGGTTATAGCCTTTGCGTTTTTGCGATTTTCGGGCGAAATAAAATTGTCTCCGATTTCGACCAAACTCACAGGTTACCTTCTTCTGGGACCAAAAAACACAATGCAAGTCCTAGGAGTCCTATACTGGACTTCGTTAGTGAGAAAATAGGCCCTTAAACCACCCCGCCAGCACAAATTGCGCGCTATCAGCAATACTGCATTGCCTCGCAGACAAACCGGGTTTTCGGACGAACTGACCCTTGGGGGTTGGTCTAGGGTTACGTTAGAGTCCCCCAGCACAACCCCCGTCATTTTGGAGCAAATTCGTTTCGGGCCGAAAATCGTTAAAAATGCAAAGGCTATAGCCTTTGCGTTTTTGCGATTTTCGGGCGAAATAAAATTGTCTCCGATTTCGACCAAACTCACAGGTTACCTTCTTCTGGGACCAAAAAACACAATGCAAGTCCTAGGAGTCCTATACTGGACTTCGTTAGTGAGAAAATAGGCCCTTAAACCACCCCGCCAGCACAAATTGCGCGCTATCAGCAATACTGCATTGCCTCGCAGACAAACCGGGTTTTCGGACGAACTGACCCTTGGGGGTTGGTCTAGGGGTACGTTAGAGTCCCCCAGCACAACCCCCGTCATTTTGGAGCAAATTCGTTTCGGGCCGAAAATCGTAAACATGCAAAGGCTATAGCCTTTGCGTTTTTGCGATTTTCGGGCGAAATAAAATTGTCTCCGATTTCGACCAAACTCACAGGTTACCTTCTTCTGGGACCAAAAAACACAATGCAAGTCCTAGGAGTCCTATACTGGACTTCGTTAGTGAGAAAATAGGCCCTTAAACCACCCCGCCAGCACAAATTGCGCGCTATCAGCAATACTGCATTGCCTCGCAGACAAACCGGGTTTTCGGACGAACTGACCCTTGGGGGTTGGTCTAGGGTACGTTAGAGTCCCCAGCACAACCCCGTCATTTTGGAGCAAATTCGTTTCGGGCCGAAAATCGTTAAAAATGCAAAGGCTATAGCCTTTGCGTTTTTGCGATTTTCGGGCGAAATAAAATTGTCTCCGATTTCGACCAAACTCACAGGTTACCTTCTTCTGGGACCAAAAAACACAATGCAAGTCCTAGGAGTCCTATACTGGACTTCGTTAGTGAGAAAATAGGCCCTTAAACCACCCCGCCAGCACAAATTGCGCGCTATCAGGAATACTGCATTGCCTCGCAGACAAACCGGGTTTTCGGACGAACTGACCCTTGGGGGTTGGTCTAGGGGTACGTTAGAGTCCCCATGCACAACCCCCGTCATTTTGGAGCAAATTCGTTTCGGGCCGAAAATCGTTAAAAATGCAAAGGCTATAGCCTTGGCGTTTTTGCGATTATCGGGCGAAAAAAAATTGTCTCCGATATCGACCAAACTCACAGGCTACATTCTTCTGGGACCAAAAAACACATAGCAAATCCAAGGAGTCCTATACTGGACTTCGTTAGTGAGAAAATAGGCCCTTAAACCACCCCGCCAGCACAAATTGCGCGCTATCAGCAATACTGCATTGCCTCGCAGACAAACCGGGTTTTCGGACGAACTGACCCTTGGGGTTGGTCTAGGGGTACGTGAGAGTCCCCCAGCACAACCCCCGTCATTTTGGAGCAAATTCGTTTCGGGCCGAAAATCGTTAAAAATGCAAAGGCTATAGCCTTTGCGTTTTTGCGATTTTCGGGCGAAAAAAAATTGTCTCCGATTTCGACCAAACTCACAGGTTACCTTCTTCTGGGACCAAAAAACACAATGCAAGTCCTAGGAGTCCTATACTGGACTTCGTTAGTGAGAAAATAGGCCCTTAAACCACCCCGCCAGCACAAATTGCGCGCTATCAGCAATACTGCATTGCCTCGCAGACAAACCGGGTTTTCGGACGAACTGACCCTTGGGGGTTGGTCTAGGGGTACGTTAGAGTCCCCCAGCACAACCCCCGTCATTTTGGAGCAAATTCGTTTCGGGCCGAAAATCGTTAAAAATGCAAAGGCTATAGCCTTTGCGTTTTTGCGATTTTCGGGCGAAATAAAATTGTCTCCGATTTCGACCAAACTCACAGGTTACCTTCTTCTGGGACCAAAAAACACAATGCAAGTCCTAGGAGTCCTATACCGGACGTCGTTAGTGATAAAATAGGCCCCTTAAACCACCCCGCTAGCACAAATTGCGCGCTATCAGTAATACTGCATTGCCTCGCAGACAAACCGGGTTTTCGGACGAACTGACCCTTTGGGGGTTGGTCTAGGGGTACGTTGGAGTCCCCCAGCACAACCCCTGTCATTTTGGAGCAAATTCGTTTGGGGCCGAAAATCGTTAAAAATGCAAAGGCTATAGCCTTTGCGTTTTTGCGATTTTCGGGCGAAAAAAAATTGTCTCCGATTTCGACCAAACTCACAGGTTACCTTCTTCTGGGACCAAAAAAAAAATAGCCAGTCGTAGGAGTCCTATACCGGACTTCGTTAGTGAGAAAATAGGCCCCTAAACCACCCCGTCAGCACACACTGCGCGCTATCAGGAATACTGCATTGCCTCGCAGACAAACCGGGTTTTCGGACGAACTGACCCTTGCGGGTTGGTCTAGGGGTACGTTAGAGTCCCCCTGCACAACCCCCGTCATTTTGGAGCAAATTTGTTTGGGCCGAAAATCGTTAAAAATGCAAAGGCTATAGCCTTTGCGTTTTTGCGATTTTTGGCCGAAATCAGATTGACTCCGATTTCGACCAAACTCACAGGGTACCTTCTTCTGGCACTAATAAACACATAGCAATTCCTAGGAGTCCTATACTGACTTCGTTAGTGAGAAAATAGGCCCCTAAGCCACCTCGCCCAGCACACATTGCGCGCTATCAGGAATACTGCATTGCCTCGCAGACAAACCGGGTTTTCGGACGAACTGACCCTTGGGGTTGGTCTAGGGGTACGTTAGAGTCCCCAGCACAACCCCTGTCATTTTGGAGCAAATTCGGCCGAAAATCGTTAAAAATGCAAAGGCTATAGCCTTTGCGTTTTTGCGATTTTCGGGCGAAATAAAATTGTCACCGATTACGACCAAACTCACAGGTTACCTTCTTCTGGGACCAAAAACACAATGCAAGTCCTAGGAGTCCTATACTGACTTCGTTAGTGAGAAAATAGGCCCTAAACCACCCTCAGCACAAATTGCGCGCTATCAGGAATACTGCATTGCCTCGCAGACAAACCGGGTTTTCGGTTGGTCTAGGGGTACGTTAGAGTCCCCAGCACAACCCCGTCATTTTGGAGCAAATTCGTTTGGGGCCGAAAATCGTTAAAATGCAAAGGCTATAGCCTTTGCGTTTTTGCGATTTTCGGGCGAAATAAAATTGTCTCCGATTTCGACCAAACTCACAGGTTACCTTCTTCTGGGACCAAAAACACAATGCAAGTCCTAGAGTCCTATACCTGACTTCGTTAGTGAGAAAATAGGCCCTTGCGCTATCAGGAATACTGCATTGCCTCGCAGACAAACCGGGTTTTCGGACGAACTGACCCTTGGGGTTGGTCTAGGGGTACGTTAGAGTCCCCAGCACAACCCCCGTCATTTTGGAGCAAATTCGTTTCGGGCCGAAAATCGTTAAAATGCAAAGGCTATAGCCTTTGCGTTTTTGCGATTTTCGGGCGAAATAAAATTGTCTCCGATTTCGACCAAACTCACAGGTTACCTTCTTCTGGGACCAAAAACACAATGCAAGTCCTAGGAGTCCTATACTGGACTTCGTTAGTGAGAAAATAGGCCCTTAAACCACCCCAGCACAAATTGCGCGCTATCAGGAATACTGCATTGCCTCGCAGACAAACCGGGTTTTCGGACGAACTGACCCTTGGGGTTGGTCTAGGGGTACGTTAGAGTCCCCAGCACAACCCCGTCATTTTGGAGCAAATTGTTTCGGGCCGAAAATCGTTAAAAATGCAAAGGCTATAGCCTATGCGTTTTTGCGATTTTCGGGCGAAATAAAATTGTCTCCGATTTCGACCAAACTCACAGGTTACCTTCTTCTGGGACCAAAAACACAATGCAAGTCCTAGGAGTCCTATACTGACTTCGTTAGTGAGAAAATAGGCCCTTAAACCACCTCGCCAGCACAAATTGCGCGCTATCAGGAATACTGCATTGCCTCGCAGACAAAACCGGGTTTTCGGACGAACTGACCCTTGGGGTTGGTCTAGGGGTACGTTAGAGTCCCCAGCACAACCCCCGTCATTTTGGAGCAAATTGTTTGGGGCCGAAAATCGTTAAAAATGCAAAGGCTATAGCCTTTGCGTTTTTGCGATTTTCGGGCGAAATAAAATTGTCTCCGATTTCGACCAAACTCACAGGTTACCTTCTTCTGGGACCAAAAACACAATGCAAGTCCTAGGAGTCCTATACTGACTTTGTTAGTGAGAAAATAGGCCCCTAAATCACCCCGCCAGCACCCATTGCGCGCTATCAGGAATACTGCATTTGCTCGCAGACAAACCGGGTTTTTGGAGAACCTGACCCTTGGGCGTTGGTCTAGGGGTACGTTAGAGTCCCCAGCACAACCCCGTCATTACGGAGCATAATTCGATGCAAAGGCTATAGCCTTTGCGTTTTTGCGATTTTCGGGCGAAATAAAATTGTCTCCGATTTCAACCAAACTCACAGGTTACCCTCAAATGCAAAGGCTATAGCCTTTGCGTTTTTATGATTTTCGGCAAAGGCTATAGCCTTTGCGTTTTTGCGATTTTCGGGCGAAATAAAATTGTCTCCGATTTCGACCAAACTCACAGGTTACCGTCTAGGGTACGTTAGAGTCCCCGTCACTTTGGAGCAAAATGCAAAGGCTATAGCCTTTGCGTTTTTGCGATTTTCGTGCGAAAGAAAATTGTCTCCGATTTCGACCAAACTCACAGGTTACCTTCTTCTGGGACCAAAAACACATTGTCTCCGATTTCGACCAAACTCACAGGTTACCGGTCTAGGGCCCTGTCATTTTGGAGCAAATTGTTTGGGGCCGAAAATCGTAAAAATGCAAAGGCTATAGCCTTTGCGTTTTTGCGATTTTCGGGCGAATAAAAATTGTCTCCGATTTCGACCAAACTCACAGGTTACCTACTTCTGAGACCAAAAAGCACAGGGCAAGTCCTAGGAGTCCTATACTGGACTTTGTTAGTGAGACAAATTGCGCGCCATCAGGAATACTGCATTGCCTCGCAGACAAACCGGTTGGTCTATCACAACCCCGTCACAAAGGCTATAGCCTTTGCGTTTTTGCGATTTTCGTGCGAAAGAAAATTGTCTCCGATTTCGACCAAACTCACAGGTTACCTTCTTCTGGGACCAAAAAACACAGGGCAAGTCCTAGGAGTCCTATACCGGACTGCGTTAGTGAGGAAATAGGCCCGAACACATTCCGCGCTATCAGGAATACTGCATTGGACGAACTGACCCTTTGGGGTTGGTCTAGGGGTACGTTAGAGTCCCCAGCACAACCCCCGTCATTTTGGAGCAAATTCGTTTCGGGCCGAAAATCGTTAAAATGCAAAGGCTCTAGTCTTTGCGTTTTTGTGATTTTAATTGTCTCCGATTTCGACCAAACTCACAGGTTACCTTCTTCTGGGACCAAAACACAATGCAAGTCCTAGGAGTCCTATACTGGACTTCGTTAGTGAGAAAATAGGCCCTTAAACCACCCCGCCAGCACAAACTGCGCGCTATCAGCAATACTGCATTGCCTCGCAGACAAACCGGGTTTTCGGACGAATCGGTGCGTTAGAGTCCCCAGCACAACCCCCCGTCATTTTGGAGCAAATTCGTTTCGGGACGAAAGTCGTTAAAAATGCAAAGGCTATAGTCTTTGCGTTTTTGCGATTTTCAAAATTGTCTCCGATTTCGACCAAACTCACAGGTTACCTTCTTCTGAGACCAAGAAACACAATGCAAGTCCTAGGAGTCCTATACTGGACTTCGTTAGTGAGAAAATAGGCCCTTAAACCACACCAAAAACACAATGCAAGTCCTAAAAATGCAAAGGCTATAGCCTTTGCGTTTTTAAAATTGTCTCCGATTTCGACCAAACTCACAGGTTACCGCAAGTCCTAGGAGTCCTATACTGGACTTCGTTAGTAAGAAAATAGGCCCTTAAGCCACCCCGCCAGCACAAATTGCGCGCTATCAGCAATACTGCATTGCCTTGCAGACAAACCGGGTTTTCGGACGAACTGACCCTTGGGGTTGGTCGAGGGGTACGTTAGAGTCCCCTGGTACGTTAGAGTCCCCCAGCACAACCCCCGTCATTTTGGAGCAAATTCGTTTGGGGCCGAAAATCGTTAAAAATGCAAAGGCTATAGCCTTTGCGTTTTTGCGATGTTCATGCGAAAAAAAATCGTCTCGGATTTCGACCAAACTCAGAGGTGACCTTCTTCTAATACCAAAAAACACATAGCAAGTCCTAGGAGTCCTATACCGGACCTTGTTAGTGACAAAATAAACCCCTAAGCCACCTCGCCCGAACACATTGCGCGCTATCAGGAATACTGCATCCCCTCGCAGACAAACCGGGTTTTCGGACGAACTGACCCTTGGGGGTTGGTCTAGGGGTACGTTAGAGTCCCCCAGCGCAACACCCGTCATTTTGGAGCAAATTCGTTTGGGGCCGAAAATCGTTAACGTAGGCGCCCGTGCGTTACAGTTTCGCACGGGGTAGCTGAGCGAAGTCTTTTTAAAACTAAACAGAGCATGACAGCTTGAACGTTACATTTATTTTTTAAGAATGGAGGAGTAATTTAATGAACGCGGAGCAAAAGTAGAAAGACTGTAAGGCGTGCCGTCGGCCACCCTCATAACCGGGATCAGTGTGCCCGGCGGGGTATCCACCAGCCTACCTTACACACGCCTAGTGGGTAGGCAGTCCCCCATACGTGGGAGGGGGCCACACGCCTCTGCTAGCCAGAGAGCCCCATTCACGTGAGGGGGGGGGAGGGGGGAATTCACAAAATTTCCTATCCCTGAAACCTGTGTGAAAATCAGTGAATTCACTTTTACTCATCCCCCCCCCCCCTACCCCTTCCCATTATTCCTTAGGGGTCCCGATAAGTCAATGTGTTCGGATTTGAATTAACATGACACTGAAATGCATAATGTTATGAAGACTAGTAATTTGAAATTCAATCAAGACACTCAAAAAGACTTGGGACTGTTCAATGATAAGGCGAATCTATTTTGAAATAAATTTGAACTGTTTCTGATAATAACAAGCAGCGAGAAAACTACTATGGCATTTTAATGATGAAATGACTCTATTCTATTAATATTTTAATGTTGTAGAAAGACTGATTTAGTAGAAACACTCTCAGTTTAACCATAACATTCCAAATAACGTTTCTTTCCTTAATCCCACCCACATAACGTTCCCTTGTATTTGTAGGGGATCAAGTCTCTTTAAACTAATCTTTTTTCAATAATTGTTTTTTTTTTTTTTTTTTTTTTTTTTTTTTGTGAGCTTAACATTTGGTCACTTAAATTTGATAATAGACATGTTAATGAATATTGATACAGAGGTCAGTAACTTAAAATACAACATTTAGACATTTACAAAGACTGCGGACCTTAAAAAGCAATAAGGCGAATCTATTTCAGAATAAAAATTACCAATCTGGGACGGAATTGAATTACTTTATAACTTCTGTAGCATTTTGATGATTGTATGATTTTATTTTAATGATATTTTAATGTTTTATAAAGACTGATTTAGTGTCAACACCCTCAGCCTATCCTATATTTACAGTACCATCCCTAATATTCGTAGGCGTCAAATCTCTAAAGGCATAATTTTTAAAAACAGACTCATTATGTGTCAATACCTGTGTAGGACACCTTTTCTCTCATCCAAAGTCATTACAAAAACGGATCAAGGAGTATGTTTGGTTTAGCACACTAGACAGCTCTATCAGAAATCATATCACTGGAAATAAAAGCAACGGTTCGGAACACAGTGCTATAAAATTTACCTGAATAATACCCAAACTATTCTCTTTTTCTTGTTAGGTTCAAAGGTTATAAGAGTTAAATACTCACACCACACTTTGATGTAACCTATTTAGTGGAATGCTCTGTCAATTGGAATGTAAACATTGTACATTTTAAATAAACCATACATACCATGTATACATTAATAGATGTGCATATCCCATTTATGGATTTACAAATGTATACATACTCATGTATACTGTGAATAGAATACACATAAGGCTATAACTTTCTATGCCATTTACACTCTTCAAAATGTATACATGTGCATGTATAGATTTATCAAAGTGTACATGGTAATGTATAAATTATTTAAAATGAACTTAATATAATGTATACATTATTTTTAGTGTACCATGAACAATGTAAAACAATGTAAAACTATTTCCACGCAGAAAAAGTCTTTGAGCCTGAGTCTTTCATACGCACTTCTTCTAATCTTCTAAGGCATGAATACCGGTACTTTGGGGAGCAGATTTGGCTGGTAACTTGGGGCGGCTTAATAAAAAATCCAATACTTTGTAACCAAGCAAAGGCGCAAAAGAAAGTTCAACCACACACAAATAAATAATTTTACAGATAGTGCCATACCCTGCTCTCTCCCTAACAGTATCATAGTCATTGTAAACAACTTGCTTGTGTTGTTAGGTTATGTCACTCACCAAAACAATAAGTCCAGAGAAGTTGCAATGACACTGGTTGTCAACTTAGTGATCCATGGCCATCCATGGCGTTCATTTCACAAATCCAACATTATCAAAGGTATGTGGACAAAACTTGAGGCACTACCCCACCCCACAGACGTAAGCATTCAACAAATCACTTGTTCCACACTTTTCCGTACAATGACAACACTTGAAACTTCGTGTAGCATCGTCTACCTCTCTGAATACTATTTTTGACCGCATTTTTCATCCAACTGACGATTAAATTTTTAGTTTCGATGTAGTAAACAACAGAGTCGGACGCCGGGCGCGGCAGAATCTGACGTGCTGTAGTTCGCGCACTCCCGCTAGGTAGCGCTACCGCTCCACTTCTAGACAGTCTTTACGTTGCCAACATCCCAAGAGTGTAGTTTTTGATTAAACTATCGAATAATTCAAACTAAGAAAATCCATAATGTTTTGGAGTTTATAACTGCCCCACACATAGCCTTTGCGTTTTTGCGATTTTCGTGCGAAAAAAAAAATGTCTCCGATTTCGACCAAACTCACAGGTTATCTTCTTCTGGGACCAAAAAACACAATGCAAGTCCTAGGAGTCCTATACTGGACTTCGTTAGTGAGAAAATAGGCCCCTAAGCCACCTCGCCCGCACACATTGCGCGATATCAGGAACACTGCAATCCTTTGCAGACAAACCGGGTTTTCGGACGAACTGACCCTTGGGGGTTGGTCTAGAGGTACGTTAGAGTCCTCCTACACAACCCCCGTCATTTTGGAGCAAATTCGTTTCCGGCCGAAAATCGTTATAATGCAAAGGCTATAGCCTTTGCGTTTTTTGCGATTTTCGGTGGAGAAAAAATTGTCTCCGATTTCGACCAAACTCACAGGTTACCTTCTTCTGAGACCCAAAAACACATAGCAAGTCCGAGGAGTCCTATACCGGACTTCGTTAGTGACAAAATAAACCCCTAAGCCACCTCGCCCGAACACATTGCGCGATATCAGGAATACTGCATCCCCTCGCAGACAAACCGGGTTTTCGGACGAACTGACCCTTGGGGGTTGGTCTAGGGGTACGTTAGAGTCCCTCTTCACAACCCCCGTCATTTTGGAGCAAATTCGTTTCCGCTCTGCAAACTAAAACGTGTACATTGTACACTTATTAATCAGTGTACATCAATGATCACTGATTAACCAGTGTACATGACAATGATTGCTGATTAATCAGTGTACATGACAATGATTGCTGATTAATCAGTGTACATGCGATGTGCACTGATTTATCAGTGTACATTGATGTACACGTTTTAGCCTTTTGCTTTACATTATTCCCCAGCAGGAAATTAGTTGCGTTTTTGCGATTTTTGGTCGAGAAAAAATTGTCTCCGATTTCGATCAAACTCACAGGTCACCTTCCTTTGGGTCCAAAAAACACAAAGCATTTTCAAGAAACCCGATACCGGACTTTGTTAGTGAGAAAATCAGCCCCTAGGCCGCGGGGTCTCCCACTTCGATACTCGTGTGTACACGACTAAAATTACTCGCGCCTACTTGCGCGCTTACTCACCAATCCTCGCGCACTGTAAAATGCTTGCAAAGTAAATTATTTGCAACGTCGCGAAGAATTTTTTATATTCGTATTACGAAGAATTTGTTCGTATTGCGAAGAACATCTTTCCAAGCTACCAGAATTTTTACAAACTATTTGTTTGTATTGCAAAGAAATATTCGTAAGCTTACGAAGAATTAGTTCCGATTAGTTCGTATCACAATGCTTCAAAATTCTTTGCTTCTTACAAAGAAAACAGTTTGCAATATGAACCAATTCTTTGCAAGCATTTTACAGTGCGCCTACTCGTGCTTACTCGCGCCTACTCGCCATTACTCACCATTACTCGCCTATTACTCGCCGTTACTCGCCAATTACTCGCCATTTCTCGCCATTACTCGCTTTTTCTCGCCAACTACTCGCCATTGCTCTCCAAGTACTAACGCAAAATACCCGGAATTACTCATGCTGGTGCTGGTTTGGGTAATAATTAACAACTTGGCTAAATAGCAAACTGACGATAGTATTTATTTATGCAGTATACATAAAACAAAATTCATTACAAACAGGTATGTCAATTCTGGTTTTAGACAGACATTATTTAAATGTTCACATATATTCTTCACAGATGGTAACATCACCCACACTTCCCTGCGTTGAAATAAAAATGACAAAAAGAACAACATTCAGTCAGAAGAAAATATCATCTTGCAATCAGCTTTGCACACATAAGTAATTTTTTAAAATACCCCATCCCTACCCTAGCACTACCGTTCTTGCCACATGCACTCATAGAGATTTATCTAATATCATATGTACAATACGTTAAAATATACCTTTTGAAGGATAAGAATTAAACATAAACAAATATATGAAAACATCTCACGTCAAATAGAAAACATGTTTTTCTGCTATCCACTCACCCCTCAAAAGCAGTTATGGCTAATTCACACAATAAAAGGACATAAAATATTACAGCTATAATTAAATTTCAAATATACCACAGTGCTGCATGAAGGGAGAGAGCACACGGAAAAACACATTTTCTGGACCAGATATTCACTGGCAGGCAACAGGGTAGGGAACGGTTCAAGCTGAGATGAGGCAAGGCGACCCCACCAATAAACTAGTTATGTACACAGATGGCCACGACTAAAGGCACACGCGTACAGAGCAGACAAATATTATTTATCCATTAACGCGGCGGCGCACCCGCCAGGCCCGGCCCCGGCCGCATGTCACATCATTTGCATGCGATTTGCATAGAAACAACTTAAAATCGCAGACTCCGATAGCAAAGGGTTTCCTTACTAATATAGTGCTGCGCCGAGCCGCGGGTGGAGCCAGGGGAAGCCCCGGGCCGCCCGTCTGACTGTCGGGCGGCGCTAACCGGTTGTCCGCCAGCCCGGCCCGGCCTGGCCCGCGGCCCGGGGCGGGGCGGCTCCGTTTACACAGACTTCGGGGCACACATGGGCGGGGCGGGGGCGGGGCGGGACGGGGCGCTTGGCCCCGGCACGGCACGGCCCAGCGGGCTGGACCGGTAATCAAAGAGACCAAGCGATGTGGGGGGAAAGAGCCCGGCGAGCCGGGGGTGAGGGTGGGAGGGGGAGGGGGGGAGGCGCGAGGAGGGGAGGGGGAGAATTAGGAGGCTGGTCGGGGCCGGTATGACGGATGGGGATGCATGAAATGATTGATAGCTCAGCTCTCGGCTGGGCGGGGCCTGCAGCCGCCCGCAGCGCGGCGGACGTGTCTGGGGGTTGTCTTTGATTCACACAGAGGCCCGCGCCCCGAGCCTCCCAGTGCACCCGTTCCACCCTTCCGTCACAACGTGAAAGGCCACATTGGCTGAGGCCAGATCGACAGGCAGGAAAAAAAACATTCCCGAAATTTGGTGATCGTTTGGGAGATCCAGTTGCGACATCCAGTTTTTTTGGTTCACGCCGGTTAACACCAGGTTTACGTGAACGCGGCTTATTTTGACCGATCGCCACCACCTCAAGCGGCAAAAGACATTATTGACTAGAATATGGGAAGTGCCACAAAACATAAAGGAATGACTTTATACAATATACTTAAATTCTTTTAAATCCTATTTGGCAAATGTTTTTGTTCATTATACACAGTATCACCATTTTTGTAAAATATAGAGCAGCTGTTATGTCTCACGCGCCCCTGACAGGCTCACGTACACTCACACACACACACGCGCGCGCGCTCACACACACACTCACACTCGCACTGACACTCCTTCCAAACCATCATATGGGGCTGGGCTCCGCCTGCTCACCCCTGCCCCTTCGATTTGTTCCCTACTACGTTTTACAAAATATCAAATTTTCTTCTTCAACTTTTCTCTCGCCAGCGGCAATAAATACTTCATTGGTCCACACAACACGATTTGTAATCTTAAAACTTTTTTTTCGTGAAAAATCTCTCTTTTTTGTTTCTCTCTCTATTTGAAGCTTAACATTTAGTGCAGTCCGTCCCGTCGGCGGGACGGGCCGAGGCAAGCAGGCGGGTCCATCATGATGGTCTGAGGGCGGCAGGGGCGGCGGGGGCGGGGCCGGGCAGCAGGGAGGGGAGGGAGAGGAGGAGGAGGGGGAGGAGGAGGAGGCGGTCGAGGCGGAGCGGCGCGGAGGCCCCCGAGGACGGCAGCGCCGAGGCGGGGGACTCCATGCAGGCCCGGTAGTCGCTGTACGACAGGCAGGTGATGGCGCAGTAGTGGCTGCGCTGGCACTGCGGGTAGCAGTTGGTCGGGCCGTCGTACAGGAAGGCCGAGTTGGCGCGGTAGTACCTGTCGACACCGCCAAAGCCGTTTAAAAAACCCGATTCGTTCGGAAAGATTTACTACGCTTTTCACTCATTTGCGGGTGAGCGAATTTTTCCTCTCACATTCAGGTGTGCGACAACCATTCACACTCTTGTAGGTGAGTGATGCACGGTCGTGCGAATTAGGGTGGCCCACTTACCGCGG
>CM066255.1:9913249-10298249 GCA_033675135.1 Frankliniella intonsa | reverse complement strand
CGTTTGTCGGCTCCGACTGTGGGCCGGGCCGGGCCGGGCCAGGCCAGGCCGCACCGGGGATAGCGCCGAGCTCTCTCTATCTCACTCCCACCCATTATGGAGACCGCGATAAGTTAGCGCTATCTCTCTCTCTCCCGCTCGCGCCCTGCCGCGCTGGACCATCCAGGCGTGGTGCATCGACCCGCGTGACCCGGCCTTGGAGCCGGGCGGGGCGGGGTGGAATGGGGCGGGGCGGTGGGGCGGGGCGGTGGGGCGGGGCGGGACGCCATCCTGGAGTGCAGGCCCGGAGGCCTTCCTACACGCCCGAAAGCGGGCCGTGAGATATTCAAATAACTTGTGGGAAAAAAGGAAAACCAATTTTGGATTCGAAATAGGCCAAAAAGGGACTGCGCTAGTCAACACTATAGCCAAAATCCGTAGTTAAACTTGCATCAGAGACTGCTTTTCTTTGACTAATTTTTTGACAAATTTTAGCACGAATCAGGTAGCGACAAAACTTAACTATTTGTCTACGATGGAAAGAAAAGATGCTATACTGTACCCTGGAACTGCTGTCATGCCTTTAGAGGGGCACGATTTCCCACCAATGCCACTTTTAAGGCACTAGTGCAGCAGCACCCGAGGTAGCACTCCGGAGGGATGCTACATAGCAGCTTTGCTTTTTTTTCGGTACAAAGGTGACGAAATTAAAAGTATCGATGACATTTTTGCAGGCAGATCCGTGCGTGCACTTACTGATTTAAATTGACAAAAAAAAAATGCTGGTTGGTTTTCGAAACTGTTTAAAATGTTACATCTTCTACAAAAATTATATATGTTAGACGACGTCGAGAAAAAATGTTGGTGTGTACGTGTGTATGTGGCCTCCTGGGAGAAGGGCCGGAGGATACACTCGAAACAGCGAAAGTTGCAGTATATGAGCCGAGAGTGACTGAGCCACGCCTCCTCTTGTGTGTGTGTGTGTGTTGTGTGTGTGGGTGTGTGTCTGTGGGGGACGGGGAGAAAGGGGAAGGGGAGATTGCATGAGAGTGAATGTCAAAAAGTTTCTCGCTATTTTTTCTGAAGACATCTAGATAAACCTTGCCGAAGGGAAAAGGCGGTGGCTTCTGAATAGGTACAGTAGGGAGGGAGCAGCTTGAGGTGGGCAGGCTACAGGAAACGCCTTCCCTTACGCCCACGCCCCGCCCCGCCCCGGGCCCTGCCACGCCAATACCCGCTGAACACCATTTACCAATAAGTGTGATGGGGATGTTATCAGCAGCCGCCCACCAAGACACCTTTTACCGGAGGGTGATTTCGGTTTTATTGCTCTTCCCCCTCTCCCTGCCCTCCTCTCTCTCTCTCTCTCTCTCTCTCTCTCTCTCTCTCTCTCTCCAGCTCGCACCCTCGTGCGCTCACCCCTCCTCTCCGCACACAACCACTCTGGTGCGAAAAATAAAGCGGATCTCCTCCATGATTCAATCTGGTGGTGCGATCGTCTGCCGACAGGCGGCGCGCCTATCACCCGCGCACAACACTGCTAAAAAAGACAAACTACATACTCATGTAAAATAGTATACAGTTCCACGGGAAATTTTGATTTGCACTGTTTTCCGTAAAAAGAAAATTTTATTTTTAATTAATGAAAAGAAACTGCTGCTGGCGATGACGACACTGTACGCGTATAGGTTGTTTAAGTGGTCGGGGGGCGTACATGGAGGCGTCACAATGCCCTTCGCCCCACCGTCCCCCTCGGCCTACCCACAGTTTAGCCGCGGGCTGGCAGACGGCTTGGCCGCCGGCCCAGGTGATAAGAGATAAGGCCCTGTTGTGGTAGGCCTAGGCTAGGCCACGTGACTTGGGGAGGGAGGGAGGAGGAGGAGGGAGAGGAGGAGTGGTGGGAGAGGGCTGAGTGCCGCAGGGCTGCTTGTGTGGTGGGTGTGGGGGCAAGGATAGGGGTAGGGATGCGGGAGCTCCTGCTATGTGGTGCAGGGGTGAATTGCGGTGTAATAAAGGATTGTGTGCGCGTATTTTTTTTTTTTTTTTTTTTTTGGGGGTAGGGGTAGGGCGGAACTTCGACGAGAAATCATCCGTCTGCGTGGAATGTTATTTATTGAATACCGAAACGGAGCATTTATGACTGGGGGGGGGGGGGGCGACATTTCAGCCATTACTGCGGCTGTAGGGGGCTAGTGCGTGTGCATGGCACAATGTGCCACTGGCACATGGGTGTGCGTGCATTCCTCGCACCCAACACCGTCCACGTCGGTCGGGACTCCTGCGCTGGGGGGTCGTCAGGGCGGCAGACATCAGACATGTTCTGCGGGAGGAAACTATAAACAACCAATTCGACCGCAGTGCCGGAGGAAACTACTCTGACAGCCTGCGGTCCGGGGCGGGCCGGGCCGGGCCGAAAAACAAGTAGCATCAGCATTGGTGTGGGGCGTGGCGGGGCAGGGGGGCGGATAGGGTAGGGACAGTTTGGGTGGGTAGCCCATAGCCCGGGGGGGCAGTTGCACAATCACATGATGACAAGGATTTCTAAAAATAAATAAAAAGGATTTCGTAAAAAAAAATTGTAACGTAATGTCTATTTAAAAAGACATTGAACCTAAACACCGTAAACGATGTGGCCACTTGAAAAATTAAGATGATTTGTTTCGTCCCGGTTCAACTTTTTTGATGCTGCACTTTTTCAATGGGATTACCATTACACTCCATGGGACCTCCCATGGGCCGTAGCCGCTTGCAGCCGCTCCCTATAGGGCTAAGAGCGCCCAGCGCGCGAGAGCGACGGAGCGCTTCTTATGAAATACTCGCCCCCCCCCCCCCATTCCCCCGACAAAAAAAAAAAATACATGAAATCCATCACGGGAAATTGATCTCGTCCAAACATGTTTGATCTCCAATCACCATTGTGTTCACAGCCCACGTAAGCGTGGTCCAAGTCCACGCCCGCGAGCCTCAGCGGGTTTCTTTCTTTCCCCGCCCCCTTCCTCTCTCTTTTTATTTTTGGCTTTTCTCTCTCTTTCTTTGCTCGCTCGCTCGCTCACACCTCTCTCTCGAGACACCCGTATAGTACGGCTTCCGCCGCCGGAACGCGCGCCGGCGGCTGTCGGCCGTTCCTCCCTCAAAAGCCAATAATGCCTAAACGAGGAAACAGAGCGAGAGAGAGAGAGAGAAAGACTGTAAGAAATAGTCGTCGGTTTGCGGGAAAATTTTCCACGAAATGAGTTGTAAAGTTACAATTGCAAATCGTATAACTGCAAGCATTACATATCGTGAATCTACAAGGTAAAAGGAGGGCGGTTAGAGACGGAAAGGGAGTTAGCGCGGGTGACGTTCGTATCGATAGGGGGCGCGTCGGTGACAATAAGTGTAGAGGTAGAGCCAGCAAGCGAACAACAACAAATCCCCCCTCCCAGCGGCCCATGGGAACCGCTCCAGTCGCCTCCGGCGCGGCTCCGCGTGCTCCGGGCCGGACTCCAGCACAGCTCCGGGGTGTTCCGTTCCACTCGGAAGAGAAAGAGAGGGAGAGAGAGAGAGAGAGAGAGAGAGAGAGAGAGAGAGAGAGAGAGAGAGAGAGAGAGGGAGAGGGAGAGAGGAGCGGAACTCGCATTTGTCAGCCGCGAACGAACAGGCGGGCGATGTGGACGGAGCGTCCATCTTGTTCAAATCTCATCTGCTCGCCTCGGCCCCGGGCCCAGAGGCTCCCCCTGACAAATGTGGGCCAGTAAGTACGAGTAATGGGGAAATTTAATCTCTACTTTTACGTCGAGAGGAGAACTTTCCTTCCGACTTTGTCGTCACGACTCGGCGCAATACCGAGGCGGCGGCTCAACTCACACCATGGAAACCGACCAAATTTTCGCTTGCCTGAATGAGAGATACGGCTTTGTTTCCTAATACATCAATCTGATACGAAATTTTCGTTATATCTAAATGTCTATTACCCCCAAAAAATGGTTTTTTGAGAGAGGTTGTCACATTGCTGGTGAAAAACGCCTGTAAAACACAATGTCAACCTGACGTAGGCGGAAAGCATGGATTGTAGTCCGCATCTCCCGATGATTGCCGAAGCAGATTTTCATAGATTGTCTGGATGGTTGTGCACCAGCTTGCCTAAGTCAATGCCCCCTGCCGCAAAACCGAAAATTAAAAGTTTTGAGCAGGCGTATGGCCACCGCATGTTGCACTGCCTGCTTCCGCATTATTTGTCTGCTTCCGCCTTTACTTTTAGCCCCACGACGCGAACGTGATATACTTTCTCCGACAAGTTTACCTCCGACCTCAGACACGCCCCACCCCGCCCCGCCACGCCACGCCCTCGACCGCCCACGCCTCGCCACTGCAGGAGGCACACAGGACAGGTCCAGTGGAGGGAGACATTTCCCCCCTAAGAGAAAAATAACCATTGAAAAGCGGACGTTATCGTCAGGGAATTCCATGTGAATTAGTTAAAACTAATGTAGGGATTTGCAGAATACAAAAGTATGACGGAGTAATTAAGATCAGGACCAGTTAGACACGGAGTTCAACGCTTTTTGACTGAGTGCATCCAGGCTGCGGTCGAGACCCCCCCCCCTTCCCTCCCTCCACGCTGATGCTCCCACACAAGCGCCTCGCACCGTATTCAGAAGACATATGGCTCATCCTCGTTCGTTAGGCGGCGTTTAAGCCAATCTTCGCATGAGGTTTTGTTTCGTCACGCCAGGCGTTAGAATAGGGCAGTGTAGGGGCCACCGACAAAAAGACAAAAAAAAAAAAATTAAAAAAAAAACGGCTACGTAAAAATTGTTTATCCGCGTAGGCTTTAAAGTTATGATTCGCCCTGAATTCCTAGACGCGGCAACGTCAAATATTGCACCTTTTTGGATCGGTACAGAAATTTGCATGTGCCATATATTTTACGTTTCGGTTCAGGGGTACGCATATGTAAAAAAAAAAAAGTATAAAAACATACAAGAAACAAGCACGAAATGCAAAACTTCTGCTCATAAAATGAAAACATTGCGACTCTACATTGACAAACGCTGTGGTTTTCTTAGCATATTGGGACACCGCTCCTAACATCCCCCACACCAAGCTGACCCGGACACCTGACTGAACGTGCCGCCGTGCGACAGATCGCAATCGCGCGCGGCTCACGCCCCGCCCCGCCACCCACCAGGTCCATGACCACGACGCGCTTGCACCACATGGCAGCGCCGCGCCACGCCGCGCCACGCCCTCCACACAGGGCAGGGCCGTGCCGCGGTAGGAGGAAATGGTGAATTTGGGTTTATGTAATAATGAATGAGCAAAGGGCGTGGCGGGGCGTAGCGGGCGTGGCCCAGCCGGGCCCGGGACAATAAGCCATATAGAACGACACATACGCGTCAGGGAGAGAGTGAAATCGTGTCGCTGCACTACGAGCGACTAGAAGAGCCTTGCAGTGTGGCGGCGCGGCGGCGCGCAGTAATCGCCGCCAAATCGTTTCGCAGACAAATATCTTACCCGCTGGCGCCAAAGAAAGGTGTGCACAAGATGCAAAGCTACTATGAATAAAATAGCACATAATATTTCTGTGTGCGTATGGTGGCGTTTGGTGCAGTGATTGACAGCTGGCCCTGCGGGCCCTGAGCCAGTGACGCGCGACGGAGCGGCCGCGCCGCCGGAAGCTGTAGGGTGGGGCGGGGCCGGCGCGGCGCCACATTGGACCTGCTATAGCTGGACCAATTAAACACACCGCCCGGCCAGGCCCGGCCCCTCCCCTCCCGCGGGGGAAGAGCACAGAGCACAGAAAAAGAAGGGGCCAAAAATAAGGCGACAGCAGGGTAGTAGTAGGTGTGGGGACCAGAGGACAGCGGCGGGGGCGGGCGCCTTGTATGTAGGCCACCGGGTTACAGCGCTGCGCTGCGGCTGCCTACCGCACAGGGGCGCGGGCTGAGCCCGGCCGGACTGGCGCAGTGCCGCACCGCTGCCGTGCCGCATCTCATTTCTCCGCCTCCTCCGCTTGATCCCCCGGGATCTCTCGCCCTGCCAGGTCCCCCCCCCCCCTCCTCCCATCCCTCATCCCTAGCCCCCCTCCCACACAACCCCATCCTCCCAGTTCTGCTTCCCTTTCACTTTAGTACGCTCCGCCCCACCTTATCTCCAAGTCCTACAGAAGTTTTCGGCGCAGTCTCAGTCTCAGTCTCTCTACACTTTCTGGAAAAACGGAGATAGGCACCTTGTAGAAGCGTTAAGCCATTTAAAGATGCACAAAATGCCCCGAAGGCACGAAAATTTCACACCTTTCGGGCGTTATAATCCCTTTACAGAGGCACTACACGCAGAATTTCCTTAGCACCCCTTCGCGTTGTCCCACCTTTGATTTACCAGTGTATCCGTGTATAAAACGCCGCATCTCCGTCGGGAAAATAAGAATTCCGCCCGAAGAGCGTCAACGTCGAGTCATGCACCCACGCGCGCCAGCCACTCCTTTCTCTCCCTGTTCCATCTATCCATCCATCCGCCCCTTCCATCTAGCCTCTGCCATGCAGCCGTTCATCTATCCAGCTATCTATCCGCCCCGGCCTGGCCAGCCTGGGCCCGGCCCGGACGCGGCCAATCCCAGCAGCTGAGTGGTGCGTCCGGTGCACAAGTGAGTTACAATAAAGCCGTGCCGAGCCTAGCCTCGGTGCACGCGCCCCGTGTTGGGGTCGCGGCGCGGCGCGCGCAACCCAACGGCCGTTATTGGCAGCAGGGCGGATGATAGAGGGGGGCTCGACTCCATAACGGAAAGCGTGTACAGCAGATTTCAAAAATTGCCAGGGTGCTGGTGAAAAATTCTCGACAATAGTCTAGAAAAATGTCAATAAACATTTAGTGTGTAGATTGTGCTCTTTACACTTCCATACGCTACTTCGCTACCCATAGCACGTGGTGTTCCACCTTTTTGGCGGCGATAGGCGGCCATTCAAGTCAAGAGACACGAAAAGATATAGTAGCGGAGGGTGTGGTGGGGCGGGGGGGGTGGGGCGGTCAGCAGCACCGGGCGCACCGGGCGGGGCGGGAAACCGCAACAGGTTAGGCGGGCAACCGGTCTACGGTGATGCGGGGCGTGGCGGGGCGTGGCTGGGCGTTCACCATGTGATGAGTGATCAGCCCGACCGCCGCGCTGTGCAGTCACGTGTTTCCCAACATCTCTTATGATACCAGGTAGGCCCCAAGATCAGAGGCAACGGCGTAGGAGCAGCCGGGCGGGTGGGGCGGGGTAAGGCGGGGTGGGGTGCGGCGGGGCGGGGCGGGGCAGAGTGGCATAAGGCTCAGACCTGCGCCCGCTCAGCCGATCCACCACCGCGCCGATTTAGCCCAGTCTCGGCAATTTCGCTGTTGTTTGCCTTTTGTATAATATGCTCTGTGAGGTACAGCACGCTAGGCCGCGTGTGAACCTAGGGGTTATGTAATACAATAGTTAGATTTGCAGAGCGGCCAAGCCGGGAAGAGTTGACGACCTCCCGGGTACAGTACAAGTACCCTACTGGCGGAGTAGCGTTGGCGCGGTTGACCTAGTGAGGGGTGGGTCAGTTCATCTGGGTCCTTGCGTGGCGGAGGGGTGGATTCTGCCCACGCTGTGCCACGCCCCGCCACGCCCCGCCACGCCCCGCCACGCGACAGAGCCTAAGCGAAGCCCGGGCCGAAGCCCTATTCGGGTTGGGGCGGAGCGGGCAGCTGCAGCCAGCCGCCACCCTAAAGGGCCGACCTGACCCGATGGCCTACATCCCCCCGGGGTACCCGGTCCAGCGCGGGGCGGGGCGGGGGGCGGGGCACCCGCAGGGGTAGCCCCACAAGGCCCCTCGGCTGAACGGCCCGCGGCCCCAGTGGAGGCGTCACACTGTAGCGCGCGTTCCGCCTCGCCCCGCCACGCCCCACCCCACCCCGCCCCACCCCACTCGGGCCGGGCTGGTCGCCGGTTGATCCTGCCCGCTCCAATCGCATTAAAAAGAGTAAAGAAGCTCATGTCAGTCACCCTACACATGGCAGCACTGCACAGGCCTGGCCTGGCGCCGCGCTGGGGAGCAGACTCGTCCACCGAGAGAAGCGTTTGTTTGAAACAACATTTTTAAAAGTAACGATGCTTTGGATGGACTGTAAAATATATATCTTCGTAAATTTACAATATTTCTCGTGATTTGTGCAAGATTTACAAGTGATGTTGCAAAGTTACGATCGTTTCCGTAAGTTTTCGAAAGCCTTTGTGCTCGTTCAAAAATGACATTGTCAGCACTGTAAAATATATTAATACCAAGGGTGAATACGATTTTGTAAATTTATAATTTCATAAATGAAAATTGACATCATTGATGTTCAATTGGCTGCATATTAATGAACGTGAAATTTAAAATTATTTCTTTGAACAACTGTATCGCAGCTTTACGCCATTTTTCATGGAAAATTTTCCCGTAAACCCTACAAACATTTTTTCACAAGTCCCATTCCCAAGGTGGGGCGTGGCACCACGTCAACTTCCCTTTTGTTTTCAATCGCGCACATAGCGGTTCGCTTAACCGGGTAGAGGTGCGAATGGCGGCCTCTTTCTTTTACTGTTACACATTATTTTTTAACGGTGTCCGCCCACACGCGACGTGGGTAATGGGATCATTCAAGTCGGACGGGTCGTCGCAGGCAGCAGGAAGGTTACTGTGAGTGAGCGAGCGGCGAGGGGGGAGAGGGAGAGGGAGGGAGGGAGAGAGAGGGAGGGAGGGAGAGAGAGAAAGAGGGAGGGAGAGGGAGAGAGAGAGGAGGCGGCATGTAGAAACAGGTGCACGTGAGACGCACGCGCGCTGCGGTGGCGTGGCGTGGCGTGGCTGGACCTTGATGAATGGAAGTCATAACGCCGAGTGGGACGCTCATTGACGCCCTCGTATCCTTCATTATCGGCCATTTTTACGGCACAACGCAACTACTACGACCCGCTCGGCCCGCCCCGCCCCGCCCAGCCGGTGTGATGAGGCGAGGCTTTCTGGTCCCGTCTGCGCCGCACATCTCGCGCCTCACCCACAGAAATTAAAAGTTGCCGCAACCACCCGTATGGCTGGCTGGCGGTCAGGTCAGGAAGAAACATAAAATCATGGTTGCGGGGGACGACAACGTGACAGAGAATCGGTCGACCTTGCACAAAATTTACTGAGCTAAATTTAAATTGAAACTTAAACTTTGACTTTAAATGCTTACTGTTAGCCCTGTCATAATTGGTCATAATGCGCGCACACCATTTCGCGTACACTTTGTAATATTGATATCCCACCCAAGAATGTATGCCTTGTCCTCTAGGGCTGCTAGCCACACGTTGCGCTTACTACTTTCCCTGTTTGATTTTTCGCAAGTTTTTGGCCCAGACCAGACCGCCTGCGCGGCGCGCAGAGGAATGAGGGGAGAGAGGAGGAAGGAGAGGCGTGTCTCGGCTCAGCTCGCAGCCACGGCTGAGGATCTCGGCTTCTCCCTAGATCAATAAGCCCTGCTCGGCTTGCGTAAGAAGGCTGGTCCTTCTCCCTCTCAGTGCAGGGCCGGGGTGGCCGGGGTGGCCGGGGTGGCCGGGTGGCCGGGCGCCCGGCCGGGGCCCGAACTAGCGCATGCTTCGCTATGCCGGTCCGCCTCATCAAATTTCACTCACTCTCAGGACGAGCCGAGCCGAGCCGAGCCGAGCCGAGCCGAGCCGAGCCGAGCCGAGCCGAGGTCGCGAAGGCCCGAACCGAACGTGATCACAGGTGATCCCTCCAGCATTGCGACTGCCATTGCGTTCAGCGTTGCGTCAGAGCACGGAGCCAGAGAGAGAGAGAAAGGGAGAGAGAAGGCTGCACTGCTTGTTTCAAAAGTATGCGTATTTCCCTTTCCCTATTGTACACGTTGAGTACATCGCGGAGGCGAATGGGTGGTCACGCATTTTTCTATTCGAGAGAAATTTTTAATAGTGCTAAGCGAAAAATGCTGCACGCACACTCACACACACGCGCGCGCATACAGACTCACATACACAGACACACGGGTCGCCCGATTGCGGCCGTGTGATTGCGATGCATTCACATATGATTGCAGATGGCGCTGAGTCACTAATCGCACGGCCGGGCCGGGCCATGCAGGTCCGGGCCGAACCCGACAGGGGTGAGGTGGGCCATAGAATCTCTCTCGACTAGAGATGGGCGTGGCGGGGCGGGGCGAGGGGCGGGGCGGGGCGGGGCGTTGCGAGGCGGGGCGGGCCGTGGAAGGGCTGTTGAGGGAAGGGTGGAGAGAGTCGCAGTCCTGGCGTTCCGCTTGCATCGCAAAGAAGAATTGTCCCCTCACTGCCGTGTGCACTTCACATTCATGCGCAGTACACGCCCAGAAAAATCGTTTCTTGATCCAAGTGCAGTGTGGCCCACCCAAAATCAAATTATTTGGTCTTGAAACAAAGCAGCATTGCTATTATTCGAAAGAAAATTTCTTGATCTGAGTAAAATATTACCTGAGAACAAAGGATGAAAATGATCTCGGGTCAATGATTTTGGGCATGTAGTTGGATCAAGAAAAAGATTTTTGTGGGTGTATACAAGAGCTCAGAGGTGCTGACGCCACCCACCCGGCTCCACCCCGCGCCGCCCCTTCCGAGACCTCCCCTCAGCCGGCAGGGAAGGACTAGGGGCAGGGCAGGACACCTTCGACAGAGGCCGCCCCGCCCCGCCCCGCCCCGCCACGACAGCCTCTCAGCGGGAAGCACAAGAAGACGAAGAGGGTGCGGTGTAGTGAATGGAGAGGGAGGGGAAGGAAGGAAGGAGGGATGGAGGGAGGGAGGGAGGGAGGGAGGGAGGGAGGGAGGGAGAGGGGGGAGGGGTGGCGCTTGAGAGGCGCGTGCCGAACAGAGGGGTGGCGCCTGAGACTGCCTTGCCTGGCCTGGCGCTGGTGCTGCCTCGACAAACCGAACAGCGGGGCTTGAAAAGAAAATGATTCAAGTGTGTGTCCGCTCTCTCTCTATCTCTATCACTAGATACAGTCTATGGGGTGGGGCGGGGTGGCCGCAGCCCCTACCCTCATTAAGGTTCACTAACTCCCCACCCCACCCCTGCTCGCTGGGCACAGGTGCTTGTTCCCTCAGCGGCAGAGTCCACCTCCGACACACACAGCCCAAGCACCGCCCCACCCCGCCCCGCGTAGCCAGACCACAACTGGCCGCAACTGCGACAAAGTGCAGACAGACAGACAGACAGACAGACAGACAGACAGAGCGATTCGCAAACAGTGCGCTGCTGGTTGGTCTGGTCCGGGCTGGGCCGGCGCATGGCTGGGCTGCGACGCGACGCAAGGCCACGACGGAAAGATGCTTCGCTACACAAGAAAAGACTCCCGGCCCGGCGGCCGGCCGGCCGGTTCGAGGTGTGGCCGTGAGGAGAGCGCACCCGTACCCAACCGAGCCAATGATAAGGGAACGCGTTAAGCGTAAGAGCAGGAAATTATTTTTTGAGGGGTATTCGTGTGATTTATTTTCATAGAGCGGGCGCACCCAACCTCACGACCAGAGAATCGAGCGCAGAGAATCTTTTGTTTAAAACAACACAGGCTATTTTGATGCATACTATCATCAATATAGGTACAAATAAATTTTTTTGTCTCGAATCAAATATTTTTCTTTGACTGGAGCAATGTTTTTTAAATGGAAGAAGTGGTTGTTTTGCATGAAAGTATATATGAATTACCATAAAATTTTCTCTGTTCTTTTTCCTACAAGAACCGATTCTCTGGGTGCTCCGCCAAAGCGAGCTGGGTCGGGCTGAAATGGAATGGGCGGTACGCATCCGGACCTGACCGTCCGGACGGCGCAGCGAGGAGAGCCGCCCCGCCCCGCTATGCTACTCAGACACGGCGGCGGCGGGGCGGGGCGGGGCGGGGCGGGGCGGGGCGGGGCGGGGCGGGGCGGGGCGGGGCGGGGCGGGGCGGGGCGGGGCGGGGCGTTCCGGCTCCGGCCGGCATCTTCGGCGAGTGTTCGGTATATGTCCTTCCCCGTCGCTCCCGTTGCTTCGCTCGCTGCGCGCCGCGGCGATGCCCGCGTTGGAGAGAGATGGAGAGTGAGTATGGCGTGGCGAGGCGGGGCGGGGCGGAGCGGGTCTGGCGCACGGCAAGGAAACGGGTTGCTCCTCCTAGCCGGGCCCGGCCCGGCCCCGGCGCGATGGACCCAGTCCCCAGTCCCAGTGCGGCCCCGCAGTGGCTCCTCATGGTCATGGTGTCCCCCAGGGAGGAGACACGACGCTCCTGCAGGAGCTCGAGCACGCGGCCAGCTGCTGCTGACGCCCTAGGCAGCATTGCCAGAAAAGTAGGCAATAAGTAGCCCAAACACAGCAGAGTAAAGCGGGCTGCATCTGCGCCTGCCAACTGGGCATCACCCTAGCACAGCTGTGCGTACATGTTGCTGGCAGCACTGGCCCTAGGTGCCCCGAAGTACGTGCCGCAGCGCGGGTACCACCCAGGAAGGCGTCGAGACGAGTACTTCCGCCCGCTCCCGTCCGACCGCGCGGCCCCACCACAGGTATGATTCCCTCCTCCCCCCTTTTCTTCTGTCCTCTCGAGGACGGTATAAGTGTCAGTGTCAGTGGATAAAAATAGACAACAAAAACAGACCGACACAAAAAATAAATCATCAAAAGGAAAAAGAAACAACAAAACCCGCGGTCTGGTCTGCGTTGTCCTCTCCAACCGCTGCTCCTGGGTGGTGCGGTACAAGCCCTTCTAAGAAGCGCCCCGCGCCGCCAGGCGAGTCGAGTCGAGTCAGCATCGGCCCGGCCCGGCTGGCTGGCTGGGCAGTGACAATCCTTCCGGTATGTGAGCGCCCCGGCTCGCCCCCCCCTCCCCCCGCCCCGCCCAGCCGGAGGCACAGGCATTCCTTCTCCTGTCACGCCCCCCTCTTATCCTCCACACCACAACCCCGACACCGAACCGCCCTCCCAGGGATCCGTAAACTTAACACAACAAAATCACCTCATGACGTTATTTAAATCGATAACGCGTAATATGACACATGACTACGTCACTCACCTGGCAATCAAAGGGTATCCAAGACGGCTGCGTCGTATCCAAAGCAACGGTGTCCTGAAGCACACGGTCGTTCGCAACGTAATCCTCGGTTCGTTGTCTCGTTCTTGTTTTCTTTTCTCGCTCAAGTCTTTCACTAGACTGCTGCGCGGCGCGGTGTGGCGCGGTGCGGTGCGGCACTGCGGTGGAGGGGGTAGGCCAGGCCCCTAACCTCTAGGGGTGACTGGCCAGGCCAGCGCAGCGGCGCGGGGGCGGCGGCGCGAGTACAGGCGCCACTGGACCACCGCAGCGCGGTGCGGCGGGGAGGAGAGGAGAGGACAGGGGAGGAGGGAGGGAGTCTGGCGACCTGTCCCCGTCCCGTGCCGTCACTCGGGGCAGGGCGCACGCAGCGCGTCTCTTGCACTTCACTCGCGATCAGGAACAGGGGGTTGAATGGGGCGGCGGGGCGCCGCCAGCCTCCCTGGTCCAGCGTCCTGCGGGCGTGCCGTGCTGGGGCGGGCTGCCGCGCACTGACAACTGACGAGTCAGGCCCGTCCCCTCCCGTCAGCGGGGGCCAGAGGGAGAGGCAGAGGCACCGCCGGCACGGGAAGGGTTGTTCTCCGCGCGGCGCGGCGCGGCGCTGGGCTGGGCGGGCGCCACTGACAGCGGGCGGCGGGGCGGGCGCGCGTGGTCGTTCCTGGCCGGTGCGAGTAGCGCGCGGTCTCGCGATCGACTGCGGAGCGGAGCGGAGCCGCCCGCCGCGTGCCGCGCGGGGGAGGGGGGGAGGGGGAGGGGAGGCAACTGGAGCCAGCCCGCCCGCCCAGAGTCTCTCGTGCACGCCGCTGCCGACAGCCGAGGGCGCCACTGCGCCGGCGCGGCCGGCAGCGGAAGCGCGCTCGAATTCGAATCGAATCGCATCGGATCGACGTTGTGTGTTTAAATTTATTGGCTGAGCCCTGCAGAAAAGTTAAGTCAAGTATACGATACAGTAGATAGGGGCGAAGTCGAACGCTCTTTTGGCAGTTGGCTTAAGCGACTTGGCTTTCCTATCCGGGCTAACCTGACCAGCTTCCGGGCAACAAACAACGAGAATATATTTTTAATCGTGGTGTGTACCGGTAATTGATTTAATTTGTTTTGTTCTATAAGAAGACAGTTGAATGTATTATTATTATTATTTTGATGTATTTCAATAGAGGAGAAAGAAGAATAATACAACATTTTATTCCTTATGTTTCGTTGCCGTCTGCCATGTTGTGTCGTGGTGAAGCGCGGGAAAGGCCCTCCCAGGTAGAACTCGAAAGTCAAGATAATATCAAAGCGACGTCCCTGTGACAATTTTTGTCACGAAACAGTGCTTTCTGTAGGACATATTGATGTCATTTTGAGATCAAAAAGGGGTCATATTAGCTGTGCTTTTACTGCAGGCAGGTGGCAGTCACCTGATTGTTAAGGTGTCAGCTAGCTTTTACTCTCGAGTCCAGAAACCAAGCGCGTATGTACCCTGGGTATATGGTGCCTGGGGGGACTGGTGAATGTCTGGCTGAAGCTCAGTCCGCGCGGAACAGAGACCCCCCCTTACCCTGCTCGACATTTTGACGCCATGATGACAACCAGCAACCAGCAGGGCTCGCATTCCTCCGTGGGCTTTAACACTACACCAGTTCTTTTCAGGTGCCCCCACAATGAACTCATCGGGAGGGGACGGCACGAAATTTTGGGTACCAGGAACTTCATTCCTGCTTCCCCGTGCGCTTGGGCTCTCCGGGTAGGCCGCCAACTTCACATGAGTGCTCGGCGGGTTTGCCTATCCAGTGTGCCGCAGGCGCTCCGCCTCGGTAACGTCTATTGTGGGGCGCCATTCGAGGTAAGGAATGAAATGTATTGTGATCAGTGGTCTCAGACTGAGCGATCTGCGGCCCGAGAATTGCCCGAGTGGCCCGCGGGCAGCATGTCACAGGGGGCTGGTTTAGATGGAAAAATAGAAGTTTCTCCTTTCCAGCACATTTTTTTAAATTAACATAAATGACATAGTGAGGATGTTTGTTTTACAGATTTGAGATTACTTTAACACAAATAAAATTCTGTTTTTATGATTACCACATCAGGTTTAGGGTACAATGAGAGGTAACTATAGAACAAAAACAAGTTGGGGAAAATAACACTGATTTGCCAATAAAAATTTTCCACACATGTGCACTAGAAAGGGTATAGGATAAAGAACAAAAGTCTTTAATAACTCAATAGTATCTTGTGAGTTGAATCCACACATTTGATCACAATGATGAAAATAAATTTCCACCAGCAATGCAACATAGAATTTTGCCATTTATCATTTAGATGGCTCAGGTGTCAATATAGGCACTTCAAAAATTTTCAGATCCGTATACTTCTTTTGCCAAACATGTATGTGAACAAAACATTTAAGTGCTTTAACAGGATAAGATATGGCAATGTCTAGAACTAAGGTAACCCAATAATGTACCACACAGAAGAGTAAGACAACACTGACAAGACTAAGAACATTTAGAACTTAGAATTAATAAATGTATTACAGAGAGCACAGGACCATGTAACGCACCAGAACAGTCAACTAAAATTATTGGAAGCTTACAAAGTCACATTTGGAACTTCAACAACCAGAATAAGTTTGCTGATAGATCTAGCAAAATGTTAAGAGGAATTACTTTAACTATAATTGTGCATCAGTCCTGCCCCTGCTTTCAACATACAGATTTCTTTTAATGAAATGAAATCACACTAGAGTACTTATTGTTTGAAACTGATACTTTCTGTTAAGCAATATTTGGAAACAGTCAAATCCTCTGCGAACCCACTTGGTGTTTGGTCTACAGTGCAAAAGGGTAATAAGTGGTCACACAAGAGAATCACCAGGAAAATATTAAAGATGTGACATGTCACAACAAAATGCAAAGGTTTTCTAAACATTCAAGTACTGAACTGTGACTTTAAAGTAATACTGACTTCCCAGTAAGGACACAGACTTACCTGTGCCTGCAGTGAAATTTACCTAGGCCAGGGGAAACAGCTTTAGTGGAGAAAGATGTATGATAAATTAGTAGATTTTCTGGAGAATAACTTTAGATCACTAGACACATTACACACAAGTGTTGACAAGAATAGATCACTCACATCAAAAAATGTTATTGAATCTTAAAGCAATCAAATTTTAAAATGGTTCAAACCACAATTTTAATATGATCACAATTTGTAACACAATATTAGCTGAGACAAAAACACACATGTTTACAGATGAAACCTAAAACAAACAAAAGCTGGCGTGTCTCTTCTCACCCTCTCATAGGGGCACTGGTCAGGTCATTATGTGGCCCAATATATATATATATATATCCCCCCCCCCCCCCCCCCGGGAAAAAAAATTCAAAACAAAGAAATATATGCAGCAATGCAATGACCATGACTGTGTACTTATCTCGCAAGGTACCTTAAGACAGTATTCTTAGCTCAGGAATACAGAACAATTTTGGCTATCCACGATCAATCTTCGAGAAACAACTCAACATATCACAAAATAACAAATTCGAGCATCAAGAACAAAATTGGGTACAAACATAACAAATAGTGGAATAGGAAAAAAGACCAACAATTTCCAGCAGATCAGACTTTGCATAATGATGCACAATACTAATCTGAATGAATGACTAAAGAAAATTCCACAATTTCTACTTTGCCCATACAAAATAACAAGCAGCAAATAGATATACCACAATTTGTTTCACTTACCAGGAAATATGAAATTGGTATTGTGCACTCATTAGAACGCTAAGCACACCTATTATCACAAGAATTAAAAATTAACATTTATATTTGTATTTTAATAAAAATTGGGAAACATACTCTATACAATAAAGTCAACAGTAACTTTAGTGTGTACCAATACAAATAGGGTAAATATTTTTCACCTTACATTTAACTTAAATTTGAACTTTTGAGAAGGAGAAGAAAAAAAAACATCTTTTAACATTAAAATTGGATTGGAACTATTATTTACACAGCACTACAAACCAAGGATTCTAGATTAAATTTTTCAAACAAAACCAAAAACATTCATAGAATTAGAACAATTGAGATAGTTTCTGAGAATAGACTAATTAGACTTTACAAAAGGAAACAAAAAATAAAATAAAATAAATGTCAGTGCTTGACTAGATGACAGCCACAGGCACAGTACACCCAGAATTGCATATAGGATATGTTATACTTCCTTTCCCAAAATAGATCCCAAGGTTATTATTAAACATTACACCCGATATCAATGAAAAGTGTTTTTAGAATCAATCCCTCTTGCAAATACTGTATTCAGTCCTTCAGCTTCAATAATTCTGACTTCAAAGTTTTAAATGACTTAGAAAGTGCTGATTGGCCTGGATTAAGAACCATAAAATCTTCAATTTCCTAAAAATAAACAGATATTGGGTTAAGGAATGTGAGAATGGCATTAAGATGTGTCATGTCATGTCAAGTTACAGCAGATTTTCTTCAGGGGTACATACCTGTATTATTCGCCAGCGTTTTATTCTGAAATGAGTTTTGACAACCTCTTCAAAATCAACAGGAGGATATTTAAGCATCTCAATCATGGCCAGTCGAACCGTTTGTAGTTTAACATTACGGTTGTAGGTGTCACTTGATGCCTTTCCATCAGGTGTACCCATCAAAGAATCATAACCAGGTTCATTAAAATATGGATCAGCTACCATTATCAAGCTTTGAATAGACACTAAAACCTGAAATTCAAAAAGATGCAGAGAATAGGGTTACAGCAACAAAGCTACAACTACATGTTTAGAATCTAATCTATCCATAAAAAATTACAATCACTGATAAGCATACCTGAAGAAGTGTGGATGTTTCATTCCATTGCTCTCCCTGCAAACCATTCCATGTTCCAAGAAGAGACAAACACACCTTACCATTTGCATAGAGATTTGGGTTAAAACGTACAGAACCTCTACCAGTGGTTCTCAGGGTAACCTTAGGTGGAGTTTTAGGATAGTTACTGGGAAGGAATATATCAAATAAGAAACAACCGCTAGCGTATGGAGTTCCTTCAGGTCTAAAGGTAAGAAAAGAAATTATAAAAATTAGATAAGTTATAAAAAATGGGGTGCTTAAGAAATTTGGAGACATCAAAATAAACCTCTCAGTTACTCACCCAATGATTAGAGCTTTCAGTAGAGTAATTTTAGCATCATCCTAAAGCACGCCAGAACAAGAAATAAAATACTATAGCATTCAATACTAATCTAACTTTTTGAAAGTATTTATTTGGGTTGGATAAAAACATGTCACTTACCGATCTTACAAAGATGGCTGAAGCTAGGTCTAAAGGCAATGAGGTCGATAGGGAGGCCAATTCCTGGGCAATCCTCATCATTTGTGCACGTCCAGGAGTTAATGCAGAATTGAACATTGAAGCATAAACATGAGAAGATGAATTTGTCACTGCAAAGCATTAAGTTATATATAACTTTAGATGGTAAAATAAGGTAAAATAAGGTAAAATAAGGTAACATAAGGCTACTAGGGACAAGACTTACCGTCAATATCACAGCTTTCAAATTGCATTTCTCGCAGAGCTGATATATATTTAGTTGAAAGTTCTTCGTTCAGAACTTCTGAGGTAGATGTTATAACAGACACACGGCGTGCTTCAAGGGGCTCGTCTGAATGTTCAGGGGAATCACATCCAGGAAGGCCTAGTTGTTCCATTACTTTTTCCACCTTCAAGGCTAAATCAAAGAAATCTTGAGCAAGTTGCTCATCACCTAAAAAGAAAGAAATGAATAACCAGTTAAAAAACTAAAAACCCAACTAAAGTCTAAATTTTCTTTTGTAGAGATGTTATAATAGTTACCAGCAGGATCTAGAGGTGTTGTCATGTCTATTGGAGGGGGATCCGATTCGTGATTTAACGACGACCAGGAACTTGGCCACAAATTCCCTATGTGAGATAGGAAACCAGATATTCCAGCAGAATTGTGAGTGTCATCTGTAAAAGAGACTCTAAATAAATTTGCACCTCATTCCAGAAAAGACAGTTTGTAATAAACATTACAACATACCCTTTGATCCATTATCTCCAACTGAGCTAGTTTGGCTTTTTTTGGCATCTTTGTGATGGAAAAAACCACATTTAATTTTATAAAACGAACTCATACTCGCCACCCCTGATGCCCCTGAAGAACTACTCTCCATACTAGAAGCAGAGCCAGGATTTTTTGATGTACTGGCTGTCGCTTTAGATGTGGAGGGTTTGGAAGCACTAGCCCCAGACTTTGAGGATCCAGGTAAACACAGCACCGATTTTTCACACACTGCCATATGTTGGTTATGATTTTTAGATGAGCTTCCTGATCCTTTTGAGGTAGATGGTTTGGATGCACTAGCTGGGGATTTAGGAGAAGAAGTGCCAGGGGCTTTGGTCACACTAGCTGATACTTTAGAGGAGCCAGCACTGCTCTTTGAACAGCCTGAAGTGCCTGCAGACGGCTTGTTTGCACTAGAATTCTTAGGTGGATTTGATAAATCTTTTACTGGACTTCCATTTCCAGTTGTTGGATAATAGACATGTTGATGTGAGTGTTTACAAACTTTCTTTCCCTTCACAGAGAGATTGCAAGCACTTCTAGTCATCACACCTTTTTTGATCAATTGTGATTGGAATCCGGGTGATGATGAGTCAAAATTAGACAAAAGTACGTCAGATCCATCAGAGTCATCCAGAGAGTAGTCACCATGTAAGCCACTCAATTCAGAGAAATCCAAAGCACCATTGATGCCAATGGCTCCTGAAGGACCGGCCTCATCTTCTGAGTCCTCCATTTCAACATTATTAGCAGCTGCTGCAGAAGCAACTTTGCTTCTCCTAGCGGTTTTGTCTTTATCTCTGCTACCAGAATTAGCACGCTTTTTACCCTTCTTCTCATTTTTGGAATGACTAGATTCAGCGGCTAGCTTATACCTAAAAGAGATATGACAAAGTTAGCCAACATAACTGAGTTACTTCTATTCTATTCATCAGCAGATAGTTTTAGATCAAAATATAACTCAATTTTTTTCTTTTTCAGTCTTTACCTGTCAAGAACTTTTTGTGCCTTATCTTTAATGGCCAGTAAGAGAGTATACACAGATTTCTTTTGACCTGGCTGTTTCCAAAGCAGCCGTGCCAGCCAGAGTCTTCCTGCAATTTGTGATAGAATATCTATCACACATCTATAGACAGCTTTGTGTCTGCAGATTTCCAGGAAAGAATCCACCTGTAAGCAAGAGGGTCAGTCAATACAAGAAAATTAGAACATATCTTATTTTCAAGAATGATTTTCATTATCATACTTGTAATTTCTGTTCAATAAATGGAATGAGGGTGGATGCTTCTAGAGCTTCATAGAGTTGGCGAGATGCATCACTTTGGTTAGGCAAAAACAATTTTTGCTTGCCCAAGACAAAGCTGCCATTGCTTAAGTCACCTTCATCTGTAGTAGCTGATTCTGGAACTTAAAGGAGAAAAATCAGTGTCAAGATATAGAGCTGTGATTGAGATTCTATGACTTGCACTAGAACTTACCTGTTTTAGAGGGAGATGGTTGACTGGGCTGTCCATTACAAATCATTGCTTCCTCATTCATTTCTGAACTATCACTGGATTCAATCATAGGCTCATCAGTTGGTTTTACCAAGATATCATACTGCGCTAAATATTCTTGCAAATCTATCCAAATTTTATGTAGAACCGCTTCTATTTTCTTGTCCTTCTCTTTTTCAACAGCAATGTGCGCATTAATGTCCCAACCTTTATCACTGTATGTGCTGTAGCCTGTACCATCTGGAAACTTAGGTTTCTTGCCATTTCGTAAGGCACTCATTACTTTGTTCTTCAGCAATGAATAATCATCGGAGAGGACTGCAGTGCAAGATGGCAGAACAACAACAGGTGTGGTGACAGCAGATTGGTTTGTTGTTTCACTATCATCACTGGTGCAGCATTTAGAATACTCTGAAACTATTGAACAAGTTGATGAGGTGGAGGCAGAAGAAGACATGGAAGTGCCAGTTGTTCCTGATGTAACCGAAGCTGACGTGGTTGATCCGCTAGATGCAGATGCGTTGGATGAGGATGGGCCTGCAGTGGTAGATGATCCTGATGTCAAACTTAACATGCTTGAGGGACCAGACTTTTGGATGGCTCCATAAGCAATGCTTGAAATTTGAGGCTTAGGCCGGCTACGGTTGGAAAGACCAGAGGGGTCCCGAGGCATAACTTCACTGACAAGTGCCAGTTGCAGCAGGCTGTTTTCAATAGGTAAAAGTATGCTAGAGCGGAATGCAGTTTCTACATGAAGGACAGCATGTTTCGCCAGATAGTCTTTTATCTCCTCTAGAACAGTGATCATGCCACAAGTTGGATTCCAGGAGGAAAGCTTCAGGATGTCGAGACAGGCAAGCATAAAACGGACAGAACCCTCTGGTCGAGGACGAACCATCTTGGCCACAGGTGGGTAGAATGGGTATAGATCCATGGTAAACTCAAGTTGCAATTCAATATAACCAATACCGTGAGATTCTTGCAGCAAGTTGAGATCCTGTTGTAACTTACTGCTCGGATCAAATTTGCTAAATCTGACCGACCATTCATAGATGTTACTGTCAATAGGTTCAACATCAATCCCTGTCTCACTAGCAGTTTTAATTATATGCTTAAGGTCATTTGTCAAAATTCCTGAAGCAGCAAAATTGCTGAAAACTTGCATTGTTTTTGGCTCTTTGGGGCCCAACCCAGAAGATATTGAATTTCCAGCTGACTCTTCTGCTTCTTTCATTGACGCACGGATTTTGGCTTCCTTGGCTCGCCATTGTTTCTCCTTGTCCCATAGAGCCCTTTCCATGAGATCTTCTTCATCTTCCTCCTCCAAAACCATGAATTCTTCGTTTTCATCTTCATCATCTGAACTGTTTGAGGGACTGTATCGCACCCGAGAGTCCAGGGAGTTGGCCTTCCACAATATAGCTTCAAGGGTTAGGCCTACATCAGAGTCAAGAATAAATTCATTTAGGGCGTTTAGCCACAAGTGGTTGACGGACTCGGATTCTGCGAAGAAGTTGTCCTCATAGTCGGGATACTCGGCAGGACAGAGTAGGCTGAATAGTTTGTCTCGGCCCCGACCGAGGCTGAGCTTGAGGCAAACCCTGCCGTCATCGCAGACACTGTCACTGACAAGCGACAATGAGCTATCATTTTCATCTTTCCATTGCTTGAACTCTTGGACAAGAAGGTTTCTTGCAAAACCGGCCGCACGGCCGTTCTGCATGATGAATACGACGATGTAGCACAAACGCAATCACACAGCGTCCATCACCGTCAGCCTGTACGACGATGATTCACCAATTAAAAGTCCAGCACGTCTTAGCTCATTATCAAAACACTGTATCTAGCGCAAATCTCTTTAGAACTGAAGGGCAAAGTTTGACATAAGCCACAACATATCGTCGAACAGAAACATACATGAAGAAACAAGACGGAGACAAGAACAAGGGCTTTGTACACATGTCTGGTCAACAGAGCTTCTGCCCTCGACCGACAGAGCGCAGTATGTCCACTTCACGGCAGATTTTCTTCCGCCACTGTTATCGTGAGTGTGTTATTTTTAAATTAAAAAAATCGCTTTTGGACCTAGGATACTTTACGACACCTTGTCTAGACCTTGTGTGCTTCTGAATCACACGCTAGTACTAGTACTGAAATGACCGAAAGCAGACTTTGTCAAGAGCCGCCATCTTTGTTTCGAAACGAGAATCACAGGATCAGATAGGACTCTTTTACCCATAGAACGTAGATCCGATTCGAACACTTTAGTGATACTTTGTGACATCCTTCATGGTATTAGACAAGCAAAGTCTACAAGATAGTATTCAATAATGCTCGCGTGTTGCCTAATAAATGTAATACTTGTAGTGCACGGCGCGACAGTCATTTAGCCCCTACCTGTGCCTTCCCCTTCCCTTCCCCCTCCCCTTTAATTCGACCGGCCGCCGCCGCCAGAATTTCAAAGTTGAAGGATTTCGTGCAACTCACTTTCACTCAATTACACCCGAATTAAGTGACACATCTGGGGTCCATATTGGGGTCGCTACGATTGCCACTCAATTTTTTTTTGGTTTTTTTGCTGAGGATCCTTGTGTCATTGATTTGGTTTTCCCCCAATGATGTATCATGACAACACCAAAATATTCAACTAGAGGAGACAGAAATTACTAAAACATTACTTTCAAAAATACATATGATAGATATATTGTAACCATGCCCCTAGTAGCAAAACCAGTTACATCTATAATAATAAAAATATATTACAACATTAACATTCATGACAGAGGTACAATTGGTTCAGTCTTCCTCTTGTATACATTCTTCTACAATTTTTCTTAGATTAGGATTCTCCATTGCAGCAGCAATTCTCTCTTTATCATTTATTTGTTTGTTAACTGAAAACAGAAAGAATCTGATCAAAACCACCATAAAACATACAAAAACAAATCAAGAAAACTGATTAAATAGCTTCCTACTCTCTTCTTCTGTGTTGTGGGCTCCTTTTTTTATAAATA
Organism: Frankliniella intonsa; assembly: GCA_033675135.1. Classification (NCBI taxonomy): domain Eukaryota; kingdom Metazoa; phylum Arthropoda; class Insecta; order Thysanoptera; family Thripidae; genus Frankliniella; species Frankliniella intonsa. The sequence goes on along the minus strand of CM066255.1, from coordinate 10,274,630 downwards.
TGTCTAATTTGAATTGATTTGAAAGAGCTACTGTTCGTTCCAACTGCACCCTAATGCACAGTCCTATCAAAGTAGCGAGAGAACAATGTGGCACTGTCGGATTGAATTCAATGTGTACAATTTTGACATTTCCTGATGTAACTCCTTTAACCTGGCAGATAAAAACAGATAGAGTAGTCCCATAAATCATTGACATAATGTCATTCTGATATGACACAGCAAAAAGTAACAATTATATGAACGGTTTGTTCGTTGCACCTTTACACCCTCTTCATATACAACATGTAGATCTTCCAATGTTGCAGGTTTCTCAGGATCTTTGATGCTTCGAATATAATCTGTAAGATAGGGGCAAATGAGATCCTACCAGCGCTAGAACATATTTGAGTTGTTAGTACACATATAACATAACATTATTCTACAGAGTGACTGTCTGTTTACTTAAACACCATAACCTAACAGAATTATTTATTTCATGAATGGCGCAGTATCGTTTGTCCTTGATCATCCATACCATAAATTAGTTCCTGAAACTCTTTGTGGTCTGCCTCAACGATGCTTTGTTGCTCCATTGAACTCAATGACTTGACTGGGAGGCCACTTTGGAGGTCATTTGTCACAGTAGTAGTGGGTGAAGTTGGGGTCGTAACAGTTTCCCTTATCCCCAAAATGTTCTTTGATTTCTGAACTAAGGAGAGAAGCATTTTGAAAGATCGTCAAATATTTAATCACGGATAATACTGTGCGCCTGGTGTAACTTGTCCCATAGGTTTATTCATTCATTTGTGAAGGGCCATAATGCGTCTTCTGCTTTCGAATGCACATCAAAACATACACACTCTCGATATCTCGACTGAAAAAGAAAAGAAGGAAACCTTGACAGCCTCCGATTTACAAAGGCGTAGAGCGTAGGATTCTTTGCCTTTTTTTCCCTCTCAGCTGTCCTGACCATCTCCACGTGCATTGCAAACTGTCCTATCCGCGCCGCGCCGTAGTCAGTCGTCTTCATTGTGAGCTGCTGTAAAGACATTTCCTTCGCCCTGAATAATTTCGTCGTCCGTCTTGGTGACGTTAAAGTAAGTACGTCAACGTCGTCCCCGAAGCCTTAGGTGCGAGGAGGCAGGAGGCATTCCGCTGTAGTGCGCGTTTGGAATTGCCGTGAAGGGATTGTCTTGTTCCCTTTGCTAAGATCGGGGCGGGGCTGCGCCCTGCGGCAGCGCTTGCGGCTTCCTACTTCCTGCAAGAATCACTTCGAAGGGAATACTCCGTCCTGTTTAGTGGCATGATTTTCGTTTGTTTCCCGGAAACAATCGTAGCCCCTCGCGCCCCATTATTGCGTTATGGCCCACTTGACTGTTCGTTGAAAAGTCAACAACGGAGCTGAGCCTGTTAGCCGGTGGGCGGAACGCAGTTTTCCTGAAAAGAGGAACTTTCATTCACGCATTTCATCACGGGAATAGCATATTTTCTATTCGAATTTGTGTAAGCATCAAGTTCCTGCAATCCTTCGATGATTCCGAGAGGGCGAATGTCACTTGCGGGTTGAAACTCACTCCACCCAAAATCGCGGAAGCTTGTCAATCTAAGACCTGTCTTATCTACTATTCTTATCATAGGTGTCCTTTCCCGTCTCAATGACTTCTGATGGATGTCAACCTTTACTCTAACCCTTGCTTTTTTTGAAAGGGAATAATCATTCAAAAATCTTATTTTTAAAGCCATTCGTGGCTACATCCAACCACATGATCATTTCCTATGATTCCTGAAAACTGTTTCAGATACGTTAGTTCCATATATTTACATCTTGCGAGGTCATTGTTCTAGTTAATGCAATCAAGTAGGCCTTCTGTCATAACAGAAGTAAGAAGCCTTGTATGTATACACTGTTATCAGTGGGGCCAGAGGTCAGATGAGGGCATGCTAAAGCTTTCCTGTCATTCTCGTAACTCATTTGTCTTTTTTACTTTACCTTTCTCATAGTGACTTTGTCTTCTCTTGTTTCAGGCAGTATGGTGGTATCTACGGAAAAACCTGTAAGCGGCGATGGTGATTCGTCGCCTTTGATTCCAAAAGCAGAAGGCCTTCCTGTCGGCAACTATCGTGTTGTTGGATGGGATCTAGACTTCTCAGGACGCCGTCTTGTTGACGAGATACTGCAAATAGCTGCATGGACACCAGAGAAGGCATTCTCCCTATATGTGATGCCAAGCAAGGATTTGAACCTCACTGCCCAGCAGCGGCACAAGCTGAGGATTGTAACTATTCAACGATACAGGGTGTTAAAGCACATTAAAAACAACAAGGTATGCATTAGAAAGATTTTATTGTCCCTCAAACTTATTTTGATTAGCCATCTCTATTCCATTTCCTATTTTTTGCAGCCTCTTAAAACTAAAAGTGAAGTGTCTGGTCTTCAAGATTTCATTGCTTGGCTGGAAGAAGTCAAAGGTGATGCCAAAGATGGAATTATTCTTGTCTTCCATGAAGCTCTCAACTCTTGTCCAGCATTGCTCCTTCACTGCTTGGGTAAGTTGTTTTTTTATTATTATTTTTTTTGTTACTTTTAGCTTAAATATGTCTCAATTTACTTCCTATCAATAGGCAGGTATCCCCACTACAACTTGCTAGACCGTTTCAAGGCTGTTGTAGCTGGTTTTGCCAATGGTTTTGCTATTGCTGAAAGCAAATGTGCCAAAACAATAACTCACTTCAATTTGAAGACTCTCTCAAACACACTCCTAGGCAAAGAGGAAAGCTTAGAAAGTGCAGCGGATCGTTCACGCTTAGCATATCAGGTATGAAGTTTCAATAAAACATTTACCATTTAAATTGACATTTATATTTTCTTACTGTATGACCTTGGCAATGAGTGTTTAGGTATTATTTTTTTCATAACTTGCCAAGCAGTTCATGATTAATTATTTATTCTAGGGGTCTTATGGATATGGACAAGGATATGGCAGACATTGGCTAACAAGTAATTTATTTATTCTTTTAGGATCATAGATCTTTCCATTCTAGATGCATTTTACTATTTCAAATGAATGGCGAATTCTTCATTCTGGTTGTGGAAGTGCTTTCTAGCTGTTTTCTGTAGAACATTTTGGAAAGGTGCTTGTCACTGTGAATGCCTCAATTTTTATTTCAGTTGACATCACTTTTGCCTTGATTACTTGTTTCTATTGCATCATTGTGTTTTAGGTGTATGGTTAAGGATTTGCATTGACATTAATTTGATTGAATGTCTGCATGAGTAGATGCCTATCACAACATACTAGTTTTCAAATATTAATCGGAATCTATTTTTTCATTTCAGGTATTGCAGAAACTTTGCTGTGAAGATGGAACTGATAATGGAGCTGGTGATTCAGCTGCTCCCAATGCTGCTAGTATGATTTCCTGTGTACGGGAGTACACCCAGCCATGCAGTCGTGAGGAGGAATTGCTGCTGCAGCAGCAGGAAATGATTAAACGTCAAGATGCTTTGAGACCTGTCTTCCTTCATTTGATAAAGGGCAGTCGCAAGGAACGTGAACGTGCTTATCTGCTTCGAAGGAACCTTGTAGATGCACATGTGGATATGAATGTCATAACTGAGGCATGGAATGCTGGTCAAAAAGACGCTGTTGGAAAGCTTCTGGAGGAAAAGGTAATTTCTAAATTGAATATTTCGTCATGGGTGTAAAATCATGAAGTCTAAACTTGCAACTTGACTTTTCTTTAGGCTCATATTTCTGATGAGAAGGATAGAAGTGACTTGCTTACCAAAATAGAATGGCATTTTGTACCTGAATTGCGACCGAAGGTGGAACGCCGACCATCCTTCAAGAAAGGAAGAAGATACAGCAAGAGCTCTGACAAAACCAATGGTAATACAGTGCTTGACTCTGTTTAATACCCCTATAAGCAGACCACACTTTATTATCAAACTTTGTTTTCATTGTAGGTTCAGCAGAAAATGGTAAAGAAGCTACGTCACCAACTCCGTCTCCAGACACAACTGTTGTTACTCCTGAAAAGCCCACAACAAATGGTACCAAAGAGTCTCAAGGAGCTGCTGCTTGCTGAAGTAGGCTTGCACATCATGCTCACATCAGATGTGTTATTTAAGTCCCTGACTTATCACTGAACTGTTTAGACTTAATTTATGTGCCAGATGTGCATAAGAGGTATTTTTATTTTATTGATCAAACTGTTTTATAATGTAACATTTACATTGTTAAAATTTTGGGATTGTGCAGTATATGTATTTATTTTTATCTAAGTCATTAATATGATTTAAGGCACAAATATATATTTTTTTTTTGTTCTGTTAATGTACAATTGGTACTTTACTGTTAAAGTTATTTCATGCATCGAAGCCATGCTATTTAAGTGTCAGCTTATTAAGGTCAAGTTAATGGCACATTCATTCACAGGTATATGATTAATGGTTTTATTGTTGACCCTTTTCATGTTCAGTACATCCACTCATTTCCATTGGACATATTGAACATTCCTCAAATTTATGGTTTTGATTGTCATGGAGCTGTTCTGTTTTTGTTTAGTTTTGAAATCTCTAATAAAGTTTATCGCATACAATCAGTGTTTACTTGCATTTTTGGTCTCGTGAGGGCATTCCCTCCTCAACTCCCTGTGTCAGCTGTCATCTGATATGTCAACTGATAAGTCACTTGTTCTAGTATTTTCGTCAGCGGGTGAAGGGAGCAAATTTGCCGGTCTAAGGTTTTTCGAAACTTCGGCAAATATTGTTGACCTAGGTCTAACTCCAGGTCGACGACTTAACCCATATCTTATCAAAACTGCTTTAAACGCTAGTTACGAGTCGAAAGAGTGCTGGTTTTGAATTTGAAATAAAACATGCAGGGCAGGCACGTCGTCTGCTGTTGTAGCGGCAACACTGCGTATAATCTAGGGTGCCGTGATGTTAAGGGGGTGGTAGAAAATACAGATTTGAAGCTTGAAGGAAGTCTTTAATTTTACGTTTTCCAGACATGGGATCACTCAGAGAAGTTACGCAGCGAAAACTAGGATATTATATTCATAAATGTTCTAGCTACTCCACAACGTATGTCCCAGAGTAAGTTGTTGCATTGCGAAATACGAAGGCAATCTGACATTGAGCTGGACATAACCTCGCTGGTTGTGTATCCATGCATATTTTGTAAACAACAGTCAAATTTAATGACACTCACATTTGATACATATTTTGACAGTAATTCGCGAACTTTGATTGTCTCTAATTTTCTTTGAAATTCTATAACTGCTATTATAAATTGCATTCAAGAACTTACATTCTTCCTCTGTCTCCTATACAATTTCTCAAAACTTGTTTATGATATAAGTGACATGGTTTAGTCTGTTTTTACCTTTCTTTTAAACAAAAAATTATTGTTAAGTTACCTAGTTTTAAGGCATCCTCAAGGTGCCTAGCCTGTTATCTTTATGACACTTTCTGTTCATTTTAATGGCTACTCAGAGTAAATTCCATATAAATGATTCTAACTTTATCCCGTCAACAGAAATATTCAAGAGAATAAGTCTCATGATCAATCATCAAGGTGGTCTTCCAACTCAAACAATCCTTCACAGGTACTTACAGCAAGAACAAGAAAAATTTAGATAAAGGAGTAGTACGAGTATTTCTTAGTGTCATTTTCTGACAGATAAATATGTATTTTCATCTCAATATGACTATTTAAATGTCTAATTTTTGTCTCCTAGTACTTAATATTGAAGCTTCAAAAAGTGTCAATTGTCAAAAACATTACTTTTGGCAAGTATGAAAAGACACATGTTTGTAACTTGAAAAAGTTTAAAATCTATGGTGGCCTACATGATGAAAATATGTTAGAACTATTGGAGAGGTAAGTACTTTTTTATCTTTTTCATATGCTTAATCTCACGTCTATTAATCTGAAAACTTTTAAAAGGAATAAAATTTTTTTTGCAGTGGATTGAAAAATAATAGTACGCCAGAAACCTTTGAATTAAGGCATGAAGTGGGGGGACAACCTCTCCCGTGTCGTTATATAAAAATTGTACCACTGCAGTCATGGGGTCCCAGCTTTAACTTCAGTATTTGGTTTGTGGAATTGCATGGAATAAGTGATTGGAATTTCGTAAAACCTTGCATTGACTGGTTCAATTTGGTGAGTTATTAAGCTTTTCACATACATCAAGCAGCCATGCTTACTTCAAGGGGAACTCAATATTTTTTGCCATTATTTGTTTTCAGTATCGTGAGCGAGAAGTTATTCGCCATTGCTTGAAACACTTCAGACAAATGAGATATACTAATGCTCTTGAAGCTCTAGCCAATGAGACTCAAGTTCAGTTAGAAGATCCCCATCTCACTAAACTTCATGAAATACTTGTTGAACAAGGTGACTTTCTGGGCACTGAAGACTTTATGTCAGAAGCTGTTTCCTGTATGTATCAATTTCCTTAAAATGTATCATTGCATTTGTTTTGTTTTTTTTAAGTACTAGAACTATTTTCTATTTTAGGTGGAATGTTTAATGCATATATTGGACAGCAAGAATATATTCCAGAATGGATCCTTATGCATGCTCCCCAACACCCTGATGTAACCAACAGTTCCGAGGCCAAGCGAGAATGTCGACCAGGAATGAGAGGAGGTCACCAAATGTGTCTTGATCCAAGTAGTGAAACAATCTACCTATTTGGAGGTTGGGATGGAAATCAAGATCTGAGTGATATGTGGGAATATCACATACCCTCGCAGGAATGGACATTATGTTGTCCTGATACTTCCCAGGAGGTATGTGTCAACAACTTAGAACAGAAATCAACATAGAATATTCGTATTCTATCTATCTATCTGTCTATTTCTTAATAGGGAGGACCAAGTGCCCGCTCATGTCACAAATTTTGTTTGGATCCCGAAAGAAGGCAAATCTTTACTCTTGGTCGATATTTAGATGTTAACTTCCGTTCCCCACCAAATCTGAAGGTTAGCTTTACAATGAATTATTATACTGATAATTATAAGTAAAATCCAATGAACAAATTTCATTTAGATTTAATTAATGTTTTCAGAGTGACTTTTATGTTTATGATATTGAATCAAATACCTGGACATTGATAACAGAGGATACTGGTTCTATGGGTGGACCACAATTAATATATGACCATCAAATGTGTATGGACTCAGAGAGAAGGACAATATATGTGTTTGGAGGACGTGTCTTGACTCCTTCAGTTGGGTAAGGTTTTCTCTTAGCTGATGAAATAATGAAATTTTTACAAAGTGTGCTTTGAGTTTTCAGTTTTTATGATCTTTCCTCCACACAGAGCACCTGAAGATAGGAACCCTGGAAATGTTGCTAGTAGTCAAGATCCCGTATTTTCTGGTTTATACTCTTACCATGTTCCAACTAATACATGGAAATTGTTGTGGGATGACTCAGCTCCTGGTGGACCCCGAATAAAGTCTCGAGTTGGCCATTCAATGCTCTTTCATCCCGTCAGTACTATCAACTAAGTTTCATCTTTCTTTTTTATTATGCCTAATTTTAAATACTATTCCGTATTGTAATTTTTCAAAACTTTTGCTTCTTTTAAAATTGTGTTTTAGGTTTGTCGCAGGTTGTTCATATTTGCTGGACAGAGGGGAAAAGAATACTTAAATGATTTTTATACCTTGGATGTTGATACTCAAATTGTACAAGCTGTATGTGATTGGGGTGTATCAGGAGCTGGGGATGGTCCAGCATCTGGATTTACTCAAAGGGCAACCATTGACCCAGACCTGAATGAAATATACGTGCTCTCTGTAGGTGTCTTTTTGTAGAAATTTAAATTATTTTTTATTTTATTTCAATTCTATTACTTTCGAACTTGGTAAAAATTGACTGAAAACTGTCATTTTTTTCCCCCAATGTTTCTTAGGGTTTGAGCAAAGATAAAGAAAAAAGAGAAGAAAGTGTTCAAAACTCTTTTTGGGTTTATTACATCAAGAAAAATCAATGGTTTGTATTCATCCCTGGTCTCAAAGCAGACTTTTATTCTTGATCTCTTTAATTTTTACCTGTTTCAGGTCTTGTATTTATCGGAATGAAAATACTGGTGAACAATATTGGCACATTGAACCTTGTCCCCGATTCGCTCATCAACTTGTGTATGACCGCTCTAATAAGGTACTGTTCTTTTTTTTTTTTTTAACCCTTTTTTCTTAAAATTATCTACTGTTTTAATTATTCTATCTATCTATCTATATTAGGTTCATTATTTATTCGGAGGAAATCCAGGAAGAACAGGTTTACCTAAACTTCGTCTCGATGATTTTTGGAGATTAAGACTTTGTCACCCAACTCCCCAACAGTTAGATCATACCATCAAATTAATGATCAGGAAATATCGGTAATTTGAAATACCTAAGTATTGTTGTACTGAGACTTAATAATTTTCTTAAATACATTTTATCCTCATGTTTGTAGGTTTGTGGAACTTGCTTCCAAAGACCGCTTTGCTGCTCTGGAATACTTACAAACAGACCTTTCAGACATTATTGATCACAGCAATAAAGATCAAACTAAGGAAGTAAGTCTCTTTGTTTTATTTCCAAAGCATTTCTGGAGCATGCACGAATACTCATGTACTACTTTTCATTTCTCAATTTTGTAATGATGTTCTGTTTTTTCCTCACTGTTTTGCTTTTTAGTTTCAACAGCTTGCCGCTGTCCTTTTTCAAGGTTCAGATGGTAGCGGAGATACAGATACAGACACATCTGATGGTGAACAATATCGACAGAGATCAAATCTTTTCCATAAATTAGGAACTTTTTTCCCATCAGGTATGACTCAGCCTCATAGTAGTCTAATTGACTTAATCCCGTTGTAGATTGAAGTTAAATGAAAACATTGTCTCTTTAGTCTCCATCTTGCAATGTTAGTAAATGTGGCTGTCAACTGTAAATGTATGCTATAAGTTTTTTAAAATTTTGTAAGCAATTTACAGTAACTATTATAAAATTTTCATCCATTGTATTTGGTAGCTTTAAGTTACTAACATCCATGTTACCATAAGTTATTCTGACAAAAGATCCAAGATGGTTGTTTGTAAATTTACCAACCAAACAATGAATTAAATTTGTCATGAACTTTTATTTTATCAAGAGTATATTTTTTAAATCAATGTATATGGATTAATAAAGGATGATGATATGGTTCCTTTATGTAGGCCAATGCTCTTTGAGAAATGGTGATTGTGATCATAACTTACCTGTTATTCTGTATGTGTGGTTGGGTAAGTCTGTTTGATCTGTTAGTGTTAATACTATGTGTATCAGTTATATATACACCCCTATCTATTCATTAGAAAATTGACTGTAGTTAAAGAAGACTGTGAAAATTAATAATCATTGATTACTGTTCATTTTGGGTGCAACGATACCTTGGTTTGGTGTCTGGCAGCTCCAGAGGCCTGAATGAATTAATATGAGTGTTCTTAGTTTGATTGTCTGCCCAGCAACTCTTGTCATAAAAATCTTCCGCTTTTTCTATGGCTGTGAGCAGAATATTCTTGTGGTTGAGCTGTTGTGTTCAATGCAGGAAAAAAAAGTATTATTTATTCAATAGACAGACAAGTAATCCGTGTAGCCCTTTACTCATTGAAGATTCTGAAAATGGCTGTAACTCTCCCCTAATTTTCATTGCTTTAGCTTGTATCTTCATCCCCCTCACCCCTCAAAAAAAAGTGTTACAAATTAAAAAATATTGCAAAGCCTGACAAAATCTACAAATTTTACCAAAGAACAATTAGATTACACTTATATGGCACCCATATAAAATATTAAATTGGCATAGAGGAGATCTCTAGTCTCAATGTTGTTTCCCCTTTAAGCTTAATCTAAGGTAAATCACAACATACAGTAATTTTGCAGCTCTGTGAAAATGTTCAAGAATGCTATTCTTATTTTGGGACCTGTAGTACCATGAACTGTTAATTTATTTTATTTTTGACTGCATTATTGTATCTATTTTAATTTAAATATGCTAGCAAAAGATAATTTAAGTATTTCTTCTCAAATCTAACTCTCACAATTATGCCATTTATCTTATTTAAAATGCTCTATTTTTGTTTTTAGTACCTGACCACTAAGCAGGCTGTTTAATGAAAATTACATTTCACTAGTATCTTCAGTAGTTCAGCAGTATTTTTTTAGGGGTAGTATGTGAGACTCGTCTGCAAGTTGCATCAATGACAAAGATTACTGCCACAAGTTCGCATTTTTAAAATGTGTTCTACCCCTTTGCTGTCAGTGTTGTTGTTTTCTCCTTTTCTGAAAAACCAGAATGTACACATGTTTTTCCGTTCTTGTCATCTTCTGGCTCACTTCCTTTTCCAGCACTGCAGAACATTTTTTCCTTTTTTTTTTTTTTTTTTTTTTTTGTGTGGGTGTGTATATTTTGTTTGTACTGAAAAATCCTAAAGCCAGATAGTTTCCTGTAGACACGCCAGAGGCACCAATGGCCACCAGTGATCTCTTCCTCTTAATAATATTTAATAAAATTAGATTTTTAAAGAAGCTGATGTACATATAGACGTTCTTAATTTCTCTTGTTTGGAAATGTGATTGCAGTATGATTTCACTAGTCATAAGGTGTGCTGATATGTTTGGTAGATGTTGTCTTATGTACAATTAGTTGAGAAAACAAGTCCAAAACAGCTGTTTTTTATCAATTGAAATGTTGGGATATTCCTCCTAATTTACTTAGTATGATTTATTTCCATCACACACACACAAGTGTTTACACCATCAGCTCTGTATTGTGTGTGTCTTTTGTAGCTAAGATAAAAGTAATTTTACCCTTAAACCTCAACATTTTATGTCAAATTTGTGAAAGGTAATCTTCAGCTTTAGGACACATCATTCAGTCAGTATTGCAATACTTTGAACAAATGGATTTAATAAAAGACCAATACCGGACTAGTACCAAATTTTATTCAGTAGGCTGAGGAGAGACAATTGGATGACTTCAATTAAAACAGGGTGTGTTTTTGCAAGCAAACTGGTGTTTTGGAAATTATTTTATCAACTTTGCTCTTCCTGCTTCGTTTGCTTTTAATTCAGGGTACCTCATTTAGACTTGCCTGATTCTTGACTCTGAGACGGTTGATTGATTGTTAAGTTTTAACAATATGAATGTTCTTCCTTCCACTTCTATTTTGTGATAAATGACCTGAGTTTCACCTTCTCTTGACAATTTTTAGCTACCTATCAATAACTTACAAAAAAACAAAGAAATAAAGTTGATTTTGCTTTAATTATAGACAATTCTTTAAAATCCAAATTTTGCAAGCTGCATATCCCAAATCCCATAAATAATTGCCAGTAACTAAAGCATTTAAAAATAAAACACAGAGACTAGTGGAGAAGATCTTTTTGTGTGAGTTTCATCTTCTTGTGCTGTATAACCATGTCTGCGGCAGTTATAAGAGAACCTCCTTCCGTTAACCACAAATACAGACTTGATCCAACTTCTCTTCCCATGTGATAGATCATTTTCTCCGTGTTATCTAATTTTTTTGATTCGGTTACTTCAGTTGTAGAGTGCTGGGCCCAATCCAATATCTGTCGGAATCTTTGTTTGAATGACTGGAAAGAAGACAAATGAAAACAATTACACGTTTAAGTAAGCTGATTTCAGAGAGAATCATACTATCATTATTGGTTTGCACTGACCTCTACAAGAACACTCGAAATTTCTGGTGATTCTCTGTGTTTTAGCATGCACAGACACATTCCAAACTCATAAAAGTACTGTGCTAATTTGTGTAGGTCAACTACACACGGGTCAGCCTTCATGATGTCCCTGCAGATAAAAGAATTTAATAAGTACATACAAGAAGTAATTGCCTGACTAAGAGAAAGCTTAAAATGGAAAAAACATGACCTGTAAGCTTCCTTGAATATTTTTGGCAAACCAACATCAGCTATTGAAGGTCTCTGTGAGTTCAGTACGCTAGCCATCCACAATGGTAACTCGATAGTGGTTCCAACTTCAATATCTCTCTTATCGGACCCAGGATCCAAGAATCCTGCATGACAAACAGCAAATTTCTATACTTTAGGTGCTACTGTCAAATAAAATAAAGTAGTTCACAAAGAATTAACCTTACCTAAATGCTTAACTTGCATTTCAAATTTACATGGAACTTTTTCCTGTGTTGCCAGAATATCCTGTATTGAAAAGTAGTTGGGAACGTAACTTTGACATAATGACATTGCTATTGATTGAGTTACGTAAATAGGAAGGAACTAAATTATTCCGATCGAAGCAACTCAAAACAAAACCAGACGACAAGCTTGCCGGATCGTCGAAAAATGGCGGGCTGCTGGGAGTGTTTATTCGCAGGTATACATGCGCCGCAGGTAACACCTGCGAATAAGGCAGGAAAACTAACATATGTTATTCGCAGGTAATTAAACTGGGGGGGGGGGGGAAATCGCGCGCATGTTGTAGGGCAGGGTGAACACCCCATGCGCCCCCGGTCGCCGTCCTGCTCCACGCACTCGTTGGCCTGCAGCAGAGCGCGAACCGAATAGGGAAGTACAGTATGTGTTTCTGCGGGGGTGTCTTTGGCCGGCCCTGGCGCCGGCGCCTGTGGGCGGAGCGGGACGGGATCGCGCGCATGTTGTAGGGCAGGGTGACCACCCCATGCGCCCCCAGTCGCCGTCCCGCCCCACGCACTCGTTGGCCTGCAGCAGAGCGCGAACTGAATAGGGAAGTACAGCATGTGTTTCTGGGGGGTGCCTTTGGCCAGCTTTCGGGCGGGACGCGTATGGTGCACCATGTCGGCCATGTCGTGCGCTCACTGCAAAATTCTCATCTCTAGTTAATTAAAAATGAGTGAACGTACAGCAGGGGCGGGGTCAGGTCAGCAGCAGCAAGGCGCTGATAAAGTAGCGGCCACAACGCACACCGCACACCATAGCGGCCAGGACTAGCCACGCCCCCTTACGCACAGCCGTGGGGCCCACCCGTGGGGCACAGCCCTGGCACAGGTCGTTTCACACCAAAAGGTGTAGGACACACATGATGCACAAAGGTGTAGGACACACATGATGCACACCAAAAGGTGTCGTACACCTCGGTCCTACCTTCTCTCATGACACGTAGACTGTTCAAATATCTATCACAAAGGCTTTTAGAGATACATTGGCCACCAAGCAGCGACGTTTGCGTCCAGTCCGCACCGCTTCTTATCTCACCGAATCTGTCCCTTATTTTATTATTTCCGCCCACGAACACAACCCCCAGCCCAGCCCTCGCTCCCCTCCCACTGCTGTATTATTGATTTGGAAACGCGCGCGTTTAACGAGGGGCGTCACTCAGAGGGGATTGGCCTGTTAGCGCTGGCGGCAGAGTTGCGTTCAACGACGTGTCGCTGGCGGGGCGGGGCGGGGCGGGGCGGGGCGGGGCGGAGCGGGCCTACCCGGGCGGCTGTAGGCAACCCAACGCGCTGTAGAGCAGCTGCAGGGTGAGGGACTGCCTACCTGGCAGGCGCCAGTGCAGCCGCCGCGCACCGCACAGCCAAGGCGGCGCGCCGGAACGAATGTGATGAGGACGAGAAAGAGAAAGGCCGCTGGTCGAGCTTTCTCATTCCGTCCACGGTGGCGTGTGGCGTCTCACCCGCAATGAGTCACATGCGATGCACCGATGGGGACAGTGTTGCGGGCCTGCCTACTCTAGGGGCTTTGGCGCCATCCGGGGAAATTAGATAGGCAAACCCGAATGCTCTCACGCGTGTTATGTCACCCAAGGTAAACACGGATCATAAACATTTAAAGCTCTTACTTTGTTGCGGCTGGTACGACCCGAGCCACTTGCCGGCCGATTAGGAGTAGCCGCTGCGTCCAGCTTTGCGCCCGCGCCCTGCGCCCTGCGCCCTGCGCCCTGCGCGACGTTGAGCTGCGACCCACCTCTCAATCACGCAACGCAGTCATCAGCCCGGGCGGGGCGGGGCGGGGCGGGGCGGGGAGGGGAGGGGACGGGGCTGGTCTAAATTGCGAGCCTGAAGCCTCCTGCAGGTGCAGGTGAATAAAATTTCTCAGAGTCTGTAAATATATTCATAAAGGCATCTCCGCGTAGGGGACAAGAACCAGCAACAACAACACCCCGCCAACGCGGGAAAATCAATCGTCTGCGTATATCGCAGCGGAGCGGACCCCCGATAACGAAGACGCGCGACCTTTTCCTCCGTCAGGCAGGCACGCCTTAAAAACCCCTTTCCGCCCGCCGCTGGGAATGGCAATTGGTTGCCGAATAACGTTGACGTGTATGGAGCGACGGCGGCGGCACACAGACGATGTGTTGTCATCTTGTCACGGGGCGGTGAATTTGCCCGTCACTTCTTCGCACCCGGCGCCCCCGCGCCTCTCCGCCCCGGCCCGGCCCGCCCCGCGATGCCGCGCCTTCTTATGCCACGCCTACGAGTTTCATACGCGCGTTTTGTGGACTTCCCCTCCGAGACAAGCGGCTCCTCTACCCCCCCCCCCCCCCCGGCCTCGCCCGCACCCAGCAGCTCCACTCCATCGACATCGCCGTCATTAAACCGTTTTTAAAAGCCTGTGTTGTGCAATATTCGCGTGTTTGGGGTGGCTCGGCTAGCTATGGACGGGGTCGCTGACCCTTTCCAGCGTGGCGGGGTGGCGCGCCGCGGCGCAGCGCAGCGCGGTGACACGGCACCCTGTCCACGCAACAACCAATGTTTGGCCGGCCGGCCGGCGCGGATGGGGCGGGGCGGGGCGGGGCGGGGCGGGGCGGGGCGGGGCGGGGCGCGGAGGCTCAGTCGCGGAGCGGAGGAAGAGTTGTTAGAGGGGCAGGGGAGGGCGGGCACTCTCCCCCCGCAGCGCACGACATTGCGTTCTCTCCAAGCGCAGCGATGACTATAAGGCACTATAAGGCGGGGCCTCGCGAGGTGTCGCCCTTTTACGCCCACCCCAGAGGGCGCGGGGTGTGGGGTGAGGGCGGGGGGTGAGCTAGGGTGGCGTGGGGTTCAAGAAGTGCCGATGGGTGGGGGAGGGGCGAGGGGGGTGACGGGGACGCCCTGAGGGTCGTTGACCCCGCGGGGGAGCCGGAAGTGACGACCCCCTCCTCACCTCACCCCCACGCCCCTTCTCGCCCGCGGTGCCATTCCGGCCGGGCCGGCGGCAGTAGCAGCAGCAGCGCAACAGCAGGTCGGCAGGCCGGCCAGGGAGGGTCCCAGCCGATTGATTCAGAAGATCGCTCTCGTTCCTCCGTCCTTGTCGCACCTATGGCGGTGCCCTATGCTGGGCATGGCTGTGCTACATGAGTGCGACAAGGACAGAAGTACCAGAGCGATCCTCTGAATGAGTCGGCTGGCTCATGAGCTGTCAGCCCCTCTACCCCCATCTCCAGCGCGGGGCGTTGCGGGGCCTTTGGCCAAGGAGTGAACGGGCTGAGCAATAAGTCGTGGGCCTCGGAGCGGGCGGGGGCGGCGCGGGCCAGCACAGCTGTGAAAGTAACGTATGCGTATGTGCCGGTGGTGGACTGTGGTGGCGGCACGGCACAGCAAACTAAAAACATGTAGGTACAAATCGAACTTGTAGGTTTAAGTACAAAGGAGGGGATGGAAGGACTTCTTTTCCCCCAACTCGAGCCCCTCTGTAGAGGGTGTGTGAGTGTGGGGGGGAGGGGGGTGCTATAAGGGTAGGGGCGCTCCCGCCTACCGGGAGCGGCGTTGTTCGGCGGCAGCGCAGCGCAAGGGGGAAAAAATACACGTAACTCCTCCTGGGACCGTAAGCAGATGTGGCGGGATCTGATCGATACTCGCGCCGTCAATCACACACGCCTCCTCATGTAGCGCCCCGCCACGCCCCGCCACGCCCCCGCCACGCCCCAGCGCGGGGCCGATGTCGTTCTCTGATTACCATGCCCAGGCTGGCTAAAGCCGCTAGGGGCTCCTGGACCTCTGGAGGCAGTCCGGTGTACGTACCATGCGCTCGTCTCGTTTGTACGTTACGAAGAGCACTGTCGGCATTGACAGCACTGTCAGCATTCACAGCAGTGTCGGCAAGAGTTTGTAAATATAACTGGGAACAAGTGCGACTTTTCAAACCACAAACTAAGGATTCAGTAAATTTTCGTTTAGCTTCAACTCACCTTCAGATGTAACTTCAAATTTGAATTTGAATTACTTGAGCAGGACTTCTCAGCCTTCGGCCCGGCGGGGCACAGCTTGCATTGCGCAAGGAAATTTCCGTTTTGTGTTTCTTTCAGAAACTTAAAGTATGGGTTTAAACATGCCCATCTCATGTTTCCTTCTTCATTGTCATCGTCGTCAACACCCGTCACCTCCACGTCACTCATTTTCGCGTATGACTTTCGTAAATAATAATAAATGCCTAGCCCCACTCGAGCGCAACCACACACACACCGTAGTCAGACGGCAACAACAACACGCCAACACAACACGCCCACAGCGGCGCGGCGAGCGGCGAGCCGAGCAATTGCGGGGAGGGAGGAGGGGAAAGGGGACGCGGAGATTTTGTCTGGTGCAGGGCGCATCAACATCAGCGTTTGTCTTTTTTATTCTTGTCAAGTAACGAGTAAAATGTAACGGCGTTACGTCTCGTTACTGACCGTAAGTAACGATAACGCGTTACCGTTACTGTCTGACGGAAAAAGTAACGCGTTACCGTTACAGTAACGAGTAACGAAATTACTGTAACGCGTTACTGCGTTACTGTAACGTTAACAACCCTGGTGTCAGCAGGCCGCAGGCCGTGTCCGTCGACCTGCAGGCAGCAGGGCGCTGCTCTCACACTCCCCCGCCCCCGCGGCCCGGCTCCTCCTCCTGTCCCTGCCCCAGCCCAACATCGGCGTCGTAGTCCGGTCCGGGCCACGCCGGGAACTTTTGACGAACTTGAAAAACTACGCGGCAATGTTGTGACAGCGTACAGACAGCGGCCTGGGCACGGCGCAGTGACCCTGTCGGCCGGAGGGGAGGGGGTGGTCTGCTGGCGCCCCGGGCCGCGCCGGGCCAGGCCGGGCAGGGGCAGTACCCGGCTCCTAATGAGGATTTAAGAGTGATCGCACACTGTCAAGATGCAGGGGCCTAAGTGACGGATAGACAGATGGACAAGGACAAGCGTAGGGCATGCCTGGGAAATATGACGGTAAAGTTCGGGAGGTTTCCGCGGAAATCAACAGATATTTTTTTCCGAAGGGTTGGAAATCTTGGGAAAAGTTCAGTTTTTTATTGGTAAAACTTGCCGTTTGCTTAAAATAGTGCACACTATTAATGTTTTGGACAAGGGGAGGTGGACAGGCGGACAGACGGACCGAAGGGCAGACGTTTAGGCGGCGGTGGTCGGACGGGGTCGCGTGCCGCGGGCCACTCCCCCGCGCGTCCAGCCGATAGTCGCACGAGGATCAGTGTGATCCATAACTCGGATCGGGCGAACGGAAAAAGGCGGAAATGAGGGGCGGCGCCTGTGCGTTGCCAGACGGTACAAAAGGGAAACGGAAGTCAGAGGTGAGAGGGTGCCCAAGGGACGAGGTGTGGGCGCAAACGATACATAAAAATACGGAAAACGGAAAGGTCTCGGTGATGAAAGATGATAACGGTGCGCGGTAAGGGACCGTGGACTGTGCGGCACCGGCGCCGCGCTGCGCTGCCGTGCCGTGCCGTGCCGTGCCGCCCCGTGGACATGCATCCCCCAGCTACTCATGGCGGAAGTATACGCCCCTAAGCGCTGCCTGCGTGTCCGCCACTGGTGTCATGAACTGAATACTAAAGTGCGCTGGCACTGCTCCACAGGTGGATACCGTGCAACACGATCTGCACGGTACCTCCGGGTACCAGTCTTGCCAGAAAAGTAGGCAAAAAGCGCCCAACACACAGCCGTGTGGAGCGGTGGGTATCAACGTCTGCTTACTAGGCAACATCTTCACGGCTAAGAGGGATTGCCTAGTAGGCAGGCGTTGATACCTACCGCTCCACACGGCTGTGCGTTCGGCGCTTTTTGCCTACTTTTCTGGCAACACTGCCGGGTACCTACCTCTGCGGGCACCTGAAAAATAACAGCAGCACTCGGAGGGCAAGAGCCTGGCCGCAGGCGAGACGGGACGGGCCCGGGGACCGGACGGGGGCACGGACGGCGTCGCCAGTGCCGTGATACTGGCGTGATTGTGTTGATATTGGTGGGGGTGGTTCATTAGAGGCGGGCGGGCAGGTTTATATGCTTGGGCCGTTATTTACACAAGATCCAACAGCGCGGGGTGTCCGGGGGGCGGGTCTTGCCCTGATGGTACTGGCCCGCGGGGTGCGTGAGGGCGGTAGGGGCGGTAGGGGCGGCAGGGGCGGCAGGGGGACGCCCTGCTCCTGCCCCGGCGCATGAGCCCCATCAGCGGCAGAAGGTCGGCCAGCCCGGCGGGTGCTCGAAGCAGTCGGCCCTGCAGACCGGCAGGGTGCAGGGCTGCGGCACCTCCCAGTGCTTGCACTTGGCGCCCCCGCAGGGGTAGGCGCGGCGGGGGCGGGGGGCGCGCCGCCGGGGGTCGGGGACGCACTTGTGCTCGAACGTGCCCGTCCAGTTGTACCTGGGGCGCGGCGGGGCGGTGCGGGGCGGGGCATTGTCCATGTGAGATGAGTAGTACAAGGCGGAGGGGTAATGTGATCGTGAGTACTCTATAAGAAGACTTACGGAGGGGTGGGCGGCTCTGGCAGGGGCTCCAATGGCGGCAGGGGAGGTTTACGTTTCCGCAGGTCCGCCTTTTCATGGAGGTACTGCCGAGCCGAGCCGAGGTGAACCGAGCCGAGCCAGACCAAAATGGAGCAGCAAAGAGTTGCGTGACGAAACAGTAAGGTGACAGAGAGTAATTGAGAGCTCTGGCACAAAGAACGCTAATGCCCTGCTCCATTCTTCAAAAATTATGAAAGTCAAACGAGGGGGCACTACTCTGTTTACGGACGTACACAGGATTACGACAGTTGTGTAAGAGTGTTGCGGGATTGCATACTCTCCAGCGCTGCAGGAGCCATGGCGCCTTACGGGAGAATAGGGTAGGCAAACCCGCAACACTGTTACGCATTCCAAGAAACACCCGGTACACAGGATTACAGCAGTGGTAAACTAATCTGTTTATGCATTTGAATAGAGTTAGGGCCCCACCCCGCGCCACGCACCTGCAGCCTGCTGGACTCCCTCTGGCCGGGGCAGCAGGGCGCCCGCAGGCTGTAGCCCTGCACGGCCGTGCCCAGGGGCGTGGGCTCCCGCCGCCCGGGCCGGACGAAGCCGCAGCGGTCGCTGCAGCCGCTGCGCCGGCACGCCCGCTGCAGCCCGTCGCGCTTCAGGCAGCGGCACTCCGAGTAGAAGACGCCGGCGCGCAGCTCGGACGACTTGCAGGCCTTGAGGGGCGCCCCCGCCTCCTCCGCCGCGCCCGCGCCCTCGGGAGCACAGTAGGGCACCACCTGCAAGCGCGGCGAGGTGCCCGAGAATGCTGGAGAATAATTTCTGGAGCTCGAAGAAATTCAACAAAACTTACTTGTATGGTATTGATAAGATATTTTCCCTACCCAAGCGAAAAATAATTGAAAATTTGTTTTAAATTCGATCGGGAGAAATTATTTCGCCATAGCATAGTGTGGTTCGAGCCCCTGGGTCGAGTCACTTACCGCCGTGTCCATGTTCTGGCACTGGCTGGCCACCCGCGACAGGGCTGTGTCACCTCCACAACGCTTGGGCTGGGCGTGCAGCGCCTCGCAGTCCCTCTTCCTCCTGGAAGGGTGAACAAAAGTCAAGCTGTACTTTTAAACACAGAAATTAAGCGGAAACACGGCCACGCGTTTTCAAACGAGCACACTCACTTTGCGTCCTCGGTGAGGATCCCCACGATCTCATTCATGGTTTGGATCAGTACTTTCCGCTCTAGAGGGCACGGGCAGTCAGCCATTTTTATTTTTTTATTTTTACAGTTAATTTAATTTTTTTGCGTTTTTGTAAATTTTTTCTATTTTTTATCAGTATTTTAAAGCTTTTTTTTCTGGTGCTCGACGCCCTAGCACCGCGTTGCCCACAACTCTAACAATCGGAACTGGACTCCTCTATTGTAGGCCTAAGACAACCGCACAGTAGTGATCACTTCGGACGTAGGTCACAAGCGCTACAGATCACAACCGCTACAGGTCACAAGCGCTACAGCTCGCTAACGCTACGGGTCGCAAGCGCTACGAGTCACAAGCGCTACAGCTCGGTAGCGCTACGGGTCACAAGCGCTACAGCGAGAATCCGCGCGTTAGGCGGAGCCGGGCGGAGCCGAGCCGAGCCGAGCTAAACCTTGAAAAATTACGCACGTGGCGTGAAAACATGGAAAATTTTTGCGACAGTAAACCTCCCGAGGGAGGTTGCGGTTCCCGCCAGGCACAGGGCTTTTACCCCCCGTGGCAGCCAACTACTTCGGTGTTCTTATGGGAACCGGTGCTTTTCTGGCCGCGATCCTGTCGCGCAATTCGACAGATTTGATCCCCGTACTGTCAGATTTAGTCGTACGGTGGTTAACCGAACTGCCCTGTCCCCAGAGCATGGAATAGCTATTTTTGGAGCCAGATTCTAGGACTTATGACCCCACGACCGACCACCAGTCGTGGGCATGGGACGGAACTTCCTGGCAACCCGCTGTCGCTACCAGTGAAGAACCTACCTGGGTTTGAACCAGGCCCCATGTGCCGAGTCTCACAGACACCCCACGGCTTTCGCGGCACCACTAGACCACTAGACCGTCGGCTATTCCACGAGGGAGCTCGGTTGAAATGGGGGGCTTGAACTCCACTCTCCAAATTGTTGTCCTCAG
This sequence comes from Frankliniella intonsa, assembly GCA_033675135.1. Classification (NCBI taxonomy): domain Eukaryota; kingdom Metazoa; phylum Arthropoda; class Insecta; order Thysanoptera; family Thripidae; genus Frankliniella; species Frankliniella intonsa. The sequence continues at coordinate 10,253,786 of CM066255.1, read as the reverse complement.
AAAAATTAAATGTTTTGGTAAGATTCGAACCTCCGTCCTGCGACTCTCCGCGCGGACACTATGCCGGCACGGCTACGACGCCACGGTACCAGATGCCGGACCACTAGGAGTCATGCTGCGCGAGAAGCCACAGTCACCGAAGAAACGAACCCGGTGTCATGAGTGCGCCTGCTCTCCGGTCAGTGCTGGGCCGGCCGCGTAGCGTCATTGGTATTGTCCCTGCTCATAGCACTAGGTGGGCAGTGGTTCAAAAATCACGTAATTTTTTTTTCTTGTTAATTTTTTTTGTTTTTGTTTCGACCAAGTGCTCTTTTCAGTGCCTTTTTTGCAGTTGCCCAAGTCACAAGGACGGTATAGCTGTAGCGCTTGCGAGCCACTCCTATCACTTCGGCACTCTTGAAAACCCTGCAGATGCTCTGCGTTCTCGAAAGTCTTTTGCTCCAGTACTCGTCAGGCCTTGGGGGGGGGGGGGGGGGGGGGGGGAGGCCGGCTAATGTCAGTGTCTTAAGGTGTCGCAGCGAGCTGGGTAGAAAGTTCATCGTTAGTGATCCTCGGACACGTCCAGCGATAGAAGGGTAAAAGGTCTCGGGCTGGGCCGCATCAAACTACCCTGCTAAAAAAAAATAGAACTGCACAAAAATTAAGCGGCGGGCTCCAATGGGAGTTGAGCCCGTGACCTAGAATTCGGGTGGATGACACCATGTGCGTGCTCGTGACATTAAGTCCTTAATTATAGCGCGGCCCTAGGGGGGCCCTGCTGCGTGCCGCGCCCCGCCCGAGCACGGAAGGGCACGCCCAGGCACGCCCCGCCACACGGTGCGAGTCCAGTCCCATGTGCCAGCACCGGGGTGTAATACGCACTCCGCCATCCGCCCCGCCACGCCCCGCCCCGCCCCGCCCCGCCCCGCCCCGCCCCGCGCCCGCGTCCCACTAGCGTACTTCCGTTTTAATTTTCATCATAACCCGACACTCCATTTCATACCTGGCGCTCAGCGGCGCGCGCATGAAACATGGTGGAGTCGCAGGGGGTGGAAACGCAACAGGACTGTTCCTCCTGCACAGCGCTTCAGGGGAAACCTATGTGAGGGAAATACATTGGTGAAATGTATTTAAAAAATAAAAACGGACATGCGGATGAAAATGAGGGAGCTCTGGCCAGATCATCAGTAACCAGTGATGTGATGCCAGAAAAGTAGGTGATAAGTAGCCCAAACACAGTGGGGTAAAGCGGGCGGCAGCATCGGCGCCTGCCTACTAGGCAATACCTTGGCACAAGGGCGTGCATGTGTTGCCTAGCAGGCAGGCGCAGATGCAGCCGGCTTTACCCCACTGTTTTTGGGGTTATTTATTACCCACTTTTCTGGCAACACCACTGTCAGCATCTGACAGTTACTGGAGATACCGGCGTGAATTTTGTCCAGTGCGCTGGGCTGGGCTGGTAGGAGCAGAAGTAGTAGGGGCACGAGCAACAGGAGGGCCTGGCCGATCTGGGCGCGTCAACAACAGCAGGCGTGGCAGGTTGGGCTGGGCTGGATGGGCTGGGCTGGGTGGGCTGGGTGGGCTGGGCAGGGCGGGCTCAGAAGGGCGTGGCCCTTGGACCCTTATTCATGCACGGCAGGGTTGTGCTGGGCATCCGGAGGAAGGATTTACCTCCCGGACCTGCCTGCTCCTCGGCGCGGTAGGGCGGAGGGGGCGGAGGGCCGTGGTGGCCCCGAGTAGGCCACGAACCACCGCTCGGATTCCCGCGAAGCGCTCACGAAAGGGGTAGTTCACTGGAAAAAAATAAAAAATATATATATGGACGGGAAAAGTGCCGCTAATAATTTTCCCGTTCAAATCTCCGGAGTAGGCAGTTCCTACAGTACCGTCAGAGAAAAACAAATTTATGGCTAGGAAGGATTCGTCCGCACTCTCAGGGGGCAGACAGAACGCCATTTGAGTTACGACAGCGAATTCTTTTGGGTCGCGGTGACCAAATTATTTTTCAGAGTGTGTGCGCAATGAGGTTCTTTGAACTATATGACTGCTGATTGCTGTATACGCAAATTGCTATATGTGAATCCATTGAGATTAATCTGCCAGATTACGTGTAGGCCCGAGCCTTCATCTGACCCCGCCTGACCTCTGCGTATATGTGCCCTTCGGGAGAGCTCGGCGCAAGGCAGGGCCATGTCACCGGACCGGCCGGCCGGGAGGGAGACCGAGCAGTGAGAGCGCGTAGCGTACAGTGCGTGTGCGTACTCACTGGGTTGGCGTCGGGCGGGTGGGGTCGCACAGCTGGTCTAGGTCCGTGGCTCGTGAAAATCCTAGTCACAGTACAAGTACAGGTTACAAGTACGTGGACACGCAAAGCATTCGTGCCGTTACGTGGAGTCGCAAAGTGTCCTGGCCGCGCCACAGCGCCAACTCTTGCGGAACCAGCGAGCGCGCCTGTCGTACCGAGGGTAGGCAACCCGCAGCGTGGCCCTGCAGTGTGGTTGCCTAGCCGCCCCGCGCGCGAGGGAGACAGTCAGCAGGCGGAGAGAAAGGGAAAGGATGTGACAGAGAGAGAGAGAGACAGTCAGACAGACAGACGGACGGACGGACCCACTGCGAGGTGAGTGTGTAGGGGAGGGGGATGGAGAGGCGTGGGTCCGGCCGGCGTGGCGCGGTGGCGCGGCCGCCCTGCCCTGCCCCGCCCCGCCCCGCCCCGTCATCCAGCCCGCCCCCGCCCCTGGCCGGCCCCTGGCCGCTCCCGCCAGTCTTGTCCGGACCGCGGCGGTGTGCAGAGCAGTGCAGAGCGCTGAGCCGAGCTGAGTCGAGCTGCCCAGGGCCGCGGCGTGCACAGTCACGACTGACTCCGCTCCGCGTGGCGCTGAGTGAGGCAAGAGCGAGTGAGCGTGAGCGCGGGGCGTAGCGGCACAGCGGGGCGTGGCGTAGCGTAGCGTAGCATCACTCTCCCCTGAGTAGAGTCGAGGCGTTGCGCGACTACACGTTGAAAAATTAGCGGTGACGTGTTGCAATTTAACTATTTTTTTTCTTCGAAATTTTGATCAACAATTTGTTAAGTCTAATGATGACATAAGATAATTTTTCTGTGAAAGTGGTCCTAATTTTTTTTAAATTTGTTTTTGCAATACTGGCTACCAATTGTGTCTAGGCTGCGTCTGTGGCTGGAAAAAAGTATCGGAGAACGAAGTGATTTCCTTCAGTGGGTTAAATTTTTGTGTTGTGCCAGGAGCAGTGAGTGGTCAAGGAGAGGCGGTGCACAGTGCTTCCACCGCCAGCATCGCACAGGAGGCCTCAAGGTGAACACTGCCTGGAATATTTTCTCGGATAATCCTCTTCTCATAAAAGGTAAGTGTAAATCTTTAGAAAATCCCGTTAAAGCTTCTTTGAATCGACTGCACGGAGAGAAAAGAATTGCTGGTTTAGCTCGTTGCAAATATTACGCCTACAACTGTTGTTTTGCAACACAGCAAAAAAAAAAAAAAAAAAATGCTGTGACAGGAAACTGTAAAACTGTGACTTCAAACGGCTTTGTTGAGCCAGCAATATTTTTGCTGCCCTAGCAAAGAAAATCTAGGCGCTATATCAGCAAGTCTTTTTTTCTCCGTGTGCTAAAAATACTATACAGTCTACTATTTTGGGGCCAGAATTTTTTTTCCGCGACAACAACGCCATGCGTGGTTTTCCGAATTATTTTGGCCACACCTTCCTGACCCAAATTCCGTGGGGCCTTCCCTGACCTGACACGCTATATACCGGCTTATACACGTTGATGAGCTCTAGTCTATCACCCCCGGCCCTATGCCCGGCCCCGCACGGCCCTGCTCTGTGAATAGTCAGAGGTCAGAGCTGCGGCGGCCCGCGCTTCATACATCATCCCCGAGCGAGCAACACTGTACTGTACCTGATGGGGTACTTCCCCACCACCTCGCCACATCACCGTGCGTTTCCCGCCGAAGGAGTCAAGGGCGCCGCTGGTGCAAATTATCGAGGCGATCATTCGCCGAGCACGACTCCTCCGATACTAGCCCCCCTCCCCCCCACCACCACCACCAAGCCCCTCTCCCTGCTTACTCCACGGCAGTCCCTTTTTGCACGTGCTGACAATGACGAATAGCGCTGAGGCAGCCCTTGAGGGATGGGCCGGGTGCCGGGCCGAACCGGGCCGGGCACAAGGTCTGGAAGTTTAAGCTGAGATGACATGAGAGGCCTCCTGGGCTGCACGGCCAGAGCGACCCGGTCCCTCCTGCAACGATTATTCTTCCATGAAATCGGATTACATCGCGGCGCTGGCACTGCGGTGCAGTTTGCGTTGGAACCCTCGGCCAGCCGTGACACGCCACGCCACCTGCGAGCCGCCCCGTCCCTCCCGCCCCACCCTATTCCATTTCCTTTCCCATTTCCACTCGCGCCTGTCCTTGTCTCATGGCTGAGTCACGGCACTTATTGCGATCGCGGCTAACGTAAGGTTTGGAGGGGGAAAAAAGGAGACATATTTTTATCACTAATTTACCGGTGCACCATAGCTCTGTGAGAATCCTTATTTCTTGACCAGCAAAGTCATGTTTCATTGGGATGAAGTAATTTGAAAGTTGGGAAAACCTGGGACGATATGTTGTAAGCCAGTTGGTTTACAAACAATTTATTATTAATAAAAAAAAAGCACACCACCCAGACTTAAAAATGTGTTGAGTAAAAGCGTTTCAAGGGTAGCTGCGTCCTTGTAGGGTGATTTGTCGTTTGAGCTGACCTAGCAGGGGTGTGTGGTCATTATTGAGCTCTGACACAATGTGTCATTTGTGCCCCTGCTGTTGTCCAGTCGAGTCTGACGCACTCTGCGCGGGGCGGGGCGGAGCGGGTGGTCGTGTGAGGTGCCAATGTGGCTGGCGCCATGTAACGGTTTCCGCGCCATGCCGCGGATGCGTTTCGCACATAATAGTTGAATGGAGGAGGGGGGGAGGTGACATCTGGCGAAGTGCCGCAGGAGCCAAAGATACACTCTGATACGGGCTTACATATTTGTTTTATTTTTTAAAATACTTAACTCAAGTGTGGGACTGCTGTGCACTGCAAATAAGAGAGCGAGAATCGCGCTGCAAATTCCCTTGTTCTCCTAAGAGCGAGGTTTGTTTTTCATCGCTTAAATGGATCCATAGTTCAAAAATTTCACTGTATGCCAGTGAAGATCTCCAATCTTAATTTTACTAAATTTGAGATATGTTTTACAATCTCACTCAATAACGTTGAGGTTTCCTAAATTATCACTTAAATGAATCAAGGAGAGAAAATCTCGCTTTTAAGATGAGACACCTGCTGACTCATACGCGTATTTGCACTTTTGCTTGCATGACTTGACAGTGAAACTACTTTTTTTTTTGGTACTCTGTCAAACTGTAAAGCAACGCGACGCACTGCTCTTTGCACGACTTGGTCTCGGAGGTGACAAACGATGGAGTGCTTCAACCCCTGGATTACTTTACGACTCGAAATTCTGGCACGTCAGGTCTGCTTCCGCCTCTCCTTCTCTCTCACACGCCCGCTCACGCGCGCACGCTCTCTCTCTCGCACACACACGGACGTACTTGTCGCGTGCTCGTGTCGAGACAGAAGTCAATAGCCACACGGCACGACCAGGCCCCCTTCTGCGCGCACACGCACACACGCATCAAAGTCAAAAATTGACTACTGTTTTTTTTTCTCTTCATCACTTGCTAACAATAGAAAAATCTTGCGTTTTTTCGTATCGTGCCGTGCGCTCTGCAATTACAGTCTCGTGCGGGCGTGTAGAGTGGAGGTGCGTACGGTGGGGTGGGGTGGGTTGGGGTGGGGTGGGGTGGGGTGAGGCGGGGCGTGGCGGGGCGTGGCGGGGCTGGGACACAAGCTTTGGCGTGTCGCGGCGCGGCGTGGCATGTCACTTGGTGCAGCCTGGCGGAACTCGTGTGGACAGTTTTCTCCTGAGGCGCGCGTTGCGACCATCTGCAGGAGGGTCACTAGAGAGCTATATGGGATCTCGAAATCGAACAGTCGACCCGGACATAACCCACTATTTGAGACTATCGCGGGGAGTTCTCTAATGACCCCCCCTCCCTCCACTGCGGAGAATATCTTTCCTGGTACCAGCTGTCGATGTCCCTACCCCTACCGTCCTGCGAGTGCACTGTTAAATTCAGCTCGAAATTAAATATATACATATACGCACGTGATATAGTATTCTTACCGCCGGCGGCTGGCGTGCTGGGGGCGGGGGAGATGGGGGCTGCATTACAGCAGGTTCTTAAGGTGCAAGTAAGAGACGCACCTGTGGCGCCCTGCAGGACAGGCCTGCAGGACAGGCCTGCTGGACAGGCCAGCAGGACAGGCCAGCAGGACACGCGGGACTCCGCTTTCCCCTTCATCACTCGGCCCTATTGATGGTCGGTACCGCCGCCCCGCCTCGTGATGGGTGTTACGTTACGTACACGGACGAGCTCTCTATTACCAGGTAGGTAGACGCACTTTAAAACCGTGTGATGCTGAGCGTAAAGTGCGTCTACCTTAGCCTGCGGCGCGCTAAAGCTGCAAGCTCACGCCGTCTTCCCGGAGTGCGGAGCGGCCGTCCAGGCCAGCGCCTCGCCTGCAATAGGTTCCAGGGAAGTAGGCAAACCGCAGCACCCGCCCGCGACAGTCCAGGTGCCGACCCCCTCGGGTATGTCCGCAACCGACGAGGAGTTGAGAGGAGAAGGGCCAGGTGAAGTGAAAGGGAGATGACTGAGGCGGGGAGAGGGAGCGAGAGAGGGAGCGGGCCGGGGCGGGGCGGGGCGGGGCGGGGCGGGGCGGGGCGGGGCGGGACTGGCAGAGAGCTGAGCTGCTGCGCGGTGCCCGGGCCGGCGCGGCGCTGTCTTCCCGTCCCGACCTTGGCCCGCATTCCCTGCGCCCGGCCCCTACCTGTCGGTCCCAGCCACGGCGCGCCGGGCGGGGCGGGGCGGGGCGGGGCCGGGTGGGGCGGGGCCGGGTGGGGCGGGGCCGGGCGGGGCGGGGCGCACCGCGCCACTCTCGAGCAGGCTCAGCAGGCCGCTGCTGACAATACGCCAGCTCCTGGCCGGGTAGGCAACCTATTGCATCATTCGCGGGGGAAGTCCCCGCCGCTGTTCGTACCACTCGACACGGCCATGTCCTGGTCACTGGCCGCTCTCTCCCACAGTGGTGCCTAAAAAAGTAGGCGATAAGGCCCCTTAACAGTGGAGTCAAGCGGGGTGCATCTGCACCTGCCTACTAGGCAGCACCTTAGCACAGGTGCGTACATGTTGCCTAGCAGGCAGGCGGAGATGAAGCCCGCTCTACTCCACTATGTTTGGGCGTCTTATTGCCTACTTTTCTGGCAACACTGCTCTCCCCAGGAGACGTCTTCTCACTCTTGGACAACGTAACGTGCGTCCAAGTCTCCGACTTGCACCGGGTACAGAGCACGCCGTGTTCCTAGGTTCCTATAGTCTGCCCCGCCCCGCACAGCCGCGCCCCGCCCCGCTCATGCGGTGTGTCAGATGGAAAACTATATTTAACAGCCCGCACGTAGCATTTCACTGCAAGTTCCGAGCGGTGTACCGCTGACGATGCGGATTGGCTTCCGGGATCGCCTGCAGCAGAACTTATCAGCGAGCTAAGATAATCCTGCAGGCGAGCTGCAGGTCTGCAGGTGCTGTGCATGCGTTTCTTCCTCCCTGCTCCCCCCTGCGAACGCCTGTTAGAATAAACATAGAAACTGGGCGCCGTGTTTGTATTACAGTACATCATAATCCCTAAAAATTGTTTTAATTGGGCGTTAGGTGCATGGTCTTTGCGCGGCACATGTACAGAACGCGCAACATGCGAGGTGAGGTGAGGTGAGGTCGTGCGGAGGGTCGTGAACCCGAACCCAACCCGCTCTCCGTCCTTGTCTCGCCCGAGAGGGGAGTCGGCGGGAGTCGAGCGGGCGCAGAGAGAAAGAGAGAGAGGGTGGGAGTGAGAGAGTGAGTGAGAGTGAGAGAGAGAGAGCGAAGGGAGAGGCGGGGGGAGGGGGGAGGCAGACATGCATGACCTTGGTGAAGGCCGGCTCCAGCTGCCCTCCCGGAGCCTCCGGGTGCCTCTGAAAAACCGCCGCGACTCCAGCATGACTCCAGTCCGCTCCGGGCCTCTCCCAGCGGCTCCGGGCGCGGCGCTGCGCTCAACCGGAAGTGAACGGGCCGGAGTCGGGCTGCGACCTCCGCCCCGCCCCACGCCCCACTGTCTCTCCTACTCAAGTCGGCTCCAATACTTATATCGCCGGCTACATTCCGGCTACAATCACCGGCGCAAATGTGACATAAACCGCCGGAACACGCGTCGTGCATACAGGTGTGCTTCAGCGGTTTTTGCCTAACCTTTCTGGCAGCACTGGGCAGTGGGACTTCCCTGCGTGATTCTCGAGCCAGCTCCTGCCGCACTGCGCACGAGTTGACAAACGGTGCACCAGAAAAAGGCGTATTTTTTTAAGCGCATGAAACTTGCTTGGAGCCTCAAGTAGACTCGAAATAAGTGATCAAGCACTTGAAACCAAGTGCGCTTGTGGGGTTGAAACAAACTTGAACATGCTTTCACTTTCTTTTCCATTTTGTTGCAGCACATCTGCGATGGGGGTCGGCAGGGAGATGGGCGGCTGCGGCCAGTGCATCAAGTACAGCATGTTCCTCGCCAACTTCGTCATCTTCGTAAGTGCACTCTGCCGAGCCGTCCGGTCTGCAGTCACGTGACACTGACCTGCTCATTTTCCTGCAGCTGGGCGGTGCCGTGGTGCTGGGCATCGGGGTGTGGACCCTCCTGGACAAAGCCTTCATCACGGAGCTCACGGGGACCAACATGTTCCTCGGCGCCGTGTACATCCTCATCGCCACGGGAGGCCTGGTCACCCTCATCGCCTTCCTGGGCTGCGTCGGGGCCGTCAAGGAGGTCAAGTGCATGCTGCTCACGGTCAGTGCCCCAGTGTGGACCTCGCGGTGTGACGCGGCGTGACGTGACGTGACATCGCGTGGCATCGGTCAACACTGTGAAAAATGTCTTTGTAGATTTACGATAAATTTTGTAAATTACGATTTACGAGAAATATGTTGTAAATTTACGACGGACCTTTTTCGCTCGTGAATAAATATGTAGTGCTTGTAATTTTACGATTTGCAATTGTACTTTTGCAACTGCACTGCGTGGAAAATTACCCCGTAAACCTACGACTACTTTTTCATGGTAAATGCGGTTTTCCTTGTTGCATGTCCGCAGTATTTCCTCATCGTGTTCATCGTGTTCGTGACCATGCTGGTGGGCGGCGTGCTCGGCTACGTGTTCCGGGAGAACGTCCGGAAGCACGCCGACTACAAGATGCGCTCCACCCTGGCCGACTACCGCTCCAAGAGCAACATCCGACGCGCCTGGGACGAGACGCAGGAGAGCGTAAGCAGACCCTCTTGTTCTGTCTCCACAAAGAGTTTAGAGCACACAACGTGTGTGTGTGTGTGTGTGTGTGTGCGCGCGCGTATTTACACGGTATACCAGTACGAACGAACGACTCGTGGCGTCCTCTGTAAAAAGTCATCCGAGGAGGTGGCCGGGCCGGGCCGGGCCGGGGCCAGCGAGGTCGACAAAGTCCCTAGCGACCCGCGCTTTTTTGTTTCCAAAATGTCACGTGGCGCCGTGCTCCGTACAAAGGGGCCTAACTGCGTGGAGGGCACAGGGCCGCTCCGCTCGTCCCACTCGAAACATACCAGTCCCCCCAGCCCCCCCAGTCATAATGAGAATGTCTTGCCATTTTCAGGACTAATGTCTGTTCCAGATGCACTGCTGCGGGGTGGACGGGCCCCAGGACTGGAAGAGCCAGATCCCTAGCAGCTGCTGTAAGATGGGCCCTGAGGGGAAGGTGAGTTCTTTCTTTCATCAAAACCACATATGATTGCTACTCAGTGGTTGCCAGAAAAGTAGGCAATATGTAGCCCAATCACAGTGGAGTAAAGCGGGCTGCATCTGCGCCTGCCTACTAGGCAACATGTATGCACCTGTGCCAGGGTGCTGCCTAGTAGGCAGGCGCACATGCAGCCCGCTTTACTCCACTGCGTTTGGGCTACATATTGCCTACTTTTCTGGCGACACTGGCTACTCACCACTGAAACTTGATGAATTCCCATTCTACGTGAATGTATCGTTGGTAACGCGAGTAGTAGCAGGGTACGCATATACGAGGTTGCGCCCACTAGGTAGGCAACCTATTCGGCCTGACGGTGGATCAGCCAGTCTCTACCTTGATATTGGATTTCACGGACAGAGAAGAAAGAGATGTTTCAAAATTTCAAAAAGCCTTACCTAAAGTATGAAGGCAGTTTCTAGTTAGGTGCTTTTAGCAGGTTTTAAGCCAACTAAGTAAAGTTTCTGTGCCATTTAATAGACTGGGAAGTGACATTTTGCTTCAAGGGAGTTTGTGTGGTTCCAGAAGAACCCCTGCCAGTCGTCGCCTATTCCCAGTAATATCTACACTATGGGGTGCCTTACTACTTTACAAGGTCTCATTACGGACAATACTAATGTGCTCGCAGGGGCAGGAATTGGTGTGTCCTCATTAATGGTAAACTTCCACACAAAAAGGATTACATGTTGCGTTTGTGCTGAAGCTATATCACTTGCAAGCAGATCTTTAAGATGTTCTTGTTTTGTAGAATGACTGCCTTTGTTGAATTGGTAGATTACTATGAACCAACACAAGAATGAAACAGAAACAAATCAGTAGATGCACCCGTTTTGTTTATTTAGCACTCCTCGCCGGGTATGGTACAGTTACAGGGCACTGCAAAAATTTCCCTCAGTATGTACTTGGTTTCTGAATTATGGAATTATTGGTGTTTTTCAGCAAGAAGAGTGTGACGTAAATAAAGCATACCAGACAGGCTGCCTGGAGGTAGTCGTGAATGCTGCAAGGGATCATGCTGGAACCATTGGGACAGCAGGCATAATTGTAGCTTGTATTATGGTAATATTATAGGGCAAATTTCTCTAGAGGGAAAAAAGAACAAAAAATGTCTTCTCTCCCATAGAATCATAGTAAATTTAACATTTGAAATACTCAAAACAGTTTTTTGTTAATTTTATTTTTGTATACATCAACAGGATTCTTTGTGTTTATTCATGTTTCACTCATCATTCCTATAATGTTTGTTTTTGTACCCTTCCAAGCTCAGGCTTTTCAATGCACAAATTTTGGTGTCAAACTTTATGTGTGTTGTTTTTGATGAGCTTACACATTGAAAGCACTTTCATTCACTGTGTGCATTTTGAAATAGAGAGCTTGCTAACAAAGAATTAAAAGCACATACCTACTTTCATTATGATGCACTAGTTGGCTGATCACTGCTCAATTGCTGAGCAGTTTATGTAGTTAGAAATCTATAACAAAATTATTTTGAATATTCTTGATTCTGAAAATGTCCCCAGCTAACTTAATTTAATTCTCTTTGCAGCTGCTGGGCATGATATTTTCATGCATTCTCTTCAAAATGATATGAAGTTGCCGTACCAGATTTCATCATCCATCAAATTTTCAGTTGATGCATTTTCTGAAACGCCCAGTTTTCCTTTTGTGACTACAAAGATTCAGCATGCCCTTGGATTTGTAGTCCCATAAAATAGACTGAAAAACAAATCAAGATAAACTGTGCGTCTTTTAGGATATTAATGTCTATGTACCGTATGATTTAAGAGTGTGATTCTGATCTTTCATAGCTTTCTCTACCCATTGCTTTTCTCAGAGCATGTTTAAAGAATGAAAATAATGATCCATGCTTTAAGAAGAACTCCCTGGTGAGCTTGGTCTGCCAAAGAATTCGCACTTTGTTTAGGCATAATTTATAAGGCACATCTTTGTCCAAACTAGTTCTAGCTATGCAGTTTGATACTGTTTTTTTGGCTCTAGAGATTTAAACTTCAGTCCTGAGAAATTTTTATTACAGTTTTATCATCTCATAAAAAATTTGTTGAGAAATGTACTGTGATATTGGTGATATCTAAACTGTCACTTTGCTACTTTGGAAATTTGTGTAGTTTGAGTGCTTACGGGCCAAAGCAAACATGATAGCCTCAGCCATTCTTTGAAATATGTTAGTACGTATTTAACATCCTTACAGTCATTCCTCTTGATATTGAAATTTATTTTAAATAAGTTCAATTTTAATTAGCTGACATTTCAGTCGCACTAGAATTTGTGAGAACTAGTCCTGACAATATGATCATAGTAGGTAATAATATACCTCTCTAAAGTCTTAAATCTTCTTGGGGGCAGAGGCAGAAGACATCATACTTAAATATAGGAATCCTATTTCCTAATAAAATTAGGGTGACCTAATTTACTTGCAGGATCCCCTTTTATGTAAATTTTGAACCAGATTGCAAGCAAGACCCCTCCTTTTTCACCCTAAGGAAGAAAGCATAAAATTGCAATACATTTCCTTCTTATTATAATTATAATATGGTAAGTGACCAAAAAAGACAATTTAAGTCAATGTAAGTCAAAACTTCCTTGTTCTAATGGGGCACATTTCTAATGTCCTATGTCTTATGTGGTTATTTATTTATTTAACTATTTATTGTGTATATATTTAGAAATAAAAGATCTAAGAGCTTTTTTATTACATAAAGATTTTAATACAAAAGTTTGTTTTCATTACATTTGCCCTTTGAAAAGAACCATGGCTTCAAGCCCATTCCTGCAGGCATAAACAGGATAAGATACATGAAAAATCCTCTTTTTTTTTTTTCCTTTTACTCCTGATAATTTGTATGATATTTCATAATTTGTCAAAGCAGAGAAAAACATATGCACACAAAACAAAAATTTATAATACGGGCATGGCTTGTTATTACGAAAACTAGAATATTGACTTAGCATAGAAATGGAATGAATCAAATTAAGGAAATCAATTGTTTGCATTAGTATCACACTAATTGTTGCACAATCACAAATCACTCAGTCCCAGTGCCACATGGGGAAGGCAACCCTACCTCAGTTAAGCTAAATTCAATAAAACTTCAATGTATCATTTTTCAAATCAAATGATTGAAATGTTAGTGCAGACCTTCATATTAGAAATATTTAACAGCCAAATGACTAGAGATGTCTAGAGAATGTAAACAGCCATTTGAGTGGTCATTGAATAAATTGTATGAATATAATTACATACCACAATTCAAAACACTAATTTTTAGACAAAACTTTAGCCACAACAGGAAGAAGCTCTTCAAAGGTAGTTGCTAAACGGTTCATGGCATTAACCATCCCTTGCTGGAGTGAATTTGCTTCTTCAGCAGCAGTGGCTATCCTGTCTAACGTTCCACAAATTTTCTGGAAAAGTAGAGTTTGTAAGTAATAAAAGATATGAAGTATAACAGCCACCTAGATTAGGTTGCTTTATCAAATTACTTACTTTTGAAAGCCTCTCCAAAGAATCCTCCACATTCATACTGGAATTATGATCCTCTAGTTTTCCTAATATGAAGACAAAGGAATAGTGGGTAGAAAAATATGTGGAAAGTTAATCAAAGCAGGACAAGTAAACTCACTTTTGTTAGATTTCACAGAGTGAACACCATCTGGCAGTTCCCCTGATTTGTCAGCATTCGGCAAAGCATAATGAGTTGGCAAATACCTCATTGCTCGGGAATCTAATTCTGTAAAAGATCAAATAACAGCATTGTTAGACATCATTTGAGAAGAAATTAAAAAAGCAATGTTCATCATCATACCATTTCTTGCAGTCATAGAATCAAGTGAGTACTCATCATCACATATTCCATTTTCTGCTTCCAGCCACTCTTCCTCCTCAGACTTCACCTCCACATTGCAATCTTTATCAGTACTGTGCAAGGGGTCAACACCATTGTAACCCTGAGGTCCAGCATCAGAATCCTAAAATAAAAGTTATAGATAGCAAATAATTTTTATCTGAACAAGATCTCAAGAGCACCTTGGTCCTCAATAACTAATAACACTTACATACTGGCCTCCATCAGCATGGGATTGGTAAACACTTTTGGACAGAATAGAGTCCGTACTTAGTTTTTGCGCATTGTGAGACACTCCACTAGATTTGACTTGCCCAACTTTCTCCGAAAACCCAACTTCAACCAGCTGTAAAGGAGACTGAAGAAAAAGAAAAACTTAACAGTTATCAGAAACAGGTAACACTTGATATAAATTTTATTAAAATGATAATGTCAGATATAAACTCTGCTTACACTGTCATTATTTCCATTGATGGCACTAATGCCATTGAGTACTCTCAGAACACGTTCATCCCAAGGTGTGAACACAGTTCCAGGCGGTTCTGGTGGGCTATCGGAGAATCTTGCTCTCCACTTATTCGCTCTGCTTCTAGCATTTGACTTGAGATCTACCCAGCACTTAAGAAAAATAAAATTTCTTAACAATAAGCTGTCATGATTAACAGCAGCAAATAAAGCATTTTAATTAAGATTTAATACCTTCTGCCACTTTGACACAGGTTTCACTGGGCCCTGTGTTTCATTGAGAATAGCTGCTAATGATTTCCAAAGCTGATCATGTTCTTCTTTGGTATAAGAGCCACCTGAGGCACGCCCAACAGCAAAATGCGGATGCTGTTGCATAAATTCAATGAGAACTTCAAACTGTTGCCCTGAGAGTCGGGCAGCTCGCATTTTGTTGCTTGTATCCCTGAAAACCATCATCACACCCAGACGCAGAGACAGAAAGAGATACATGGCTCAGGGGAGAAATCGGCGCTTACGTATTGTGGAACTGCCGAGAGTTTAGTACACCAAATGAGTGAAAAGAATACGCTTTCCCATGAGTGCGAGAGAGATAAATAGTCTATTCTTTCGGTGGGACGACAATATGCGGCCGATGTCTCCCTTGAGCCTTGACTGTTGTACCTTCACCCGTCACCCCTTTTGTTGAGTAATTCCCGTTCAACAGGTTGCTTCGCGTTAAAAGTGCTCTTGTTCAGTAAGTCAGTTTCGGCAAACAATTCAATTTTTTATTTAATTTATCTTGTCATGTGTAGCGACTACAGTTCGCACCGATTCTTCTGTCAACGCCGGTTGTACTCAAAATAATAAATTTAGTAATGAAAGACTTTCCCTGTCATATCTTTTAGATAATTAAAGGACATATCAATTTCAAAATGTCACTTTCCAAATCCGTCAAACGGGTCGCATTCCGATCTTTGGAATCGTACTTTATGCAGCTTTACATGCATCCTTTGCGCACCAAATCATTAACCAGGCTTGTATCAACATTGATTATGGATAGAATGGCCTAATTTTCCTGTTTTGTCATTTGAATTTGTGTAATGTCTTGTAACTTTATTTTCAGTGCTGTAATCTATGTTCTTGGTAATTACACTTCTCAACGTATATCAGGAGGAAAGGCTCTGGACAAAAATAGTATTCTTGCCTTTGGTGCCTATGGGTATATAATCATGTTATTGGAGTTTCATTTCAATATGTGAAAACATTTAGCTAAGAGCCTGTTGTTTTCAGATTTCTCTTTGGTGGTTCAATTCCCCACTTCTTTTTTGAATGTCTTGAATGGTTAATTCCGGGAAAATCCAATATTGCCATTGTGAAGCAACTTCTGTTTCAAAGATTAATTTTCACTCCACTCTACCAACTTTTCACTTTGTACACAATTTCCCGGTTTGAGGTAACTTTTACTGTTTTATCTCTTTTATCTTATGTTTTTTCATTCTTACTGAAGTTCCCTTGACAGGGCCGAACACATCGTCAAGCAATCCATCAGCTGATACCAATTTATGTACCTGTGCTGGTTGCAAATTGGAAGTGGCTTACAGCTTTAAGTGTCATTAATCTCACAGTTGTGCCCCCAGTGGTAAGTATTTGTGACCTTTTGATAGACTATTTTTTGATGTAACCACTATTGAAGTCTGTCTTCCCTCCCCACAAATTTATAGCTCCGTGTTGTCTTCATGAACTTAGTGGGCTTTGTCTGGAGTGTTTACATTGCTACTAAGAGGAGGAAAGCCTCAGACAGAAGAGGTGGCAGTGGCAGAGGTGGATCCCGTCCGTAAACTAACCATTCAATTCTTACAGATTTGCTAATTTTTTAGCATTCAAATCAGCTAATGTAGTAATCAAAATATTCCTGTTGCATTTATTTTTGATGCTGTTGCATTTATTGTGCTTTTCTCATTTTGAAGAATATTGCTCATTGTCTATTTTTTTAAATAAATTTTTTTATTGTATATTTTTTTGAGGGTTTTAAAATCTTGGGGTAGGCATGTAATGGTCCTACTTTATATTATGGGGTGTATTCACCTCAGTTGTATAGGAATGATTAAGTAAAACTTTTTCAGGTTACAGTTTATATGAGTGGTTTTATTGTTGATGTTCCTTTGCACATGCTATTTTCAAGGTCAATAGAAACGCAAAACTAAATATGACTAGCCTACAAAGTTGTCTCATCACAAATCAGCTACTTTTCCTACATGTATTGTCACAAAATCAGGTTTTTTCAACATTCATTTTCAGGGTTCCCATGTTTTCCACGACTCTCTTGACGAAAACAGTATTGTCATTTTTCCATCACTTTACCACTCAAGTTTGAGGGGAACCCTGATTTGTGACACAAAATTAAAACCCAAAGAGATTGGAATAAATTATTAAAATGCAATATATCACAATAAAAGACTAGAACTCAATAACAAAACAGTTATATCCAATAAATAATATTCCTTAAATATTTTATCACTATGACTAGACAATGCACACAACAAAACAGTATATCCAAACAAAGTGAAACAAAACATCAAATTCATTTGACTAATACAGCTACACATTAGTGCCACATTATGAAGCTGCTGTTAAGCTACTATGTGCTTTTCTAAATTGCAATTTTAAAAAATCTGTTTAATGGGAATTTCAACTAGTGTCAGTTAATGAGGCCCAACTCAAGTCAATTCCATTTGATTTGAGCCCACTGTCATAGACAAAAGTTATGTTACAAATTCAAACACAGCCTAAACCTTAAACTTTGTTTACAGTAAGTACTCAGCCAAATTTTAAAAATGAAGCTGTAGTTAGCGTAGTCTAATACAAGAAGTTTATCTTCAAAAATCGGACAAAAATCTTGTAACAATTTCTTTTGGTAACTATCTATACATAGAACACATCATATGATGTACCCAATCAAAGGCCAAAAAGAATACTTCTATCATTGTATTAAGACCTCACAAAACATGAGCAACACAAGTATCATTCAAACCTGGATCAAAACATTAAATATTCCAATATACCTTGGTTCTCATACCTATAGTGAGGAGCAAAGTCGTTTGGACCCTTTCATTATTCAATTTACATTTCAGTTACAAAATATTTCTTCTTCTGAATTTCAATTCAATACTATTGGGACTTTAACAGTTGAGTTAGGTACAGCTGGGAAGGCATTGAAAGTGCTGCAGTTGACAAATGTCCTCAGTAAAAGCTAGTTCCAATGATAAGAACAACAATATCATGCAAAGTTTGCAACATTTTAGTCATATGGCTGCCATATGGGTTTATCGTAGCGGGGAATAGTTATTTTAACATGTTTTCCAACAGAAGAGCACAGATTACCTTAAAAGTTTTTGAAGAATCACAAAACATAGAATAGAACCTGTCCTGATTTCAGGTCTGAAGCAAGCGTTTCATAGATCTTGGTGTACTTTTTGCCAGCTAGACAAAAGATATGAAGACTTTGATTTGTACTTACATTTCCTACCTGATAAATATTTGATAATATCTTATCTCGGAACATGTGTTTCAACTGGCTTCTGATCATGAGCATTCACTGATAATACACATAATAATCTGAAAAAGCCATGGTAAAGAGGTTCCCTTCTAGCGCTGACTATCATTTCGACTTCCTCCTGACCACCTTGAACAACTGCTATCACTATCATCATCTGAACCACTGCCACTTCCTAGAGGACTTGATCGTTGATATGGTATAGGACGTTTGCGAGCACTGTCAACATAAAACAGGATAAATTATAAATGAAATGTGGTGAAGACATTTTACAAATAATCTTGAACTTCATGAGGGGTTCTCATGGTTGAATGGAGGTAACTTAAAATTGATGTGTGCTCAAGAGTATTAGTACCTCTTTTGATAGCAAAACTAATAAATTTAAATGCCAGAAATTTGACTGTCCAAAGTCTTAAATACTGCATCATTAAGTATTAACATACCGGAAGTTTTATGGCGATTATAAGCAATTATATCAGAATAATTATGCATGATTACTTACAGATTGTAGGCATAGTCATACTTGCGATCAAACCTTTGAAAAAGTTTGAAACTAACAAAATCATGCATGTATGAAAAACCATTTGATTTTCAAATACATACCTCACAAAATACCAAAATACCTGAAGATGCATCAGCCATTCAACAATGTTTTTGTAGTGTAAGTGCTGCACAAAAAATACAGCAAAGGAAAAAAAATGTGCCAATATGTAAAGGTGCAAGGGGTACAAAGATATCTACAACTCAACTTTAAAATGTATAGCAGAAAGATCTGATTTAATTTAGCTACCTTCAGAGACTGAACAAAATTCCAATTAAGTGAGTCATAAAACACATAATAACTACTAGAAGATCACACTGACTTACAATTTTCATTGAATCGTGTCGTTGGATTATAATTTAAGCACAATACTGATTTTATCTTTGATCAAATGGCTAAGTACTTATGATACATAAGGCAAGTTACATGTACTTTCTTACCAACGCTGATTTCCAACTGTTGGTAGCATAGTGGCTGATTAGAAGTCTGACAAGAGGTTCACGCTCTACAAAAGCTTTAAAGAAGAAAAGGAAAACACTTCCCATAGCTTGGCTAGTGTTTTAGAGACCAAAGAATCATCTCTGCTTAATAGTATGAACTAGTAATATGTCATGTTCTGCAGCAATTTTCTGTTCTGAATCAAATGTGTAATTCTTGGTCAAATTCCTCTACAGAGATTAAAGTAACATTTAGAAGTAACAGAAAAATTGTTTCTGTACACATTTCTACTGACTTTTAAAAGTCAGCAAAAGATTGAAACATTGAATCTTACACGTTCAGTCTTCATCTCCACTAGGTGACTGAAGGTAAATCCCAACATGGGAAAACAAAAATAGTAATATCCTTAATTGATCACAATTAGTTGTCTTACTGGATAACCATTTCAGTCACTAATTACGGTAGATATAAAATCACAACACTGAAAAATACAAGCGCCTACAGCTATAAAACAACTACAAAATTAAAATAATTGTAAGAAACCATAGAAAAATTTCAAGCAAAATGAAATCTAACGGGAAGAATGAAGGGTCATTTCCCTAGACTGTCCACAAAGGAATATTTGGCATCCCCACATTAAGTCATAATTCTTAAAAATTAAAAAAAAAAAAAAAAAGAGAGAAAGATTGAAGCTATTGCTGATAACTGTATGAAAATATGCTGTTTAGGGAGTAAAATCTGATAGAAGATAACTGAAAAATATTGTGTTGCAAATAGATAATTAAATAAAAATGCAATCCTGGGTGTGATTCAACAATTATTTGACAGAAAAGAAAGAATACAAGAGAAACTTACGATATATTGTACACAAATCTGGTCTGTTAAGGTACCCAATTTCAAAATTGGAGCGCACATTACAGGCCAAAGAAATCCGATGAATAAGAAAGGGTACCAAAATTCGCTGACTTTTAATAACAAATATTGATCTTGTTGGGGTATACTTCGAGGTTTCCAGGAAAGCCAAGATGAATATGGGGTGAGGGAAACAGGGAGGGTTGGAGCAGAAACAGCAAATACGCCATTCTAATCGGCTGAACTGCTGGAGGATGTTGAACTTGATCTCTCTCTCTTCACCTCCTTCCCTGACGGTTTACTGTGGGTGGCATCAGAAGGGTAACATAACATTTAAGAATATGAAACAAAAATAAATAAAACAAAAAATGGTGCATCAGTGACACATGCAAAGCACTCGTATGCTTTCTCCATGAATAACAGCAAAAAAAAAAAAAAAAGATAATTGAGATTTATGTAAATTATATGATCTACAAAATATAATTTTCTAAAACAGCAAAATAAATTCTATAATAACAAATGAATAACTACATTGAAATAAATATATTTTAACTGGTATGTGCGAGCATAGTAGCATACAATGTGCTTCAACTTTTTCACACTAACCTGGTAATTCGTCGTCGATCTAGGAAACTAGGAGAACCATGTCGTCTAGGGATAGAAGGTGAACGAGAGGTTCTTGCAGCAGCACCATTTCTTCTTGCACTGCGGCGACTACTGTGACTACTACCACTCCTGCTACGACTTCTGCTCCTGAAAGTCACAAATTGACTAACAATTAGAGAATTTCAATTCATAATACATCATGTTGCCACACACGCAACCATACATGTTGAATATAAAATGTCAGAAACACACTTAATTAATTTAATTGGAAGTGAAATCTCACTAACCTACTGCTAGAAGAGTGTCTACTATGAGATCTTGAGTGGCTTCTAGATTGAGATCTGCTACCAGATCGAGATCCCCTGCCAGCAGACCTTGAATGTGATTTGGCAGAAGGAGATCGAGACTTTGAAGAACGTGACCTACTTCGCGATCGCGAGCGAGATTTGCTACTGGAGGACGAAGAACCACTTCGACTACGTGACTTCCCTGATGAGCTGGAAATCGAAAAGAGGCGTTGGGTTATTATAACATGTCGAGAAAGCAATCCAACGGGACAGGGTGCCATGGGGAAGACGTACCCGGAAGAAGACTCGGAGCTGCTGCGAGACTTGCGTTCGCTGCTGCTGGACGAGGACCGCTTCACCCTCGCTCGCTGCGGCTGCGACCCGTTGGTCGTGGGCAGGGTCGGAGCGGCCCCGCGGCCGGCCCCCAGGCCAGGTGCGCTGGCGTTCACGGCCGAAGCCTTGGTCTTGGGTCCCTTGGGCGACACCGACGTCGCCGGCGCCACGGAGGGCCGAGCTACGGTCTCTGGACTCTTGGACGTGAGGCTCTTAGTGGGGCCGAACAAAGTCAGCTTCTTCGTGTCCTTGAGCTGGAAAGGCTTGGTCTTGGGCAGCTGCACGGAGAGGGGCTTCTCCTCCTCGCGGGCCTCCCTCGGCTGCACCGCGGGGGCCGGGGCGGGGGCGGGTTGCGCAGCCTGCACGGGTGGGTCAGGTTTCTCCACCTTGACTCTCACAGGTGCTGGCGGGGACGACACCCGCTTTTCGGGCTGAGGCTTCTCGGGGAGAGAGATCTC
The DNA here is from genome assembly GCA_033675135.1 of Frankliniella intonsa. Taxonomy (NCBI): domain Eukaryota; kingdom Metazoa; phylum Arthropoda; class Insecta; order Thysanoptera; family Thripidae; genus Frankliniella; species Frankliniella intonsa. Next base: position 10,232,480 of record CM066255.1, on the reverse strand, counting down.
AGACACGGCCACACTGCTACTGGCGCCCGTGCCACCCACGGCTGCCAGGATTCTCTCCACCCTCTCCTTCTTGCCGGGGGAGTCGGGCCGAGCGGGCTGCGGCGTCACCGCGGGCTTGGGCATCTTCTTCTCCATGGCCTCCTTGGCCTTGGCGGCGAGACCCGACTTGAGGATGCTGAGCGCCTGGAGATCCTTGTCATTTTGCACCCGTGTCCCAATGCCTACATCCGAGCGGCCGGAGTCGGAGTCACTGCCCGAGTCTGAGTCTCGCAAGCTGACACGAGGCACAACCTTCGGGTTCACCTGCTGGCCCTTCTTGTCCTTGGACTCGAGGATGTCGCGGTAGCGCTCGGGGAACTTTCTGACAGGAGAGTAGCTCAGGCTGCGCGAGGTGGTCCTGGCGCGCGTCCCGCGGCCCGCGCCGCCGGGGACCCTCCTGTCCCTGGAACGACTGCGGCTTCGCGATTGTCGTCTGAATTGCCTGTTTCGCGACCGAGACTGAGATCGCCGTGGCGACCGGTCGCGGTCTCGACGGGGCGACCGCCTGGGCGGGGAGCGACGCGGCGACCGGCGGGGAGGCGATCTTCTCGGAGACCTCCTCGGCGACCTGCGGACGGGCGACCTTCTCCTCGATGACGAGCGGTGAGCCGGTGACCGCCTCGACCTAGACGATATCCTCGGTGACGGGCGGCGGGGTGATCTCCTGGGCGGCGAGCGCCGGGGAGATGGCCGTCGAGGTGCCTCCCGCTCCCGCCGCGACTCAACCGGAGGGGGAGTCCTGCTCCTCCTAATTTCCTTTGGCCTCGGTTCCCTATCCAGTCTTTTGTCCTTCATTTTTCCTCTCCTCTCTTTATCCTCATCGTCTGAGCTGCTGTCGTTGTCCGATGAGCTGTCCTGTCTTCCTCGTCTCTTTAGACGTTTTTTGTCTTTGTCCTTTTCTGTGTCAGATTCCTCCCTGTCTTTCTTTCTCCTGTCGAATTCTCGATCTCGTGACCTATCGTCCTCCTGCGTTATCCTCCTTTCATTGGATTCTGTGCGCTGCTTCAGATCATTGCGAGTATCTGGAGTTCTAGAGCGCTTTCTAGACTTCCTTTCTTTCTCATCAGCAATGATATCTAGGTTTTTCTTGTTCCGCTTGTGTTTGTCGTCTTCTGTCATGCGGCTGTCATCTCGGTTCTTATCTCTGTGGTCCTCTTGTTTCCGTTTCGGTCGGCTGTCATTCCGTCTTTCATGATCCTTGCTGCTTTCGTCTTCTGGTTTCTTTTTGTTAGCATCAGGCCTTCCAGCTTTTTTGTCTTCTTTCTTGTCTTTCTTACGGGATGAGTCGTCTGGTTTAGATTTTTTGGCATGCTGTTTTCTTTCACTGCAAGAAGATTAAGAAGAAATTAAAGATATATGTCAACTTTTCTTAAAATCAGAATTTCTTGGTACGAAACTTACTCATCTGATTCATTGTCTGTTGACACTTGATGCTTTTTCTTCGAATCCCGTTTCTTCTGAAGGCAAAAAAAGAGGATGAAGATACAATTAGTGACACGAATACCACAGACTTAAAATGATTTTCATGACTGAGTGCTGTTCAGGATTTATGACATTGTTTCAGACTCATTCCAACTGACTTTATTAATCTGTGAGGTGCTTCACTGCATAAGATTTAGGAAAAAAGAGAAAAAAGAAAACTAAATAAAAAAGCTTCAAAACTGATAGTTGAAGAATACACCGCAGTGAAATAATCACTTTTTAACAACACGCAAAACCACAACCAAGACCAACTCCTTCAGCAAAAGCATAGGACAAACAAATTTTTGGAAGATCCAGAAAATAATCCAGGAAAAGGAAATAGTTTGCATAATATTGCTCATATGACAAAGTAGTCAGCTAATCAAATTGTTTTATAACATATTCTTGAGCTAAGTGGATGTACGCTGAAAGTGTGGCCATGGCATAATAATTGATCACCTTAAGGAAGAGCTTGTTGAAACAGCTACTACCAAGCCAGTACACAACACTCATTAATAAAGCCTTCTGCAAACTTTGTAAAGCATATTAATGACAGAACACTTCAAAATATGAAAACTTTAAAATATTCATTGAATTGAACAAAATAAGGAGGAAGGCAATAATGGGCACTAGGACCAATTGTACAACGTTTAAATTAAGTATATAAAAGAGAATAGTTAGAGAATTTGGATAGTTTAATAACAAAGCATTCTTCTTTTAAAAAGCAAGAAATCGAGTTCTGAAAATTAATATGAAATACATGTGGCACAGAAACACACGCACACTGTGGTTATCCATTATCAGATGTAATTTGCAGCCCTTGCCTTCAAAAGCAATTGATCCCTCACAAAAGCACTAAAATCACAACCAAGAAAATAAAAGTGCTTCCGTAAAACAAAACTTAAATAAAGACAACTATATGCATGAACAACATCCAGTAAAATGGACCCGAAAAGCTACATTGTCTTTGGGGTAGAACATGAACATGCAATAGTCTGGTACAAAGAACTGGAACATGTAATTTATTGATATAACTTACAACCAAGTACTTAATTTAGAAATTTAACTGAGCTATTCCACTCAGGTTTAAAAAAGATTGAATGATTGTGAAAGTAAAAGTAGAAAGTGAGGTAGAATTTGTTCCAGCCCTTTTGACTAAAAATGCTATTGAATAAAAAAAATAAAATAAAGTACAACACAACTGCATAACAAAATCAATATTTGAAACAGTGCAGTAACAACAATTTTGCAATTAAGTTCACTGTCACCATCATTTGTTTTGATTTGATTTTCTAGCGAGTACTTACTTATGCCAAAGGGCTCCTATGTGAGGTCATATAAACAAGAAGAATATATTTTTTATATCTTTAGGCATAGTAGGAAACAACAAGGGGGGAAATTTCTTTTAATCATGCAAAGAAACATTGACAGCAAACGTATTAAGCATCTTACTAAAAGCAGCACTTTATCAATAAAGGAGAAAAAGTTAAACATTTGCCACAATTTGTAGTCCGCTGCAATGTAAATTGAGGTGAAGAAATTTAAAAAAAAGAGAGAGAAATACTGTAGCTGTTGGGGGAAACATTATTCATGTTGGGATGGAGGTTTTAAAAGAAAACACATTTAGAACTAAGAGGGTTGAATTTTGTGATGATCCACACTTCACTCCACCATATTCAACAAGGAAATTTCAAACTAAAAATGCCCATGTGGAGAAGAGGCCTGGTTACATGAACATAAGAGAAATTAAGGAAGATTGAATGGGAATAAAATAAAAGTGGTACATATAAATGAAGAAGGGTGTGGAGTAATAGGTTGAACTTCCTTCCAAGTGCTCACTTCCCATTTGCTCTTTCAACTTAAATCACTGACGTTTTGAACCAAGGATAGATCATGACAAAAGAGGAAAATTTCCTCCAAGAGAGAGTTGAGTTTGAAAGTTGATTGTTTATATTCGTGACATGATAAAAATAACTACGACAACAAAAAGAATTAAGTGTGAGAAACCTATACCCTGAAAGTTGACTTTGAGTAAGATGCAAATAAATGTTTTCAATTCTTGAAGATAAGAAATTAATAACAAAGATATAGGTTTTAAGATTTAAAATAAAATTTTCTCTGATGTATCAATTGATTTTACAACAGGTGCCAGAACTGAATTTGAAACCACATCAATTGAGGACCATGAAAGGGTATTTGTGATGCATGAACCTCCTTCAAATAAGAGATTAAATGCAGAGAATTTACCATAAATGGTTATCATTGTCTCAACACCATTAAAATTCCTTCATTCAAAAGAAAAAAAAAACACAAAAAACAAAATTTTAAAAAAAAGAGAAAACACTCTAGATCAGACTTAATTTTGAGCAAATATTAATATACTCAGATACTTACTATTTGTAATATTCCTTGGCATAACGTCCAAAAACTTGCTGCTATTAATATTCCCAAAAGAACACAAATTTGAGTGATAAGGCACTACAGAAGGTTTATCTCTATATACAACCTAAGCAATTCGCATAGTTGAAGATAAATGTGAAGAGCCTTAACTTCTGAGCAATGTGGGAACAAACTAGCCCTCTTGCGCCTAACAGTGTCTTTCCTTTGTTCTAAATTGCAGTTGGGTCAGACTTGCATGCAAGGTGAGCTGACTAATAGAAAGTTACAATGCTTTGCTTAAATTGCTCACAAAAATTGGCTTTTGATAATGTGTAGAAAAAGGTTTGTAACCCTGATTTAAAAATTCTGAAATGAACCATGCAAATCTCCAACCACATTTTGCCCCTAGTATTGCCAGGCTTTAAACTGAGAAAGTGACAAAAGAAACCACATCCCAGCTGATAACCACACATTAAAATAAGTAGCTTTATAAATAATAAAAATCATGCATTCAACAAATAGTTCAGGTAATCTCCAAACCAGCTCAATGACAGATAGATACTACCAATTCTTGTAATTCAAGAAATTAGGCCTTTAGAATAGGCGTGAATATGAAAGGGGTAAATGTAAGTGTACCTTAAGTCAAAGCTTCTCTGATTTCAGAAAGATAGGTACTATAACCACATAATGCATCAAACTGGTTTCAAACAGACACATCTCAACAAATGGTGAATGCACAACACATTTAGTAATGCAATACTGATGGAAAACACTGAGAGCAGTAAAAAATCCCCCATCAAATTGAGATTGGTGTCACCTAACACCTGACACAGACTAAAAATAAATGTAGCTTTACCTCATGTTTTCCTGATTTCTTCTTTTCCTTTGATTTCTTCTTATCCTTCTTTTCCTTCTTCTTCAAATCCTCTGATGAACTGTTAGTAACACGTACAAAAAACATAGGGGTTTCAATAAAAAATAGGATAGTAACAAATCCTTTATTCCAAATGTCTACATAACTTCATTGCGTGCAACAACTAATGGAAACTTACGCTGAAGCATCAGAATCATCACTGGAGTCACTTGAATCTTCACTTTCTGAATGATGTTTCTTCTTCTTCTTTTTTTTGCTGTCATCTTTACTCCTCTTCTTGTCCTTCTTCTTCCGTTTAGGTGATTCAGACCTTCAGAGAGCAAGCAAATTTGAAAACAATTCCAAAAATTGTTATACACAAAGTGGCGCCAACACTGAATATAGGTTTACCTGCTATCTTTCTTGTGCTTTTTGGACTTCTTTTTCTTTTTGGGTTCTGGACTGGAAGAGCTATAAGTTACAACAATAGATGGTTAGAAAATGAAATGGTCCATAAATAAACTTGGAAAATAACAAATAGAATTACCTTTCCCTATTTTTCCTCTTGCGCTTCTTGGCAGGTTTTTCAACTTCAGGACTTGGTGTTCTCACTAACTGGTATTTCTTGGGATCTGCAGCAGCTGCCGCAGCTGCTGCCTCTTTGGCTGCCTCTTCAGCAGCTTTCTTGGCAGCTTCTTTGGCTGCCTTTTCTCTAGCGAGCCTCTCTGGATCCAGACTGCTTCCCTCAACAAAATACTCAGATATACCAAAGGCGTCTCTGAGTTTGGCGTTCTTCTCTTGCTGAGCCTCGGCGATTTCGTGAGTCTCGCGGACACTGGAAATTAAAAGTGGATTAAGATTAGCCCAAAACGGCACACAACAGAACATGTGAGTGAATTGCGAGAAAAATGGGGGAGTGCTGCGCCAGATGATAGCAAGGATCCAAGGAGGAAGCTGGGACCCCGGGTGTGACTTAAGAGAGTTGGGTAATGTGATTGCAAGTGTACCTCACGACTGAACGCATGTGCTTAGAACGGTGCCGGAGTCCGTGCCTCACACCATGTGCCTTTGGGCGCACAACACAGATCTGGAGCTTCCCCGCGTCGGCCAGGCCGGCGAGCCCGACGCCGACGCCGGCGCCTGCGGCCGCACCGCAGCTGCAGCAGCAGTGGCCGTGCAGGTGCCCGGGGGTGGGGGCGGCGGGCGCCGCGGCGTGGGGGAGGCTGGGCGCCAAGTAGCGGTAGCCGTCCAGGGCGTACAGGGGCCCCGGCCCCGGGGCGTGATGCCCGTGCCCCAGGTCCACGCCGTGGCGCAAGAAAGAGCTCCGCCACATGCGTTCGAACAGGATGCGTTCACCCTCCCCGGCCTCGCGCTCCCCGGCCTCGGCCCGGCCGGCGCCGGAGCCTGCGCCTGCGTACTCCCGGGGGAACATTGCTCTCGAGCCACACAGTCCCGGCGCAGGACAAAACCAATGGCGCAGTTCTCGTTTTCTTCAATTTAAAAATAATAATCCACGAAACGAGTCGCGGATTGGCTACGATGCGTGGCGCCGTGGGGAAAATATCACAAAACTTTGGTAGACGAGTAAACACTTAAAAGTAGACTTATCGCGCTATGGAAGACTTGGTTACGAGTAAAGGCTTAATAGCTACATGGAAGACATGAGTGATTTTGAAACGGGTTCGCGATCACATCTGGCTGGCGGAGGGCGGGCCGAGCGGTCCGGCCGCCATTACCGACGCGTAGACGCGGGAGAGGCGGGGGCCGCGATGCCCCGCGGCGCCAGGCGACGTCGAGCGCCTCATCGCCGTGGCCAGACTGAGGAGAGCCTGGCAGGGCGTCGCGGCGCGGCGCAGCCTGGTCCAGAGGGCGTGGGGGCGGGGCAGGGCAGGGCGGGCAGGGGGTGGGTAGGGCCGCTTGGGGGTGGCTGGGCTGACGTACCTAACACGGACGCTCTCCAGCAGCATCAAACAACACTTTGGTGGACAGCCGCCCTTCGCGAGAGCCAGCAGGGCACCCCCGTCTCTCCCAGTAAACACCGCAGCGGAAAGTACTCGGAAAGCCTATGGCACGAGTCTTGGGCGCTGAGAAAGCTGCTTGCCTGGTTGAGGAACGAGTCCAGAGGGTGGCTACTTCCGATATCGATCCACCCGCTCGCCCCAACCCTCTCACCACCCTCCCCTCCGGACACCCCCCCCCCCTTTCTCCCCTCCTGTCGTCAACCCACCCGCCCCTCTCGCTCGATACTCGTCGGCGCGTAAGGGAGGGTTCACACCCTAGGGTAGGGGTGAGGGTTGGAGTGGGGGTAAGGGTGCAAGACTTGGATTGGATGAACACCCTTTCGCTGTGTGCAACTTGCCTACGTGCGCCTACTACACCGGGCTGCGAGCTCACCATACAAGCAACCCCCTAAACAGGGCACAGGAGGGGAAAAGAGAGAGGGGGGGGGGGGACGCTTACATGATTCTCCAATCTTATTCTAGGGCAGAACTGCCGCAGAGGATATCTGACCTCTGTCACCTCTACATGCGGGCCTGAGGAATCCACCCATCCCTCACATTCTAAGGATTTCTTCCACAGAACTATAAAGAAATGGAACACTACTTGTTTCTAGGCAATCTGGCAGTAAGCTTAGCAACTAAATGTTACATGTTAGGTTTCCTTCACATGAGACCAAAAAAAAAAAAAAAATCAGGTGAAAACTTTTAATTTAGAGGGGAGAAATTAATGGTTAAAGAGAAAGCATAGGCATGGAAGAGTTTGAAAAATTAAAGTAAGAGACAGGTACTTACTCCACTCGTCCATGTTCATCCCGTTTCGCTTCAGTTTTCTTTCCATCAATTTGTAGCTTGCGAAAATGGCCGACCTTCTCATTTATCTCTTCAGAGGTATACCTTTGACATTGCACACACAGTTAGACTATCAGTAAAATGTTGGCAAAATTAGAATACTAAATATTGCTTAAAAATGCGGCATACCCTTGGTCTTCTAAGGCTTGTCTTAGTTCCTCACACCTCACTTCTATTTTACGCTTGCGCTCATGGTCTAGGATTTCCTTGTTTGGCTGTTTATTGGCAGAAGCTTCTGCCTTTTCTAGCTCTTCTTCTGTTTTGTACTTTGTTTTTTCCTTTGGCCGAACAAGGGCCCAATTTCGTTGAACATAACCATTGGTGCCTGAGCCACGAGCTGTACTTAGGCCAATACCGTTATACATGACAGGTCCTGAAAGTTAAGAACAAAATTATAACAAGCCTAACTCACTAATAAAACGTAAAGTCGAAACTATTCAAGGAATATTGAAATGACTTTGAAACTAGCTTAAAACACCTCCAGTTAAATAAAAAAACAAAAATGAAAAAAAAAACAACACAAGAACAGGTATTATTGAAAAAAGTTGATTGTGGCAGTATGACGAAATTTAAGAGGACAAAAGGAACAAAACAGAACTTAAAACAACCGTACATAATTAACGATCAAACGAAAACAAAACATCGGATGCCGTTAATATTTGAAATAGGGAACAGGTTATCGTGCCGAAAACGACTTAAAAATATTCTTTTCATCTTACGTTCGTACTACATTTCCACGAAAACAACACAGATCAAAGATTGAGAAACTGAATAATACGTAAGTTGGGGCATACAGTACCTTTTTAAAGAACAAATAGTCGGTGTAAAGATTTACGGAGATACCAGCACCAACGCCATTTTCCACATGCAGTTTACATTGACTGTGAGTTTCAGCTTAAAGTTCATGAGGGTGCCACTAGGGGCGCTGGAGATCCCCGCACCTCTGCGTATAACAAACGTGTGACTATCCGCACAGTAATCTACTGGTCAAGCTGAATCCACCTTGAGCTGAATTTTGTTGCAAGGAATTAAAAAATCTCAATCCACGATATTGAAAACTTTTGATTGAAGCACTGTAGAGAGCAGTCGGGGTGGTCATGTGGACCGGACCGTCCGCTCCGTCCGTAAGTTATCCATAATTTTCCAGGACAACCATTTTGGGGCACCAAATTATCTATGTACTGAGTAAAAATAAAATTTATTGTGCTGTAGAACAACTTTTGATTGCATTAACAAACCCAGACTGAGAAAATTAATTCAAAATCTGGGATGTATGCCGTGTTCCATTGGAGGTCTACTTTCACGTAATTGAAATTGTGGCGCCAGTCGGGTAGCAAAGGGGGGGGGGGGGGAATTAGGGAATACCGGATACAGAGTTACCGACATAGTTCAGTTCTGCCACACACATTTGTAAAGAAGTAGAATGAAATGCCATTGTAAAATGGTTTCCCTGGCAACAATGACAAGTCATTCAACACCACCTCATATTGGCCATGACACCCCCAAAATTACTGAAAGGTTACATTAAACAAATCATCTTGAATCATTCCAAATTTTAAGTTTTAAAACCCAAACCAAATATGGCAAGTGAACAAGAGCTTCTTGGAAAGCTAGGGGGATTAATCAAAGAGCTGGATTATTGGTATAATAAATAATAATAATAACAAATGGACAAAACTTATTTCATCGGGAAAGAAATATCAAATAATCACTAACTATAATTTTCTTAAACAGTTGTAGCTCTAATACAAAGGAGGCCTGCTCTGACCATGCTGTTAAAAAACATCAACAGTGGCGAGATATTCCACCACCGAGACAAAGAAAGGTAACAGCTGAAAAAATTGGATCATTGCAGGAATATGTCAGGAAAACATTGTGTAATGGATGGCAACAATTGCAGGTACCATTTGAAATAGATTGGCAGACATACCCAATGGTCACAGGCCTGCCTGTAAAAGAAACTCGGTACAAAGCTAATCTGCTGGAGGTGGCTAAGGAAGTCCCAAGGTTAAATGTAGACTATGAGCCTCGCACATGGCTTCCCAAGCCTGTGGTGAATATTTTACATTTTCTCATGCGTTTTATCCATGGTTGAGTAGATTATAAAACATTCTTCTCCAGGACTTAGGTGGAGATGGTACACCTTGGGACTTGCGGCGTTATCGCAGCAGGGAACTGGTAGGAAGCCAAATTTACTTTGGATGTGCATGTCCAAAAAGAAATGGTTTGCAGGTAGACAAAGCAATTTATTTTTCATTTGGGTGTGTTGGAAGAAAATAAATGATTCAGTGTAGTCTATAACATTCCCTGTCCTTATGAACACAGGATGAGTGTCGACGGTTGGACTGCCGTGGAAAAGACTGCTGCCTGTCCCAGCCGGTCACCAAGTGCCGACCAAGTGGAGGTCCAGGCGTCTGTGAGCTTCCCAAAAGACAAGCTCACAAAAACAACTGCTGGTGGGCTGCTGCTCCAAACTGTAAAAATTATTTTGTTGTACCCTCAAGTGAAAGAGAATCAATGAACCTTGAATCTTTATTACTGTTAGGTGTGATACATGCCGCCCAGCATGCTGTCTCTCAGGCCGCATGACTTTCCAAGCATCACAACCTAAGACAGGCTGTCAAGAGTGCCTGTGTCTTCAGTCAGTACAGTGTGGATTCAACTGTGCTCACTACTGCGACAAACATATGCTTGGAGTAGCAGCTAAACCCTGTCCGCCAATCCTCTATTGAAACAGTGAAAAGTTAGCTTAGTAAGATAAACAATCACTAAACAATATATTTACCAATATTCAGTACAACAATGAATTATCAACAATGTTTTTAAATTGAAAATCTTCAAAGGAACACCACCATTTGAATGCATCACTTACTTCTAACGAAGAAAGGAAAGGTATCAGTAATTAGTAACAATATCTCAGCCAAGCACTATATCTCAATAAAGCTGTCCATGAGCCTTTAACTATTATTTAAAATGCCACAAATTCAATGGAATGTCACAAGCTCTTAGATGAGGTCAAACACCTTAGCACATAATACCTAATTTCAAAAGGAACTGCACAACACCACAGTTAGGCTTAAAAGCCACAAAGGCACAGATAAAACCCACAAATGACCATTGCATATGCATATTATGGTTAGTTACAAATGACCCGTATCAAAGGTAACATCAATACAGTACACATGCACAGTAATTTGAAGTGCAGTTACATATTCTAGTATGTTTAAAATTTTGTTCCAGCACCAGTCATCACAACAGCACTCTCCTGGTGGTGGACAACAAACCACACCATGGGATAACCAATTATTTGTGAAAGAATAAGCAAAACCCATATCACAAATCAAATCTCTTTATGACACCAAATGTTAAGACATTTTCATTTTCTGCAAAGAGGCAGCAGCTAATCTAATTATCTAGATAGAGAATATTGGCACCATATAAATATTTCAAATGCTAAAAAATAAAGTTATTTTATTTCTTTATTTATTTATGGTATTATACTACTTGTAGGTACAAAGTTACAATCTGTAGAGGCACAGTTCTACTTAAGTAGAAATGATATTTCTAAATATCAAAGATTACATCAAAAATATAGCGAAGTATTATAAGACCTTCTTGCTATCAATTACATAGCAAGTCATGAAGATGATCAGAGATAAGTATGCAATTCTGCTTACCACCCAACACATTACGCTACAGTACTCTAATATAAGAATATAAAGATATGCCTTAAAAAAAATCAACAACTCAATAACAACATAGTTTGAGGCTCACAAGAACAGATTTTCTTTCTGGAACAAAATCACTGTCGAGAAATTTCTGTATAAATGAAAGCCTTCATTCAGTCTTGAGTCTCAAAGGTCAAATTCTTGTAGAGATATTGAATTTCAAGATGAGTATTTTGTCAATGATTATAATATTGACTTACATCACAGATTAAAATTGCAATAGGGGAGAAGAACTGTTAGTTCCTAACATGGAGGAGGGGAAAAAGGAGGAGAAATAAAATATGCACTTTTATAGGGAGTGCAAGTTTTATAGGAAATGTTAAGTGGTAGGACAGAGATCAAGTGGACTCAGCTTAGTGTGTAATAGGAATAATTGCAAAAAGAGGAAAGTATGATATACTAGGGACTCAAAAAAGAGAGCTTCTAAAAGCAATACGTACTTTTCATACTGAATTGGAGTAACACAGAAAAAGCTCCAAACCAAAGTGAAAGCATACTTACACAGCGTCAGAAGGGGGAACAAATAAACTTACTCACTTTCGAGACCAGTGGTTAATTACATAATATTGGTATATAACCTACTAAGCCTGAAATGGATTTTCTCCTACAGTTCAATTAAATTAGGACACTCATCTACAACACGTGTACGTGACGGCACTGGTGGTGGTAGCTTGACCACTGACGGAGCCTGAGCTGGAACAAGTGGAGCCTGGGCTGGAACAAGTGGAGCCTGGGCTGGAACAAGTTGTGACACAGGACGATGAAATTGGGATCTTGAACTTCTAGGTGGAAGCGGCGGTGAATTGTTTGCCTGTGAACTACTAGCACTTCTCGATAATGCATTGGTACGGGGTGGAGGAACAATTGACCGCAAGACTGCACTTGTACTACTTGCACTTCTAGCTAACGGTGTCGGGGTAGGAGCAGTATGAATTGATATAGCTGCAGTTGATGCCACAAGAATGTGACTTTGAAAACTCGGTTGTCTCATGCCAATTTGATCTGCTTCATCAGGTTCTTGAAAATTACGGACAACACCTTGATTATGTGGATATAAAAGTAATGGGTCCTACAGAGAAACAAAAGGAAAGTTTTGTAAGTTAGCTGCAAAAGAAATAAGATATATTCAGAAATTGTAATTGAATGTATACTAATACCTTTCCAGTCATGAAGCAAATCTTTGATTGCAACAGTATCATCTGCTGTCTCCAATATTCATACCTAAACAGAGAATTAATTAGAAATAAGCTGTCAGCTCAAATATGTTTGTTGATTGGAGATATACTAACGAAGATTGCTTTAATGCATTTATCCACTGCTGAACGTGGTCTTCAGATCTCCCGGAGAAAATGAGTTTTTTATCAGGCTCATCTCGAAATGTCACAGAAAATGCAAACGGGACGCCAGAATTTCCTTCAGGTTGTACAGAGCAATTCTCCAATATCAGCAATCCTGCAGGCTTGGAAGAGCAAAAGTGAAGTGATTAGACACAAAAAGAGAGGATAACTCAAATTCTCCAGACGTGACAGTACCTGTTTTCCATCCACTTTACCAATCTCATTAATCCTAAAGTAGAAAAGTAGATTTCCTTTCAATTTAAACCACCGCTCTTTGAAGGCTGTCAAAATTAAAAGGAGTTTAATATAAATAAAGTAAACTAAAGAAAGACTCAGACATTGTATTTGTGTGAATGCAAGATACCTGGTTGACTATAGTTTCCTAGACATATCTTCCGAAAGTTAAGTCGCCCCTCCAAATCAATAGTACCATTCACCAAAATCTCGGAAGCTTCTTTCTCATTGAATCGCATTTTTAAGATTTTGGAATTTTGAACGATATGTTACGCCCACACAAAGTTTTGAGGTTAAGCATTTACAAAATACTAATCTATAGATGTTTCGAACAATGAAAACTATGTCAAACTGGGCTAAGTCGTTGAATACAATCGTCAGGTTAAAGTGCTTGTATTCTATAGATAAAATTGCAGATCACATAGAAAATAGACGATATTTCCAATCAAAACCTAACTCGTCCAAACAATTACATTTCACAACAGTCGTCTGCGCTTATTTTAAGAGTCTGTACCTACCAACCTTAAAAAACCAAACATCCATATGCAAAACACGGATAAAGACAATAATTAATAATTTATAACATTTAAATCATGATGTAACGAAATAGATGTCTCAAAACTAGATTCCAGTGAGAAAAGGGAGGAAATACTGTCGTGTAATCAACTTTTGGAATGCAATATTGACATGCTGTGATTATTGCTGCGAATTTATCATACCCGGTAGCTTTTATGGCGGTACGAAGTCAAATCTAGCAAGTAGCGTAGCGAGCGGTAAAACAACCGGCAAATGGATAATTGAGGCTATTATTACCTAGGAAAATGCTCCTGATTTCATACCTGCTGTAGAAAATTCCTTTTATTGCTGTACATGATATAAATAATTTTAAAAGAATCAAAAACACAAGTTATCGGCTGCTTGAGTAGGGAGGTTATGGTATCTTTGACAGTTTGATGTAAACAAACAATTTTACCAAAATGACAACCCCGTCAAATTTGGAAACGCCCATATTTAAGCAACCCTACGAAAAGAAGACTAACCGGGAAGATGGGTACGTGTTTTCGCCACTTTATCTGCTTCATTCGTCTCAAAATGCGAATTACAACTTCAATGCTTTTTCTGTTTATGCAGCCTTCTACTTAAGGTTCACCACACAGCCCCAGGACCTACCGGAGACATACGCCGAACGCGTTTCTTGCTCGCATCATTTAGCTCTTGTGATGACTTACTTGCCCTAGCGGACCACCGTGGCAACTTATTTATAGTAGACCTTGCAAACTGCATGTATGTGTGGAATGACCTCTATAACTTAATTTAGTCTGAAGTGAAATAGCACTTTTGCTTTAACGTCTTGTTTCTGTCTCCGTTTATATAGGTTCTGGTCTCTAGGGAAGTTTATGTCAATAACGCTCCTTTCTTTCCATCCCCATAAAAAAGCTGAGTTGTTAGTGGCGACTGAGGAACAGGGTTTGCAGCTTTTGAATGTTGGTGAGTAGAATTTTCTCTCCACTGTCTGTTACTGATACAATTACACTTTCCTAAACTCATTTGTGCATTTCTTTCTAGAGACTGGCCACCAGCTCGGCACCCTTAGTGGACATTCTGAATCTCCAACACAGGTTTCATTTAGTTCTGATGGAAAATTTTGCTTATCAGTTGCAAGTTGCGAGGGATTCATTTGGGAGCTGAGAACACTTACACAAGCCCATAGATTGAATTTGCAGCAGGGCATGACTATAAAGCAGGTATGTTAATATCAAAACTTTCCTCAGTTAAACATTACCTCAATTACGCTTTGTGATGTTTGGTACTTTTACAGGCTCTCTTCATGCCTGCGTCCGACAACATCTTGGCCTGCTTTCAGGATGATGCTATTCATATTTGGGCTTTCCAATCTTTTCAATGTGTCAAACAAATAGTTCCAGATTCATGGAATGGCCACAGTATACGTAGCATAGCTTTCACAAGGTGTTTTTATGTTAATATGCTTCAAAATGTCAAAAAATTAAAAAAGCCTTCTTTTATTATTTGTATTTTATTTTTATTGTTTTTATTTGTATTTTATTTTTATTGTTTTATCTATCTAATCTTTAAAACTTTCTTTGTAGGAATGGGCGTGCCATGGTTCTTGGGGGAGTTTCAAAACAACTAGTTGTGTTTACTGTAGACGATTGGGATGCACAGGATGTTGTTAAACTTCCAGACTATGTCTCGGGAGTGGCACATTTAGAATTCCTACCTCAGGCCTTTGATTCTGGTGCCAACCAAGTGAGTACCAACTAAATAAATGTTCCATGTGCACTCATATGTTCATTACCTACATGTGACAAATTGATTTGATTAATTCTTGATTGCTACTTCACTGTGGTTATAGATTCTTTCAGTCCTGACAGATTCAGGCTCTATTCTACTTGTAGACGTGGCTAAAAATGATGTTATGAAATGTATGTCTGAAAACAATATAAGTAAGTAACATTGCTAAATAATTTAAATCAGTCACTGTCTCAACTTTCATATTTAGATCAAAATCAATTATCCTTCTCTTTCAGGCAGTTTCACTTGCAGCTTTTCTGGAAAATATTTAGTCTGTAACACGTCCTATGGAGAAGCTAAAATTTTTAGTGGTACTCATTTCTTGACAAATACAATGAAGTGTGCAAATAATATGAGTTATATCCCTGTATGCAAAGAAAAACCTACAGAAATTGCTTGTAAGCCTCAACAGAATTCTCAAACCAAGAAAGTTTCATCTACAAAACAACCTAAAGCTAAAAAAAAAATTTCTAAAGTGAATCAACAGGTACAGTCTATATTAAGCTATTTTACTGCTGGATGGTATTGTTTTATTTTATATGTATTTAATTTGCATGTTAATTTCTTTTTAAGATTGAGAAACTTCTTGATATAAGCCGCCTTAGACCAATATTAAAAGAGTACTTAGTGTACCCAGATCAATATCGATGTCTTATTTGGAGGTCTCTTCTCCAGCTTCCTGGCAACAAAGGGCCATGGAAGTGCCTTGCTGAGAAACCACTTCATGCAATGGCTCAGACATTGTCAGAAACAAACCCTATTCAAAACAAAGTTGTTCTGAGTTGTTTGCAAAGGTAAACACTAAACAAAAGCAAAGGAAAAAGAGGAAAAAAAAATACTTACAGTACTTTTATTGGTTTGCTTAAATGTTAATCCGTCTACTTTCCAGTGTTGTAAGCTGTTTGGCTCATTGGTCTCCTGTATTTGGAGAAATCCCCTATCTTCCCTATTTTCTCTTTCCGTTCGTGAAGGTGTTCCATTCTGACAGATTTGTTTGCTTTGAAGTTGCTGCAACAATTATTTGTAAGTAGGTCGCTGATATGGAAATGTGACTCGTCACTAAAATATTGTTTATCTTCTCATCTTAATATTTTTGGAATTTTGTTTTTCACAGTTAATTGGTGTCAACATTGGTTTGAATATCTTACATTCCCACCTGTCAATATCCTTGGCATGGTTGAAAATATACTTGTGGAACATGATTCAGGGCTGATAAACATATTTTCTCATGCAGGAATTACTTCGCGCCAATATGCATGGACACTTCTGTCAACAGCATTTTCTGAGGTATTGCTTTCACGTAACATAATTCACATTAGAAGAGTAAATTAATTATAGTACATCTACATTTCTTTTCTCTCTCATTACCTCTTAGGTTCTATCATCTGCTCAATGGATGCAGCTGTGGGATCACATTATTTCAAATCCTCCCGAGTTCTTGTTGTTTGCTGTTGTAGCCTACAATATATGTTGTCGGGCTTCACTTAAAACTTGCTCAACAAAGAAGGACTTTGAGGTACACTTAAATTGAAGTCTCATAAACATGATGTTTTTCTTTTTAATTTTAAAGAAATGCTCTCTGTCTTTTACTTTAGTTCTTTTTTAGAAATCAAAATCCTATTGACATGAAGTACTTTTTGAAGAAAAGTTATGAGTTAATGGAAACTACACCAGAACAGTATCACCCTAAACAATATTTAAAACCATTTTCTCCATTGACTAAAGGAAATTACCCAGTTTTCTCCGAATTTCCCAAATTCATCGTAAATTATCAGGTGAGGAAAAGAGTGGATGGTTCAGATAGATTCAGTTATCACAGATTGGATGAGCATTCATAAATTTAATTGAAAACTAATATTTTAGAAGGAGCAGAGGGATGCTATTCGACAAGAAGAAGAAAATATTTTGAAAGAGCAACATTTGGTTATTTCTCAAAAACTGGCCCGAGAAGAACTTTTTGCTAGGGAGAGAGAGGCTCGGATTCAAGATACCCGTCTTCTTGGTTTAGTGACCCTTTCTTGAATTAACGGTTTGTCTCTGTACTGGTAAATGAGTCAAGAGTTAATTTAAATCTGTTTTACTGTTTAGAGGCTGAAAAGGCAGCTAATGCTGCATTAAAGGCTGAAGAATCAAGACTTCTTCAGAAAAGGCAGCAGCTAACTGCATTTCGTAGAGAGTTACGTGCTCAGGAGGAAGAAGCTCTTGCAGCAGCTCGGGTTGAGGCAATGGAGCTACAACTGAAGCAACGAACAGCAGAATTGGAACGTCTCCATCATCAACTTTTTGAAAAGGCTAGATTACTCTTTTGCTATAATTTAATTGAGTTTATTATTAGATGCACCACTATCATGCGCCTGAGTGAAAACATCTGAGTTTTAGCCGATCAATTTTGAATTGTGCTCTTTTTCTTCTAAAATGCTCTTTCATAATTCTTAATTATTATCAGATATCACAATGTAACATAATACTTAATTTATTACAGGCTCAGCAATCTGGAATTGACAAGGAAGGTCTGAATGAAGAAATGCAGGAGCAATTCAGTAGGTTAAATACTAAAAAGCAAGAGATGAAGCAACGTTTGGAGGACTATAACCTGCGACAATTGGCAAAGCCGATTATAGACAATATTGTTTCACATGATGAAATTCAAAATCTTAAGCATCAACAGGAACTGTTGAGTGAAGAGATCCAAAAGGTTTGATTGTTCAATTTTAAATGGATCTAACTGCTTCTTGTTTTGATGAAATGTAATGAATACTCTCTTTTCTAGTTGCGGAAAGAGAGCAGCAATCAAGGAATCAAGGCAGTTAATATTGATATGAAAATGACAGAATTAGACATTTTACAGCAAAAGATAGAAGTTGCCCTTGCTAAAAAAGCTTTTCTGGACCAGAATGCCTGGTTGAGTGCTGAGCATAGCATACAGGTTGGTACTATCATCAGTACTTTTGTTCAACTGTAGATAAAGATAATATATCGGTTGTGCTGTTGTTAACAGGAAGCTAACAGTAATGCAAAACTTAAGAAGCTTGAAAATGAGGTTGAGGAACTATCTCAAAGATTATCATCAATAAAAAATTTAGGCAATCATCATGCCAGGTAAAGGATCGTACATTTGTACACATATTTTTGTGTCCTATGATTATTATTTAAACAATGAACTGTGAATTGGTTCAGATAAGCTCATAGTGGTCTTTGATTTCTGTAGGTGTAAAAATTGGGAAGCTGAGAGAAAATTGTTAGATGTAAATAAGCCATTAATTTGTTTTGAATCTTCTCAACGAGGTATGTAAATATGTTTATCCATTTTTTGAGTAATTGAGTTTTTGTTCACAGTTGAATTTCATTTCTACATATTGATTGAATTTTTCTTTTTCCTCTTTGCTTACAGTATCCTCTGTTCCATTACGCGGCTCTGATCTTTATAAGAAGGAGAAGTGTGCTGTTTCTTCCGCTATGGATCTAAGACGGAGCCTTCTCTCAGGCTGGAACACATCCTGATATGTTGCTGTTATAGATGATGACCTTTGTTCACTGAAGTACCAATTTGACTTAACCATCAGAACAGTCCTGATTTCTATTATTAAAAATGTAAAACTTATTTTTTTTTGTTTTGTTTTGTTTTCTTTATGAAAATTTATGAGGGGGTGTGTGGTTATAAATTGAAGCAGTAGTAGTCTGCACTCAAGACATGTATTGCAGTAAAAATAGTACATATGTACAATAAAATCCTTAGTAAGATAAACATCATCACATGAGCTGTCTTATCTATTCATATACGTACTGTAATATAGAGTGCTTATGATTTTTGAACAAGTGCTTGTTTAGGTAAGAATGCTTGGTTTTTAAAATTTAAAATTCAATATGTGTTTGCATATTAATTTATTTCATATTATGGTTATGTCTATAAATTTGACCCTGGAAGGATAACTATTGAAAAATGCTGTGTCAAATGATATTTTGACATACTGACATATTGAATTGGATTGGATTGGAAATGTACCTATGTGTGCAACTCCAATGGCACTCTGACAAAACAAAAATGTATTTTTTACAAGAACTGTCAACCTTATCTGTTTATTAACAAATGTTCTTCTTATTCAGGCTGTGTTAAAGCAGTTAAAGACATGTAATTTTGAAATCTGAAAGTTATAGCCACAATGGAAGGCAGCGAAATTAACATTCAGATCCATGATCCCTTTGAGTGTGCCTATGTTCTGAAAATGTAGCAATATATGTTCCCATTTTTAACATAACTGGCAGTTAATCTGACCTTAAGCTAGGTAGGAGGACAGGTTTGTCACATTTAGCTTTCATAAACTGTCTCACATTTGAAAGTTTGACATTTGTAAGCTTTATACACATAATTCAGATTTACCAAATTACTGGTTTTCCAAATTCTCTTTCAAGAGATGCTGGTCTTTTGTTTAAGATATAAGGCTGAAAAATATTTTTACTAATAACAGCTAACTCAAATTTTTATACCATTTTTATTGATAATGATATTGGACCATATCAACTTTAAAATGGGCAAATTTGTTAGTTTTTTAATCCTTATAGTAACAGTTTGTTTTTTGTAACCTTTAAAGAATGATGGGACGGTTGTACAATAGAATAACACCAACTTTTACAGAGTTGATGCAGTTTTCACCCTTTGGACTAATTATTATTTCTATCGTCTGGAATTGGTAATTTTACCGTCTGAAATCAAATTTTGGTTCATGAATTGTCTTAGTAGTTAATTTATTCCCTGGCCAACTGCTCTCAGCAAAAAGTAAAAAAAACAAAAACAAAAAAAAACTGTTTTTATCTCCATTATTTAAATTAGCTACTTTATGGATAAAGCATGTCATTTGGTATCTAAATGATGTGTGATATGATGAAGGCTCTTAACATAACAAGAAATAATAAGTTCAAAAGTGAATCTTATTTTTCATTGGTCTGCATCAGAGTTAGTTAACTTATCTTAAATTCACTTTTCTTTCATATGTGTTATACCAGCACCCTTTCAGATCTGTTGTGGACAAATAGTGTTCCTGAAATAGTTTTAAAAAATCAATATCATGCAGTATGTCTTAAGGCTGCGGTTTGGGGTCAGATTTCTTCTTTGGCATTAAAAGAAAACGAGCAGAATTAATAGAATATGTCAGTCACAGAGGTGAAATAAAATCCTAACTAACTGCTCTTTCATTGTTCTCTGAAACTTAGAGTGACATAGAGCATATCTCAAAACCTAAACAACTTCAATAAAATAAAAAATACTGCCGTTATTCATGTTGGTAATATCAGTTAATTAACAAAATCATGACTTTGCTATTGTAATAATTGTGCTTGATAGTTAGCCTTAAACAGAAGTCATCGCTAGGCCGATTCCCTTAAACGCTCTAAATACATTCGAGGATGACCCTCCCCAGAACAGCCCTTTAAGATACAAGTCAAAGCAGCGGCTTGTAAAGAGCACTGCTTTTAAAAATAATCATAATAATAAAAGTAATAATAATAATGATAAAAAATATTATCCTAGACACATTATGGTACTGTAGGCATAAGTCCCGCCCCGCTCCACTCACGAGCGCGAGCAGCCAGGCCCGTCTGCAAGGGGTGCTTCTTGATGGTCCGTCGGGCCTGGGGCCCAGGCGCGGTAGCGGGTGCTCACAGTGGCCTGGGCCAGGCTCACAGCCATCCGGCCGACACGTTATGTCCGCTAACAGGCTGGATCCCCGGCGGCAGGTTGGGCAACGTGGCCACTAGGCCGTTGCGGTTCTTGTACCAGCGCTCCCGCTCGCCCGTGGGGCTCGGCGGCTCGGCCGGGCTGGGCGCCTGCCCCTGGGCAGCGCCCGCACTGCCCGCCCCCGCCCCCGCCGTCGCCCCAGAGGGACCCGCCCCCGCCGGGCCCGCCCCAGGGGGCGTGATGGCCGTGATGGTCGCGGCGCCGCCCCCGCCCGCCCCCGCTGCCTCCGACAGCAGCAGCGTGTCGCGGCTGCCAGACTCCTCCGCGGTGGACGGCGTCAGCGGCACGTGCAGGTGCTGGTGCTGGTGCTGGTGGTGCAGCTGCTGCAGGTGCTCGATGACGCGCGCCTCCGCCTCCTGCAGCTGCTGCTGGCGGGGGCGCGGCCGCGCGCGCGGCTCCGGGACGTCCTCCGGGGTGCGCGCGGGCACGCTGGACGCGCGCTGCAGCGCCTGCCGGACAGACGAGACGTAGCGGTCACACTTCATCCGGACCCCCGGACACCCCGTCACACCCCTCTGGACTCGGACACCCCAACCGCACCACCCCGTCACACCTCTCTGGACTCGGACACCCCAACCGCACCACCCCGTCACACCCCTCTGGACTCGGACACCCCAACCGCACCACCCCGTCACACCCCTCTGGACTCGGACACTCCAACCGCACTCTCGAAATGCACCTACCCGGCGCGTCCTGACCTGCCCTGTCCTGTCACACTCACCTTCTTGGACGCGGCGCTGGCGGCCTGCTGCGACGTGGACGGTCCCTGCAGCGAGCCGCCGAGGCCCTGCATGGCCAGGTCGTCGCCCTCGTTGTGCGAGGTGGTCTGCACGGCGTGGCTGCCGCGCGATGTCGAGAACTTGTGCCGCTTGCGCTTGAGCGCCGCCAGCGCGCTGGCCAGCGGGTGTCCGAGGCCCAGGCCCAGGCCCTCGGCGGAGTCGGTGTCCGTGGCCTCCTCCGAGTTGGAGCGGTGCTGTGGGTGGCCGCGGGCGCGCTGCACCGCACGTGACCCGTTGCACACCGAGTCCTCGGAGCGGGAGCGGCTGATGAGGCGGCCCACGCGCCCGGACTTGGCCGCCTCGATGAGCGTGCCCCAGCGGCGCTTGTGCGTGCCGGAGCCGGAACCGGAGCCGCCCAGCGCCCCCAGCCCCAGCCGCGACTTGGTCCTGCGCAGTGTATACAGGGAGTTGGTGTGTAACAGCCGCGTAGCGATTTTGAGGAAGTCGCTAAGTCGCTACTGTAAATTTCCGTGATATGTAACGGCTTAACTGACCTGGGCGCCAGCCGGCCGTGGTGGCCGTCGGAGGCGCCGGCGGCGTGCGGGCCGTGCTGGGAGCCGCGCCGGCCCACGCCCAGCACCCCGGAGATGGTGGAGCCAAAGAGCTCTGGACCGGCCAGAGCCCCGATGGCGCCCACCGAGCCCCCCGCCCCCGCGCCGCCGCCGTCCCCCGCCGCGCAGATGGGTTCGTCGGACTGGTCCGAGGTGAGGGGCATCTCGACCACGGGCGAGAGGTTCTGGCCGCCGGACGAGGACGGCGGCGGCGCGATGTTGAAGCCCTTCATCAGTCGCCGCTCCTTCTGCCGGTTCTTCTTGCCGCCGGACCCTGGAGGGCAGCAGATTATCGGTGAGTTCTATTCGTCACGTCAAACCGACGCGGAACGAGGGTTCTCACATCGATATTCACAGAGACGATAATGTATGAATCGTAGGAAACTTAAAGTTTTCGCTCCATTGCGCCGCATTGGACGGAACTGGAAGTCACAGCTCTGCGAACAGTCGCACTGACCTGCACCGCTAGACGAGGACGTGTGCGTGTTCATGCCAGAGTTCTTGAGGATCTCGATGAGCTCGCAGCGGAAGGCGGAGATGTCCTGCTTTATCTCGTTGACGTCGTCCTCCGTCACGCCCTGCGACTCGGCCTTGCGCTGCTCCACCGTCACGTACCGCCGCACCAGGTTGCGCATGATGCTCTGCCGAGCAGACAGAGGGGTCGCGGGTTCGAATACGCACCATGAATTTTTTTCCCACGCAGCAGCATCCGCTCTGCTCTACCCACCTGATAGCGGAAGTCCCTCTCACTCGCCTGTTTCACCTTGCGCTGCAGGGCCGGTCCGGGCCGAAACAAGAGAAACAACCAATGTTTTAAGGCAATTATACTTGGAGCAACAAAGTTCCCCTCGGCGCGGCGTGGAGCACCCCCTCCCCCACTTCAATCAGCCCCAATCACCCTCCTCGCCCCCTCCCCTCCCCTCCCCTCCCCTCGCCTCGCACCGCGCCGCGCTTAGCGTGGAGCGGCAGGGGGAGGCTTGAGCGGCTTAGCGCCTGACACGGGCCCGATAGGCAACCCGGTGTACCCCCGTGAGAGGCGGGATGGCGTGGCGCGGCGGTCAGGGGCTCCCCCGCCCCCGCCCGAGCCCCGCCCCCGGCCCGCCCGCCCCACAAACACAGACCCTGTCGCGTCGCCTGGGGCTGCAGCGCCCCAATGCCTTCACAGAGAGAAATAGTTACCAGTTTTACGAACAGCTTTTCCCTACAACGTTTCGTAAAATTAGAACTCGATATTGTAAAATTGCAATCACGATGTGTCGGCTTGGAACTCATTGACAAGCAAAAACGGGCTGTCGTCAGTTTACAAATTTACAATACATCTAGTATAGATAGTAAATTGAAAAAGATATTTTGAATCTAGAATGATATTTTTCATATTTCAATAATAATCACAGACAGTGCTCCGCCCGGTCAATTTATTGCCCAGTCACCAGTCAGTGGGGAAATCACCTCCAGTCCCTTCAGTCACCCAGTCAATTAGTTTTTTGTTGTTTTTTTTTTTCGCCCCCCAAACCGGCACGGCACTCACCCGGATCGTGCGCATGTGCTCCTTCTTGGCGGCCCGCGAGTGGCCGCACAGCTTCCGCTGCAGCCAGCGGCAGACGTAGAAGATGCTCTTGGGCGTGGGGATGACGTTGAAGGGCGGCGGCACCGTGCCGCCCTCCTCGAAGTACGAGATCCACAGCTTGCTGCGGGCGAACTTCCACTCGGTGTCGGCGCGCTCCTGCGGATGACAAAGTCAGGGGCGTTAGGGTGACGGCGGCCCGGGCGGCGGCCCCTCTCATCACCAGAGAATGAGAATGGCAAATACGACGCCACCGATATGGTCAGATATTTGGTCAAAGTGCACTCTCGTCGACATGGTCGCTTCAAATGTCAAAATTTTGGATTTATTTTTTTCTGAATACCATAGTCTGAATACCATTTTATCCCTGTGCAAATGCGAATTTCGTTTAATCCCTCCAAAACTTGGAATTTAATAAGAGCAAAATTTGGCAAGTCAAACGATCAGGGAGGCACTTTTTATTGACAAATGCAGCCGTTGGTACATTCAGCTGGGCGGCCTGGCGGGGCCCGGCGGGCCCGGCCGGCCCTCCCTCGCCTACTCCCCCCCCCCCTCCTCTACCCCCTTCCTCGCACTGACCGAGATGAGTTGGTACGAGTGGTTCATGGTGGCGATGAGCAGATTGAGCAGCACCACGATGTTGATAACGGAGTACGTGCCGAACATGAGCATCCCCCAGAAGCGCGTGAAGCTCTTGATGCCCGCCAGCTCGAAGTTGTCCAGGTCCACCAGACCGAACACGGCCCAGAACAGCGTCTGTGTCGTCTCGAACAGACTGCGCACAGTCACAGGTGAACACTCCGTGCTCGTCAAGACAGTTGGGACCAGAAGAAGAAAGGCATGACCGTTCGATCTCTGTTTCCTCCTGCAAGCTGATTGGCCGGCGATGACGTCGGTGTGGCGGTCGGCCAATGAGCGGGCGCGGCGGGAGGAAACAGATCGGACTGTCATGCTTTTCTCCATTAGGTACCGCGCGGTTGTCTTGCAGCAGCGGGATACCCTATTGAGGTTGATTGATTGGTGATGAGTTGACTCACTTGGCGAATCTCCTCCAGACGACGCAGGCGTCCCTGTCGGGTGGGTGCGTGGAGTTGCCCTGGCCAGCCTGCTGGGCCGGCTGGTTCTTGTTACAGATCTGCTTCTCCATGTCGGCGTAGTACCACAGCAGCTGGTTCAAACCTACACAACAGACTCACATTTAACCATCATAGAGACTAGTCAGAGGAGTCGTATGTCTTTTCTTCACAGTACGGAACGATAGCTGGCATAGACGGTGGGAACCTTCTCCAGGTAGAAGGGATTTCTCCTGTTTCAGTCTAAGGTGCGCTCGGGTTCGTCTCCCGCCCCGCCCCGGTCTGTTCCGGCCCAGCCGCCCCCACTGGCAGGCGGCCAATGGGGCGGGCGGGGCGGGGCGGGGAAACAGGCAGGGAGGCCGTTAAAGTTGAAAGCACTCGGGGATGCTCACCGCAAGAGAAGGCGAACAGCACCAGCACGTAGAGGAAGAAGAACTTCATGATGTCCATCACCATCCGGCTGAGCGACACTTGGAGTGGCCCCAGGTACGGGTTCACGGAGAAGATGTACACCAGCTTGAGGGAGCTGCGACACAAGCCACAAGTGAGTTGCGTTGTGCGAGTGCAGTCAATAATTTTTTTCGTTGGCAGATTCAACCGCAGTCGTAATTAGACGACTTAAAATTTTACACCGTACCTAAAAATGTTGGCAGCAGAAAACAGTCCCTCGGAGATGAGCATGGGGTCCCAGGTGTCCCACTGCTCGCGCGGCAGGTCCAGCATCTCCCCGGACAGCTCCTTCTCCTTCTGGACCTGGTAGTACGCCACGACCCGCAGCGCCACCGTCGCCACGTACAGCGAGTTGGTGACGAAGTCTATCACGTTCCACATGTCGTTGGCGTACTCTTCTAGCCCGACGTCCCACAGCTGTTTGACCTCGCTCCAAATCAAACCTGGTGCAATAACGCAGAAACAGACATAGTTAATAAACGTGCTGAGGTTAGGGCCTACACTGGAAATCCAAGTGTACGAATGTCGCTCACTTGTAGGTGAGCAAATAAATTCACTCACTTGTAGGTGAGCAAACAACCATTCACTCACTTGTAGGTGAGCGAATAACCATTCACTACACGTGACCGAAATAGTTATTTTCTCACCTACAAGTTGAGCCTCACTCACCCAGCACCCAGGCGAGTATCAGGCATTCCACTACGGACGGGGGCGAGCCCCGCTTGGTCGTCACGTCGTGGTTCTCGTCCGTACTGAGGGGGTCGGCGCCGAAGAGCCACTCGGCTATCACAGACTCAATGCGTTGGGAAGCTAGGATAAGTAAAACTGGAACAGAAAGGACGTGTGAAATGCAGATTTGCATCTGGCAAAAATGTCACGTTCTATGGTCAAAAAAAAAAAAAATCCCTTCCCATTTAGTGTGAAGGACAAAAATATCTTTTCAGATTTCGAGTAGCTCCTGTATAACGAAGGGACAATGTGTCTCCCGCTCGCACTCACAAAGGAAGGTAAAGTAGGAAGCGGCGTGGCAGAGGAACTTGATGAAGGGTTTGCGGAGCGTCTGGCCCACGCCCGAGTGCGGCGCGATCACGTACACCGTGGAGAAGAGCGGGAACATGGCGCCGATGCGCACGATCTCCAGCGCCTGCAGCACCATGTTCTTGCGCCGGAAGCCGGGCAGGCCCTCGTACCAGATGGACGCGAGCAGCTGCTGGACGTTGGGGTGCGCCACGAACTGTACGGAGAGAAGCATTCAGGTGAGGAATCATCAAGCGTGTTCGAGTGACGCACTTGAAACTGTAGAGTTTAACGCTTTTTTATGCTTAGTGAAAAGAGCCCAGACGCGGTTGGCTCGCAAGATCTAAAGATCAGTAGCGCTACGGCTCGCTAGTGCTACGGGTCACAAGCGCTACAGCGCTCCGCGCGTTAGGCGGAGCCGACTATTGACGGGGTCCGGCGCCTGTGGGCGGAGCGGGACAGCATCATGTTGTAGGGCAGGGTGACACCCGGTCGCCGTCCTGCTCCACACACCCCTCAGCAGAGCGTTAACCGAATAGGGAAGTAAAATATGAGTTTCTGCGGAAAGCCGGTAACATTTGATTTAAGTTTTTTTTAAGTCTGTCGCTGTGCCTTTTTTGCAGTTGCCCAAGTCACAAGTTCGGTATAGCTGGAAAGAGCAATTGGTAAAAAAAAAACAAAATAAAAAAAAAAAAAAAAAAATTACGCGGGTTTTGAACCACTGCCCACCTAGTGCTATGAGCAGCGTCGATACCAATGACGCTACGCGGCCGGCCCAGCACTGACCGGAGAGCAGGCGCACTCATGACACCGGGTTCGTTTCTTCGGTGACTGTGGCTTCTCGCGCAGCATGCCTCCTAGTGGTCCGGCATCTGGTACCGTGGCGTCGTAGCCGTGCCGCCATAGTGACAGCCCAGAGAGTGGCAGAACAAAGGTTCGAATCTTAGCCAAAAATTTAATTTTTCTGAGGAAAAAACTTGGAGTGGGATTCAAACCCCCCGTTTCAACCGACCTCCCTCGTGGAATAGCCGACGGTCTAGTGGTCTAGTGGTGCCGCGAAAGCCGTGGGGTGTCTGTGAGACTCGGCACATGGGGCTTGGTTCAAACCCAGGTAGGTTCTTCACTGGTAGCGACAGCGGGTTGCCAGGAAGTTCCGTCCCATGCCCACGACTGGTGGTCGGTCGTGGGGTCATAAGTCCTAGAATCTGGCTCCAAAAATAGCTATTCCATGCTCTGGGGACAGGGCAGTTCGGTTAACCACCGTACGACTAAATCTGACAGTACGGGGATCAAATCTGTCGAATTGCGCGACAGGATCGCAGTCCAAGAAGCACCGGTTCCCATAAGAACACCGAAGTAGTTGGCTGCCACGGGGGGTAAAAGCCCTGTGCCTGGCGGGAACCGCAACCTCCTTCGGGAGGTTTACTGTCGCAAAAATTTTCCATGTTTTCACGCCACCCTTTCATTCGCAGAGCACGTGCGTAATTTTTCAAGGTTAAGCTCGGCTCGGCTCCTCCTAACGCGCGGATTCTCGCTGTAGCGCTTGTGACCCCGGCGAAGCGGGTACTAAAGGGGTGAAGGGTTGGAGTGAGCGGGCCAGGGTTAGGCGGTCACCGGGGAAGAAGCGGTGGTGCAGGTGCGGTAGTGAAAAGTGTGTGACGGGCCGGGTGGTGCAGGTGCAGAAGTTTAAAGAGTGTGACGGGCCGGGGCCGGGCTGCCGCGAGAGAAGTGATGACGATGAGGATGGAGGAGGAGGAGAAGGAGAAGAAGATAAGAAGAGGAAGGATGGGGAGACGACCCATTTGTCTGCGGAAAGAGTGTGGCCGCAGGGGGTATGGGGACCCAGCTTGGGGGCTCCTTAGAGGCGGGGGGAGGCGGACGGAAGAGGCACCCCCCGGGGAGGCCGGGCGAGCACGGGGGCGTGGCGGGCGTGGCGGGCGTGGCGGGCGTGGCGGGCGTGGCGGGCGTGGCATGTGGGTATCGCAGATCAAGACGGATGAAAGAGCAAGAGCGGTGGCGGGGTGGGCTGGGGATGGATAGACTGAGGGGAGGGGTTGGTGGCGGGGGCAGTCAGGCCTGTGGGAGGGATGCGCCGCCCGCCGCCCGGCCCGGGCGTGCCTGAGCTGGGGGCTGCGGGGGGGGGGGGGGGGCACGGGGGAGTGATTCACATGAGGGCAATGACGACAATAACCGAGCTGAGCGCCGACATTGATGATGAT
Source organism: Frankliniella intonsa (assembly GCA_033675135.1). Taxonomy (NCBI): domain Eukaryota; kingdom Metazoa; phylum Arthropoda; class Insecta; order Thysanoptera; family Thripidae; genus Frankliniella; species Frankliniella intonsa. The sequence goes on along the minus strand of CM066255.1, from coordinate 10,203,903 downwards.
GGATGTGACCCCGCCGAGGGTGGGGCTGTGTGTGTGTATGCGTGTGAGTGAGGGGGAGAGTAACATGGAGGCGACCTTCCGGCCGGTGGCACTTCGGTGCGGTGCGGTCATGTGGTCCCGCGATGATCAGCAGGCGACGGCGGGGCGGCTGGGGGCGGCGGCCGCAGTACCCCACCACGACCCCAAGCGGACCGAACATGTTGCCCCGCCCCGCCCCGCCCCGCCCCGCCCCGCCCCGCCCCGCCCCGCCCCGCCCCGCCCTGCTCCACGCCACCCTGCCTATGTCACACGTGACCATTTGCCCACGGCCACCCCCCTGCCTCTCCCCGCCGTGTCGCACCCCTCCCCTTCATTGCGCCCCGGTACACACACGGCCCCCGCTGCTGCTGACGACGCGCTGTTTACGTGCCGCCCCACGTCCACGACTCGCCCCCCGGCCCGCCCCCAGCCCGCCTCAGCCCGCCCCCAGCCCGCCCCCAGCCCGCCCCCAGCCCGCCCCCAGCCCGCCCCCAGCCCGCCCCCAGCCCGCCCCCAGCCCTGACTCGGCGAACTCTAAAGATTCGAAAGCGAGGTGACTCTCTCCCTGGGCAAAAATCCTCCACCCCTTTAGAAACTGTCACCGGCACTGCAGGTACATGCGCTGGGTATGTCTGCGTCTTGCCACATCGTTTGAATAGAAGGTCGGATAAAAAGAGTGCAGAGTGCTACAGGGAGGCGCAGTGAGAGTGCAGGCCAGGGATACTGCTGTAGTCCGCCCCGCCTGAGCCTGCAGTGCGTCCTCGCCCGGCCCCGCCCGGACCCGCATGGCCCCGCCCGGCCCCGCCCGGCCCCGCCCGGCCCCGCCTTGCTGACCACCCGGACCACCCCGACCAGGCCACTGAGTGCAGCAGTCAGTTGCATTCCGGTGAGTTGAGGCCGTGCGGTTTCCTGCCTACCGGCGCCGCTGCAGCCCGGGTGCTGAGAGCGGTTGCCACGGCAACGCCCCCCGTACCGACACCGGCCCAGCAGGGGCCAGAACGGACACAGATTTATTCGCGTTTGCGGTCGTGTCCTGGAGCGGGTCGGAGCATGACGTGGCGGGGCGGGGTGGGGCGGGAGGGGGCGTGGCGGGGTGTAGTGTGGCGGGGTGTGGTGTGGTGTGGTGTGGTGGAGCGGGGGGTGTGGTGTGGTGTGGTGTGGCAGGGCGGGGTTGGCGGGGAGAGTGATGCGGCGGACGCTGCCTGCAGCGCAGTTTGCTCAGATAGCTGACAGACCGTCAGGGGAGGCGAGGCTGTACTGCGCGGTGAGCTTGGGGTTGCAGCCACGAGCCAATAAAACGGCGATTTGTGTGCTTCGGCCGCTTCGGCAAATAATATGATGGCGGAAGGACGCGCGGGCGGTAGCCCGACCTGACAGTAACACACTTCTTGTCTAAGTTCAGGACGCGCACAGGTGGTCGCGGCTAACAGTCGTCTGATTCAGGAGAGCGTTCAAGAGGGGCTCTCCTATACCTACCGTATAGCTCCGTCCTTGTTGCACTCATTGGGCAGTTATAGGAAAGCCCCCGAGGGGGCAACCACTGGGGAAATCCTGTGTACAAGCCTGCAGAAATCTCGCTGAAATCCTCATAAATCCCGTTGAAATCCTGAGAAATCTCGTTGAAATCCTCGGAAATCTCGATGAAATCCTTGGAAATTCAACTGAGAAATCTCATGAAATCTCATTAAAATATTGTGAAATCTTGTGAAATCTCATGAAATCTCGAGAAATCTCAGAGAAATCTCATGAAATCTCAGAGAAATCTCATGAAATCTCAGAGAAATCTCTCAAAATCTGAGAGAAATCTTGTGCAATCAGTAGAAATCCCGTGTACACTAGGTTGGGGAGTGGTTGCCCCCTCGAAAGCCCCTCTTGAACGATCTCCTGAATCAGACGGCAGAACGGGAGTCCTGCACTCCTTACCTCACCCCCTCTTCATCCCTACATAATCTCGCCACGCCCCCCCTCCCCGGGCCGGCTGGCGGACACGGAAGGAACTCGACCGATTTCATTAAGCCATTCAAACTTATGGATCCGCTCCGCTCGCGTGGACGCCGATTATTTATTGTTCATGGCTCTTCCGCCATGCAACCGCTCTGCTGCAGCCATTAGAACCCTTCTTTGCTCATAAAAAACGAAAGAAAATATGATGGAGAAGATAATTTATACCGAGATCTGAAGTTTATAATAATTTTTTCAAAGACTTTCACGTCACGGCATGGAAGTGTCCCCTGAAAGCTTCGGATACCTAAACTTCCCCATCTAAGTGCCTCGAGGCCCTCGCCTATATGAACCCGAGGAAATATATTGGCGCGCTGCGCTGCCGACCCCAAAGAGTATCCGGCAGGGTAGTGTTCGCGCGTATGAACAGTGGCCCCGCCCCGACCAGCGAGTTGGGCAGGGGTGGGAGGGGGTTATTGGTGACGAGATTCGCGCGATTCGTTTGGTAATTTATGCAAACGTGAATTCATACGTCTCGACACACCGCGCAGCGCCGAGCAGCGAAATAAATCGCGCGCGTATGTGTGTGTGTGTGTGGGGGGGGGGGGTATTGTGAATAACACGTGGTGCGGTGAGTGGTAGGTTGGAATTTGACCAGGCCGGGTAGAGGGTAGGTCTCGCCGGAAACACTCCCATTCACACGCGCGCACGCACACACACACACTCTTTGTTAGCCGACTGGCGGGGCAGGCAGTGAAGGAGAATTAGCAGCGAGGGCCCAGCGCCACCGGAAACGAAGGAGCGCCAATTGCGTATGCATGTTTCATGGTGGCGAGCACATGGGGCTCATGACCGCCCTCCCCCCCACCCCCTCCACTTCTCTCCCTAACCACGATGGGGCAGCGCGACCGCTCGGCCCCATTCCGTCACCGACTTCCAAACCTGGAAGGCCATCACGAAGCCCCTGGGTGAACTTCTTCTCGTCCAGATTTCAGCCCAACCTTGCTTGAAAACACGCGCTGAGCGGTAATCTTTGGGGAAAATATGTAATTTAAACCTCGAAACAAAATGCGCTCTGCTCTGATTTGGGAGCGGATCACGGAGCTCCTAGATGGGATAGGGTGAGAGAGGCACTTCGCTCCCGCTCCAGCCGCTCGCCGGCCAGTCGCGTGCAGCCCGCCTCAGCCAGCCGGAGGCGCTCAAAAGTTTGACCTCTATCTTCTGGTGAAGCTTCAGCTCAACCTTCCTTGAAAACACGCCTCATCTTTGCACTTTGCAAAGTGAAAATATAACTACGAAGAGTGCTCGGAGTGTGGACCGGAAGTTGCCGACCCTGGAGCTCCATGCTCTGCTGTGCTCTGCTGTGCTGTGCAGTGCGTCTCGTCGCTTCGCTAGCGGGAGTATCGTGCGCGTTCGTGTGTGTATGACTTGAAGTGGTTTCGTGGTTCGCATACCAGACAACCCGAGCTTGAGTGTTATCTTATCGACATTGATTTCGGAAGCCAAAAGTGTGGACAAAGTACAAAAGTGTGGACAAAGTATTAACCTAACGTGTTGGCAAAGTATTAACCTCCGACGTGTTGTGAGCGCGTCAGAGAGGTTAGGATCCGTCTGCGGCCTGCTGCGCCGGCCCGGCCAGGACCAGCCCACACCCAACCGTCCGTCTCAACATCAGTCAAGTACCCAGCCTAGCGGTAAGTCTCCTCATCAAATACTTGTACAATATCGTGTGCGTGACTCGTAACATTCCACTGTAACATTTCAACCCCTTTTCCCCTGCCGAAAACTATAACCCCGACATCAGCATTTCCATCCTTCTTTCTCGTTTGTTTTGAAATTTCTCCGTGATGGATGTAAACTTTCGTATTTCGAGCGTCATTAACTTTTCGTTAGCGTTATGCCCCGCGTATTTCGCGACGGGGAGGAGCGAGGATTTATGATTGTGCCAGTGTGGTATCAGTGCCGCTAGGCGCGCGCCGCGCTGCGCCGGGCTCGCCGCCGGGCCGGGCTGGGCTTGGGTCGGGTCGGGGTCGGGGGGCGATGGCGCGCTCTATTACTGGGGCCTAAACATTAGCATTGATGACGACAATCTCGAACCGGCGGCAGCGACAGACGGGCCATCAATTTTGCAGAAAAGTGATATGTCAGCGGGAGGTGATCCGCGCTGAAAAGGACATTTGCCAGGCGGCGCGGGCGCGCAGATCGGGGGGCGGGGGCGGGGGCGGGGGCGGGAGCGCAAGCTGCGATTTATCATTGAAACTCCCCGCATATTTATCGCGTGCGCCTCGCGCTAGCCTCGCGCCGCCGTGCTTCTTGCACCAGGTGGTCGGGCCGGCACAGGCCGCCTTGCCTTCTGATCGAGCGGAAAGAAAAGTAGAACATAAGGAGAATGCTATACGCCTCACCGGAATGGTCTATTAATAGCCGCCCTGCCCTTCCGGGCCACGTAATGTGGACTCTTCGTGAGAGCGGTTAGACAACCTCAGGCCCTCCCCCCCCCCCCTTTCCCTCGGATGTTTCCCTCGTTTTCCTGTTTCGATTTTGGAAAGTTCGCGCTTGCAGACAGACCACTCAAGGGGGACGAGAGGCCTTCCTTCTGACGAGTGGGACAGAGAGGGAAAGCAGTCGCTCACTCTGTCACACTCATGTGAAAAGGACGTGTCACCTCGCTTGGATGATCTTCAGAATCGGAATCAGTCTTCTGTCGACGTCGGGAGGGTCGCGCGTGGGCGGGGCGGGGCAGGGCTGGGCGGGTCTAGAGAGACTCGTGGGCAGTGTCTCTAGGTGGCCTAAGGTGATGTTATGAAGGCTATGGTGGGCGCGGGAAGCCCCTCCCCCCTCCCCCTCCCGGTCAGCGGTGTGAGATGAGCCACTGTGCGGCCTTCAGGTGGGGCCTTCACGACGGTCCTCATGACGGGCTCGGAGGCGTTAGTGGCGGGGCGCGGGAGCCAAGGGTTTATTTCGCCGGACGCCGCCCAGCCCCGCCCCCTCCCCCCCTCCCTCGCCCCCGCCCGGTTTATACTCGGCACAATCATTATTTCCGGCCGGTCGAGGCGGCCCCTGGGGGGGGGGGGGGGGGGGGGGCTTCGCGCGGTGTCGTAGGCGAACTTTCATTACGCGACCCCCGGAATCCCCCCCCCCCCTCCAATTCGAGTTCGTGCCATGAACCGGCTCTTCCCACACGTGGGGACGATTTCATCCATTTTTTTTTCTTTCTATTATTCGTGTTCATATCGGGAATCATCCGAAAATTGGGAAACGTCATGGTGACGGTAAAGGAGAGGAAAACAAGAATACGCGATTACGCAATTGAAGCGAGAGGGGAGGGGGGGGGGGGGGCAGGTGCGTATTAAGGGGGTGCGAGGGGGCGACCGCCCTAGTGGCGTGCCCGAGAACTTCGTCGGCGTCAGCCAATCAATCAGTGTCAAGGTGGAAACAATTCAGTAAGCATTACTGCTCCACTTTGGATCCGGTTTAAATAAAGTGCAATATCCCATCGAGGCACGCGTGCGCTGTTTCGCTCACCTTTTTCTGGCGCAGCTTGATGGCGAGCTTGAGCCGGTTGAGGTGCATGCGCTCGCCGTGTTCGAAGGCGGGCCCGGTGGGGTCGTGGTTGAGCAGCACTTCGAGCTCGTACGAGGAGCGCGTGTGGTCCAGCAGCGCCGTCGCGAAGTCCTGGCACTGCTTGCGCAGCTCCTGCGGGCCGGGCCGAGCGGGGCGTGTGAGCATGGACTAACTTTAACCCGAGTCTACACTCCCGCCATACTTTTACGCATTGAGAGAAACACCCGGTACATAGTGTGCATGCGCATGCCCGTGTCGAGTCCTACCTGGTACTCGGTCTTGAACTCGTGCTCGAGGAAGGAGAGCCTCCTCAGCTCCCAGGACAGCTCGAACGCCGTGAGGATGGGGTCCTTGGAGGAGAGGGCGATGAGGGAGGGCGAGGCGAGGGCGCGGTACGCGTTGATCCGGGACCGGGAGTGGCGCAGGGAGTCCTCCTGGCGGGAGGTGACGCACTCGTCGCAGCCGCACCTGGAGAGCAGCCCGGCCCGGGCAGCCGAACGATTGAGAACATCGCTCCCGTGCCTGCTGTCCTTGTCGCACTCACGAAGGTGTCCCCTCTAGGGTGTGGGGCTGCTCCATGAGTGCGACAAGGACAGAGGCACGGGACCGATTTCCTGAATCAGTCGGCAGGGCATGCCCGACGGAAGTGAGAACAGAACGAAGGCAACGCCATGCCCTGCATCGTCTGCTCCACAAGTCTATGACAAATGTGTCCTCCTCTGCGTTTGTGTTGTGTGATTCGTGTAGGCGTTTGTAGGGAAAAGACAGGGATGCCTTGCATCATTCAGCTTTTTTCTTTATTGTTAGACCTTCGTTGCTTAACAACAATGAAAAAAAAAGTGCCCCAACAAAATTGTTATTCCTAAAATAAAATACACTTCATTCGTCGCAAGGACATACGATATCGATTTGGCCTTGATGATAAAAAAATATAAAAGAAAATATCATGACTTGAAAACAAAATCTTGCATAAACACTGTTCCAGTGTTGTTAGCTACACTGGAAAAAAATTAATAAAAAATAATAAAAAAATATCTCAGCAAGCATAGGAGGGCGCCGGCGTTGACTTTTTGAGCGCCAATCCAGGAGGAGGAGGAGGGGGAGGGCGGCGGGGCGGCATCGACAGCAGCGCTGGAGGGGGCGCAGGAGGGGGCAAGGGCGGGCAGCATGGGCGGACGGCAGGAAAGGGGTGGGGGCGGACAGGGGAGGCGGGCAGGGGAGGCGGACACGCCAATCGCTGCAAAAACAATGCGCCATTCCTTAAAGTTCGGCACGGGTCGGGGCTAGAGCCCAAGAGTAAGAGCACCGCGAACGGGGTCCTACTCGAGGACCGTAGCCGGGGCGGGGCGGGGCGGGCCGGTGCGGGCCGGGCCGGGGCGTGGCTAGCGCTAGCGGACTGTACCTTTGCTCGGCCCAGCTAGAAAGTGCTGCCCGCAGACCGCGAGCGGGAGCGGGAGCGGCGGCGGCGGCGGCTCATGCTGCGCCGCCTCCGGCCCATGCGCCTGCGCCGCCGCCCCCGGCGCGCGGCCTCCCGGATGTGCTCGCTCTCGTCGGTGGGCGCGGCGGCGGGGGACATGGCGTGGGGCGCGGGGCTGGCGCTGCCGCCGGCGCGCTGGCTGTGGCTGCGGCGGCGCGGGGACCGGCTGCGCCGGCGCCTGCTCCTGCTGCGGCGCCTCCGGCCCATGCGCCGGCGCCGGCGCCCGCGGCGCGCCGCCTCCTTGGCCTGGCCGTCGGCGTCCTCGGCGCCCTCGCCGTCGGGCAGCATGTAGTGGTAGCCTTGCTTGAGCAGCTCGCCGTTGTCCAGGGCCCGCTTGAGCGCCATGGACACCTGGCGGCGCGCGCGCTCCGACGGCACCTGGTGCTCGGCCACCAGGAACTTGGTGATCTCGGCCGTGGTGGCGCCCTTGCCGCCCTGGCCGGCGCCCAGCTGGCGCAGCGCGTCCATGATCATGTCCCGGCCGCCGGCGCCACCCACGCCGCTGACGCCCTCCATGCTTGCTGAGCTGTGCTGGGGCACTGGGGCGCGCGCCCGCCCGCGCGGCGGCATTGTAGCCCGCGGCCGAACGCCCGCGCAGACGGCCGCCCGGGGAGGCCTGGCGCCGGGGGCGGGGCGGGGCCGCCTGTGCTGGCCCGGCCTCGGTCTCCGCACCCCCTGCCGACCCCGCCGCCCCCGGATCCGCTACAGCACTCCCCGGAGGCGGGGCGCGGTCCCGGCTCTTCGACGCGCCACGCCCGGAGGCGGCCCGCCCGCGCCCTGTCCTCCGGGGGGCGTTACCGTGCGCCGGAGCCAGCCCACGGCACTGTGCGGTGGGCGGGGCGTGGCGGGGCGTGGCGGGGCGTGGCGGGGCGTGGCGGGGCCGGGCCAGACAGCCGCGGCAACAATCACCAGCGCCGCGCTTGGCCGGCATACCCGACAGCGACAGAGGCCCCTCCCCCGGCCCCGGGGGTGCCCGGCATGGCGCGGCGCGGCGGGAGAAGCCCGGAGGCCAGAGGCAACCTCCGGGTGCCTCCGGGGCATCCGGCCCGGCCGGTGGCCGAGTGCCGGGGATCCGGCCCACCGAGGCCCGCCCTGCGGCGCGGACATGTTCCGGAAGACCATCTCAAGGCGACGGCCTGGAGCGGGGCAGCCACGGTGGGGCGGGGCGGGGCGGGGTGAGGGCTGGGCCGGGCCGGCTGCGGTGAGCGGGGCAGGTCGGCGTCTGCGGCGGGGCGCCCGGGCCGGGCCGGGCCGGGCTGAGTCGGTGGTTGGCGCATCTCGGCTAGGCCTCCCCCTGCGCCGCGACCGCCCTCAGGTGTTCGCATACCACGCACTCCTCTCCCTCCCCACTGCTCCTTCCCCTGCCGTAACTTTTCCTCGCGGTCCGCGCGGCGCGTGGCCTATCGCTCAGGAGCCGCTAACATCTCCAGGAGACGCGCGGCCGGCGTGCAGGGCGTGCTGCGCTGCGTGTGCAGAGCCTCGCCGGGCCCGGGCCCCTCCCCGCATGCCCTGTTATATGTGGCCGCCGCGCCGGTAGGCAGGCTGCCAGGCATGCGCCGAGTGGCGCGGGTTGCCTAAGCTGCACCGCGGTGAAACTAAAGCGTAGTTGTACGCCTTTTTCAAGCTACATCTACGCTTGAAGACCTTACGCCCTTTTTGAAGCGTACAGCAACGCTCATAAGCAATGTCCCCCAAGGGCGTACGGACCGTACGCTTCATGAACGGAGCAATGATACGCCTTTGTTATGCCAGTGCATGCTTACCTAGCAGGTTCTTGGTGTTGTAGCGTATATTGCCTGTTCATTAGGCGGTTCACTTGAGGACGAGGCCGTGGCCCCCTACCCACCTATCCTTACGGACACCCCCTCCCCCTGCTGCTCGCTCACGTGCCTTGCGTTTCACGACGCCCCCCTCGGCTCTGTAGCGCCACCCTGAACGGCTAAAGCCACGCCAAACCGGAGCTGAGCTGCCGAATAAAAGTAGGGCAGCAACTTTGATTGCCTTGCAGGCAGCCGTGGCGGCCGTGGCCTACGGCGGCGCCGCCCGCGCTGGTGGTAAGGTGGCCGAGCTCGCTCCCGCCCCGCCCCGCCTGGGTCGCTGCTTGAACCTCTTTACCGGACTCTTATCTACCCTAAGGTGTGTTTCTAAGTCAATCTCTTCGCCAAAATGTCAACGCGTTCGCGTAAACGTGTAAACGTTTTCTTTTAAACCTCTAGCACACGTCCCTTTTCTGTGGGGCATAATGTAAGCAAGCACCTATGTACAACCCCATCAGCCGACAGAGATTTCTACCGTTTACTGCTCCCTGCCTCGCCTCAGGCCAGACCCAAGGAGCTCCTCCCCCCCCCCGCCCCCTCACTCGTGTCGCCCCGTGTCCCCGCGCCGCCCCGCGCCGCCCCGCGCCGCGCTACATCGCTCTACTGGCCTAGCAACATGCCGTGCGGCGCGCGCCCCGACCGGTCCCCGCCCCGCGCTGTCGGGGCGCGCCGTTGACGGCCTCCTGGCGTGCTCCTTGGCCTCCCCGGACTTCGCCCCCTCCCCCCTACCCCCTTACTCTTCCTCTTTCCCCTCCCTCTTTCTCCCCTCCCTCTTACTCTCTCCCCTCCCTCCTCTCTCTCCCTCCCTCCTCCTCTCTCCCCTCCCTCCTCTCTCCTCCCTCCCTCTTCCTCACTCCCCTCTCCCTCTTCCTCACTCCCCTCTCTCACTTCCCCCTCTCCCATCCTCTCCCTCCGTTCCCCCTCCTCCTCCTCCCCCGCCTCCCCTTGTCTTCCCTTGGTAGGGGTCGCCGCTAAACCCTCGCCATGATTTCCTTTAGCCGGTGGCGGCGCTGTGCCGGCCGGCCGGCCGGCCTTGATCCGTGCTCGCTTCCCGGCGGGGTTTATGGGAGTGTGATAGGGGCGGTAAAGCGGGCCCGTGTGCGAGTGGTCGCCCTCCATTTTCCTGTTAGCCTCTTATAATCCGGTGGATGCGTGGCGTAGGCAATTTCCGGCTTATGAGACGCACCCAAGGGTTATTTTGTAGGGTAGCTTGCCTATCTATGAGGCGGCTTGGGGGCGAGGGCCCGCCACCCCTTGTATCGCGCCTGGACTAACCCTCCCGCTTACCTGACGTCGTGCGGCATGGGCAGCGTGGAGCCCCTGTCCAGCAGGATCTTGATGATCTCGTAGTTGTCGCGGTGCGCCGCCAGGATGAGCGGGGTGATGTCCGGCGTGAAGGTGGCGGTGTCGGACGGCAGCGCCTCCCAGCTCTGCAACAGGGACAGCCGTGTGACACTGTGAAAAATATCTTTGTAGATTTACAATGAATTTTGTAAATTACGATTTACGAAATACGCTGTAAATCCTCGCTCTCTCCTCCGTCTCTCCTTGCTCTCTCCCCTCCCTCCCTCCCTCTCTCCCCTACCCGCCGCGCCCCGGCGGGGAGTGGCGCTGTTTCTCTGCCGTGTTTCTCCGCCGAGTGCTCGGTCAAGCTTATCCTCCCGTGCGCTGTGTTGTGCGCACATTAGGGCAGCACTTGAGCACGGGGTCAAGGTCTCCCGGGAGGAAACCCGATGCAGTACTCCCACCCCCCTCCTCTCTCTCTCTCTCTCTCTCTCTCTCTCTCTCTCTCTCTCTCCCCTCTCCCTCTCTTTCTCTGACCGGCCTGTGCCCTCTCTTCCTTGTTTAGAGTAGTTTCAATGTCACACGCACGCTCGGAATCCCTTATACGCTACGCCTCGCCCTAGGGGTGCTAGAGAGAGAGAGAGTGGGGGAAGAGAGAGAGAGCGAGCGAAGGAGCGAGGAAGAGAGAGATAAGGAGATAGAACTGTCTGGAAGTGAAACCATGAAGAAGGAAAAGGAAAGCAGAGAGTAGGAGGGGTAAAGTTGGGTAGGAGCCTACTCAGGAAACAACTTGTGGCGCCCTTTTCAAGATAACTATGCGATCGGAGCAGAATATGCTGTTACAATGTCTCCTGGTGTTTAAGGGAAGGAAAGACAGCCGTAAATTTGTGCCACTATACTATGGCATTCCGGTGTGCAGGGTGACTCTCTTCCTGGTTTACTGTGGAAGTGAATCTTTTGCTTTCGGTATACACGGCAGAAGCAGGCTCTGGAAAAAGAGGCCGTTTTCCAGGGTGGGCCTGGGAAACCTGGACATTTGCTTCTGCCGTGTAGTGACAAGGGGATGCGCCGCCGCCAGGATACGCTTCGAGTCCAGGCAGGCTCAAGGTTCGTCGAGAGGGAGCGAGGGGGGGAGAGAGCGCTGGAGAGAGAGAGTGAGAGGGATAGGGGGAGGGAGGGAGGGAGGGAGGGGGAGGTGGGGATGTGATGTGGAGGAGGGGAAGCGGCAGCTTGTAACAAGCTGGTCAGAGCTCTGCCCGCCCAGGGCGCCAGCCGTCCGATGGACAGCCATTTGTCTGGTGTGTGGCGGGGCAGGGCGGGACAGGACGTGGCGTTAACGCGACGAGCAGGGGCAGGGGCAGGATGGACGGGAGACGGGAAGACGACAAGACTGCCGTGTGACTGATCTCTGGTCGGCCATATGGCGCCAGTCAGCCCGCGGTGGGGGCGAAGGCCGCTTTTCTTTTTCTCCAAACTGCCGTTTGTTATTCACGTCCGCCGTCCATCCAAAGTACAACTCAGTCCTTCGGCAGTAGCTTCTACTCGTCGAGCTCGGCTAGGACATCCGGCTGCTGGAAGCGTGCCGGCAATACCCCCGGCCAGGCTCTGTGCGCCTGCAGACTGTAGCATAGGCAGACCCGCAGCACTCCTGCGCCTGCAGACACTAGCATAGGCAGACCCGCAGCACTCCTGCGCCTGCAGACTCTAGCATAGGCAGACCCGCAGCACTCCTGCGCCTGCAGACTCTAGCATAGGCAGACCCGCAGCACTCCTGCGTCTTTTCACCCGGTATATACTTGGGAATTTTTGCCTACTTATCTGGCACCACTGGGCTCGGCACATAGGCAGAGGCAGCTCCGCTTGGCTTGGCATCCCAACGGGGGGGCGGGGCGTATCTCAAAAGGCAGCAACGGCAGTCTGGCCGCCGTGCTCCGGACAAAGTGTTGAAAGCAAGCGCGCCCCGCCCCGCCCTGCCCCGCGCCACGCCACGCCTCGACCGGGCGAACGTAAAGAACGGCGGCGCAGGCACACCAAAACGACGCCGTAAACGTTGTACTCCATGTGTGTTACTTTAGGTTCCGTTTTACGTTGGCAACAATGAGCGAGCAGAGGCGGATGGCGCGGCTGTCAAGCATCATAACATTTTAAAGAAAAAGTTGTGTGCAAGTTGTTTATTTTTGATGTTTTGAAGCGACTTTTGGACTTATTCCCCATCTTTCCGCTTCAACATTCAATTGCGTTATAATTAGCACAGTCGTTTCTCATGCCCTCAACTATACATAACTATGCACAAAAATACGCATAAATATGCACGGATGGAGTGTGCATGACTTATGGAAATAATGCAAAAGGGTTTAGTGAGCACGCTCTCTCTCCCTCCCTCCCTCTCTTCCTCCACTCGCCAGTAGTCGCGGTGCGTCCAACAGACCATGACCCACAAAGGAGTTGGTAGCTCTCTCTCTGACCCCCTCGTGCTTCCTACCTCTCCCTTTCTATCTTGCTCGCTCTCCGTAGCTCTAGCTGCCCTGTGTTGCTGGCTAGTTTAGTTTTTGGTCGCGTTGCTTTGTGACTAGCTGGTGCTGGTCGTGACGCGGCCGGCCGTGCCCGCCTCGTCGCATACTCGGTAAAACAACAACAGACATTTCGTGTGAGAAAACTAACAGGCATTTTTCGTCAAATAGCGGTATAACTTCTGACGGTGTATGCGAATTAATCGTCTCATTACCAAAGCCAGGTAAAAAGGTTTCTTGAATTTCAAGACCCGGTCTGGGATGCTATTAGCGTTCTCCATAAGATCCAAAACGGGTCTTGAAATTCATGAAACCTTTCTTTTTATTACCGCGTGCGCGTGGTGGCCTTTTTTTTAAATCAATAATTATTGACAAAATACAGTAATTTCGTTTTTAAAGCAGAATCGCACAGGGCGTGGGTGGGTGTTCTGCTTGTGCCCCCTCACCTTGCACAGTATTCGGACGGATAAATATCACTAGAGCGGAAGGGAGGCTGAGAGAGAGGGAGGGAGGGAGAAGGAAAAAGTGAGAGGGGAAGTACAGAATGTGTGTGTACGGCGTGTGACCTTCTCTCCGATAGGTCGAAGACATTCCAAAAGTCGTTTACCAATGGGTGTCCGTGCCTGGCGCCATGAGCCTGCTCCATTATCTGAGAAGGGAAAAGCACAGGGCTATTTAAAGGACCCGCGGAGGGGGGGGGGGCGAGTGGGGCGTGTGCTGTTGACGGGGGAAGAGGGGGCTGCTGAATTGGCGCTGTACTGTGAGAGCTTAAACAAATCATAGAGTCCGCGCGGACGGAGAAGAAGGAGAGCGAAATTTAATTGAGTCGGGCGAAATGAGGAGTGAATAGAAATATATTGGCCGGGAGGGGTCAGCGGCTGCCGGGTGGGGTTGAACCGCGGCACATGCGCGTGCGCGGTGTTGATGTGTGTTGCATTAACCGTGCGTGTAATTGCGAGTGAAAAGGGGTGACGTATTCCTTTCTGCACAGCCCGGGCCGCGTAAAGGGTGGAGGGCAGCTGGGAGCGGTGACGACGGGCGCGGGAGAATGGCGTAGTGGGAGCGGGGGAAGTGGGGGGGGGGGCGTGCGGGGGTCCGGGTTAACGACATGGGATGTCATAAGGCCCTATGGCCGTGATGGCCCTGTTTTCATGCTTCTATCTCTTGCTCGTTCTCCCCCCCCCCCCTCCCCGTCCACCCCCTCCCTCTCTCTCTCTCCCTCCAATCTCCCCCTTCTCTCCTACGTTCCCTCGCCCCTCCCTGCGAATCTCCGGGGTCTCGCACCCATGGACACCACAGACTGTTAACTGACCCGAACGACCGAACTCAAACCATGGTTTCCCCGTCGGCTCTTTGCGCCCCCCCCCCCCCCCCCCCCCGGTGCTCGTGGCCGCATTCAACTAACCCCACCCGGCCTCTCGCGTACGGATACGGGTCTGTGGCGCAAAATATGCGTGCGCAATACTAACACAACAACAGACCGAAATGACAGTGGAGGGTCAGCTGCACTGTTTTTTGGGGTATACAACGATTTTTACTCAGTGTAGATATTTCATTGGGCTTTGTCAGCTGAGCTGTAATTGCGCAGAGTGCAAATCGTTATCAACCTCCCGGAATTCACACTAAATTGTGCACAAGTTACGAACGTTAGTTACTTTGTACACATTTATTCTGAAATATGTGAAAACATGCACAACTTTGCGCACAATTTATTGGCGAAGCGGAAAAAGGTGCTTCTGTTTAATGTCCTGGATCGCCAGGACTTTACTTCTGTTCACGAAGGGGTTTGGAGACATCCCCCATCGAATATGAGATATAGGGTCTTGTAAAAGAAAAGTCTGCATTCCTTGACAATTTTCCGATCTCCAAAGGGGATAAGTCAACTTAAACAAAAAGTCATAAAAATCTCAACGGAGCAACAGGAGTTGATGCATTCCGCTTTCTTCCCCCGCTCACTCGCAGGCATAGGCAGGCAGGCTCGACCACAATACCCCCCTACGCCCCGCCCCGCCCCGCCACTGGCGCCCGGTTGGGTTGCGGTCCCGCAGCTCCCGCCGCCGCAGCTCCTCGTCAGCCAAAACGAATCAGTGCATCAAATGAATGGACTGATTTCCGTCCCCCGCCGCCCCGCGGCCCCGCGGCCCCGGCTAGGCCCGGCCCGCGCGGCTCAATCAAAACCAAGATTATCGGTCTGTGCAATTTCCAGCTGGGCGCGGCTCTGCCGTCCGGGCTCTGCACTCTCAGTGCTGCTCACTCTCCGACCAATAGAAATGTCGAAGAAATGTCTTCCCCCAAGTAACGTCAAAAGTGAAATACAGTCGCGGGTGCTTCGACACGCCCGCTCCACCCCGCCCGCCAGCCAGCCGCGACCTGCCTGGCCTCTTCACTGGATTTAACTTCCGACGACGACGCGTTCCTCTCCGCGAAACTTCGCAAAACGACTCGCCGAGCGACTTGCAAACAAGGCGGTGTGTTGCGAGGCGTCGTCGCACGGTGCGGGGGCTGGCGGAGAGGGGGAGGAGAAGGAGGGAGGGTTGGGGAGTGAGAGAGGGAGGGGGGAGGCTGAGGGAAGGGGTTGGAAGGGAGAGAAGGTACTCGGTTCCCCCTCTCCATCCCGGGGGCAGGCGCTCGGCGCGCTTTGATGGCGCTGTCACCTGCAACCTCTCTCCTCCAATTGAGCGTGGGCGGGAGGGCACGCGTGCGTGTCCGTAAGCGAGATAGGGCACACGAGATAGAGGTGGTCACGCAGTAGTGCGAAACTCATTTGAAGCACGCGGCTCCGGGTCGGACAATTTATTATTGCCTCTTTAAACGCTGCATTTTAGCATTCTTCTCGAAAATGCAAAATTTTTGCCACTTTTTGGCCCCTTGTACTGCGCCAAATATTAGCATAATTCCTTTCGAGAACGACAATTTTTGGCCTGTTTGGAAGCAACATCGTAGCACGCGAGCACTTGAAGAACTAAAGTGACATGCATCACGTCAATTGGTGTGATTATAGGCATTCAAAGTGGCCACTGCGTTTACACCGAATACCTTAAAGTTGTATCCCTGCTCTGCTGTGGTCACACAGCCAAAACCATTGCCGCATTCACATGTGGACGAAACGAATATAGGATACTTTTGAGGTGGGCGCTTTGGAGGGACACTATTGGGAGGTGTGGAAGGGTCCTCATGGAGGAGGGTGAGACTGTGTGGACGAAGGTAGGAAGGCGAGAGACGGAGAGACACTGTGGGGGGAAGGGAGACAAGTTGCCCACCGGGTGTGCGAGCCTGCCAAAGGCCTCGTATTTGCATTAATTTCCAAGTCAGACCACAGTGACTAACCCCAGCCCGGCCATCCCTCAGCCTCCGCAGCCACGCCCCGCCCCGCCCCGCCCCGCCCCGCCCCGCCCCGCCCCGCCCGTCTCCATGGCCCATTGAGCCCGTGTTGGCGTGCCGCTGTGCGGTCGCCTAGCCTGCTGTCCCGGGCCGGGGCCGGGGTTTGTCTGGGGCTTGTTCCCCGGCCACACCATCGGGGCGGGGCGGGGTGGGGCGGGGCGTGGTGCAGCGTGGCAGCCGGAGTTGGGATTAGCCCCGCGCTCCTGGGCGCCATTTAGAGCTTATCTTGCGGCTTGCGTCTGAGAACGTGCTGACGCCCCCCCCCTCCCCCCGGGCTCTCCCGAAGCACTCGCGACATGTTTTTTTATTGGACTCACGTGAAGCTCGCCGTGGCGGTGGACGGCCTCCTCCTGGTCCAGCAGCACCTCCACCGCCTCCACGAACTGCTCCGAGATGGCGTGCAGCAGGGCGTCCTTGGTCTCGACGCGGTACTCGAGCAGCAGCTCGACCATCTCGAGGTTCTCGTTGTCGATGGCCATGAGCAGCGCCGACCGGCCCAGCGGGTCCACACAGTTGACGTTCATGTGGCACGTCTCCTGCGCGCGCTGCAGCATCCTGGAAAAGGAGATTTCCAAATGAAAATCTCAGCACTGCGCTCGCGTTGAGTAGAATGTATAAGGGGGTCAGTTGTGCAATAAATAACCGCGTATGCGAGCCGCGGTCTTATTCGTCGCTGTCATTTGGTCAGTGGATCGGCGAGGCGTTAGGGCTTTGTACCTCGCCGGGCCGGGCCGGGCCGGGCCCCCGGCGTAGATCATGTCTGGCTGAATAGTGGATGACCCCCCCCCCCCCCCCTACGGTTGATCTCTTGCCAAGCTCTACCATCTTGGCGCGCGCCGCTGCTCTCCTGGCAGGCTGCCGGCCCCGCCCGGCGGCTCCAGCCACGCACCTGGCTCTCTGGACTGTACACAGTGATTACACTGCAGAAAAAAAGGGGAAACGACGTCGGGCAAAAAGAAGTCGCGAAAATTAGTTGGATGTGAATAGACTGTGACGGCGGGGGAGAGTGGAGCGCCTGTGGGATAGGCCAGCCCGCCGAGCGCCCGTACTGTGCGGGTGGCTGCCGCTGCCGGTGGCCCATCCGGGAGACTGTATCACTGTGAAAAATAGTCGTAGGTTTACAGGAAAATTTTCCACGAAGTGCTGTTATAAAATTACAATCGAAAACCGTAAAATTACAAGCACTACATATCGGCTTAAAATTCATTCAATATTTCGTAAATCGTAATTTACAAAATTGATCGTAAATCTACAAAGATATTTTTCAGAGTGCCTTGAATATTTACGTCTTATTTTGTAGGTGGGACCGCATGTATTCTTTCATGTTGGACTTGTTGATGTCCGAGCGTGACTTCCTATATTTTTTCATCAGAGTGCGGCAAAAGGCCTTCGCGGGACAGGGGCGGGCGGGCGAATGTGCGGAGGAGAGAAAAGAGGGGCTGGGATGATATTTTTGCTCGGGATGAAGATGAAAGCAAAGAAAGGAATTGGTATTCTCCGGCGGACCCTCGTCATAGGCAAATGTATACAGAAACAAGTGGACGAATGAGGAGGGAGGAGAATGCTGACGAGGGGAAGAATATGAAATGAAATAAAAAATGAAGCAATAAGTCGCTTAAAGTATGTCTAATTTAAGAGCGGGCGGTTCCGTTTCGTCGTGAGTCGCGGCAGGCGCGAGAGTGACATTCTTCGCCGCTTTACTTTTCACCGTCTTTGCGTCTTTCGCGTATTTTTGTTTTGCTCTCGAGGCTCGGCGGTGCTGACAATTCCAGTATTTTGCTTATTTTTGTGCTCGCTTCACGGAAGTCAACAGAGAAGTGGTGTGAGTTAGTAGTACAGGGGAGGGTGATGGCAGAGGGGAAGAGGGTGGAGAAGCAAGATATGAAATGGCATTGTCAGTCGTCGTGGTGCCTTTCTCACAAAAGAGCAGACTGCGCGGGTCGAGGGGAGGGTCCCCCGTCTGACAGGGGATGTGAGGTCACACACACTCACACGCACGCACGCACGAACAGACACGTGCACACACGAAGATACGCACTCAGGGGGAACAAACACCTGTGCCATCTCTATATGGACGTATGGTGTATTCAACGGAGCTGCTACACGGCGATAAGAAGACGCAAAACGTCACCTAACTTACTTCCTCTGCTTCACTTCCTCTTTCCCTCCACTTACTAAATGGAGGAATCAAATTTCTCGCTCTTCGGAAAGCGAGTTTTCACCCCATGGCCGGCCGTGACCGTTCCACAGTGCGGGATGGGATCGTAGCTCGTCCGAGGGTTAGAGTACAAAAGGCGTGTGGTGTGCGCGGCGCAGCACAGCTGTGGCTGCCCTGGAGCCGACCTGGTGCCCCAGCCGACTCAGCTGTTGCAGCTGCCACCGCGGACAATCAGCACGCCCCGCCCCGCCCCGCCCCGCCCCACCCCGCCCCGCCCCGCCCCGTCGCCCACGGAGACGGAGTAATATGGACGACACAATGGAGGAGCTGGTCCTCGGAGGGTAGGGGGTGTGTAGGAGGGGGGGGGGGGAGTACGCTGGACTGCCACCCGTCTCCCCCCATTCCGGGGTCTTCACAGGATCGTGTGCGACTTTCGTGCCCCATTCTACACACACAGTGGTCTGGGAGCCGCCAATTAAAACGTAGCCTCTGTACAGTAAATTGTTATGAACTCTTGTTTTTAATACACAGCTACGGTTTTTTTTTTCAAAATGCTTTATTGCGCATAATTTAATGTGCAATTATTGTAAATTATACAAAGACCTGAATGTAGAGTGGTTTACTGTTATTTCCAAGTACATAACAGTTTTTACGGTGCAGGCCACTGTGCATCCCTGTCATCCCACCTCGCCCCTCTACCCTATAGAGGTCCTACTGATGGAGGATCTCTGTCACTGTGGTACCCGCCGCGGCCCGCCGGGGCTGGCCACCACCGCCGGCTGCTGCGTCAGCCATTCGTAAGGCGGATGACCCCCTCTGGGCGGGGCGAACGGGCCATCAGCATAATGCTTTCGCCCTCATCCTCTCGTTCCCTGCCCCCCCCCCCCCCTCCGTCCTCTGTTCCTTTCCCACAGGGTTAACCGTCTGGCATACGTCTTCGGAATCATCTCTGCTGTCAGATCTGCTGGCCGCGGCCAGGAGCCGCTCCCGACCCCTCTTTGGCCGTGAATTCTTATTCCCGTCCGTCCAGCCGGGCCGGGGCTGTAATCGCGTGCCTCCGCGGGGTCGCCTTAGGTTAGGTACTCACGCTGCCTGCTTACTAATGGTGCGAGGTATATGCGAGTCTCTGCTACTGGTCTTATTGCGATAGGGGAGGGGCGAGTTACCGCTGCTTCTGCCGGCCGCCGGCCCTCTCTGCAGTGGAAGTGGTGGTAGTGGCGGCGGCGGTCACCCTGAATGGCCTTCGAGCCCATTTGGCCGGGCCGGGATGGGTGTAGAATGGACTGACTAAGGGCCTTTCTGATGGTCACGCGTCGTTATTTGACGACCTCAGCTCCCCGCCCCGGCCCGCCCCACCCCGCCCCGCCCCGCCACGCTCCACCGTGCCAATACACCTCGCCAGGACAAACTCCCTGAAGCATCTGAAGTGGTCTGCTCCGGCCCGGCGCCCGTCCAGGAATGGCAGGACGCCCCCCTTCCCCCTCCCCCGGTTCCCCACACACCCTCTCTCAAACGAATTTACAAAGTTTTTGCTCTCTTTGTAAAATCACATCGGCCCAGTGGCGCCAAGCTAAGCTTTGATAGTAACTGTTTGTAACCAGCTGTTAACCAAACGTGTCGTGTTAGCGACAATTTTGTTTAGAGTGTAGAGTGTTTCACTTTCACTACCCCTCCCCCTTCTCTCTCTTTATTTCTCCCTCTCCTTATACTGCGAACCCCCGGCACCGCCCCGGAAGCTCACACACAGGCGAAGAAGAACAATGATGCCGCTATCCGGAAGGGTGACTGCTAAATATGTAATGTAATTGCGTGGTTAAATTTTTCATACTCACCGGCGGGTTGAGGCGACGTCGCCTCGCTCCACGGCCAGGAGGAACTTCTTCTCGTCCAGCGAGAGCTGCTTCATCTCCTGGTGCGGGCGGACCACGTTCTCCTCTTCCATCATACCGTGGATGCTGTGCCGCTGGAAAGGAGGAGACGAAAGAAATAGTAAAATTACATTTGTGTATTCTCAAAAGGTACCGCTCTGCCCGCCCCGCGGGTAACACATGACCGTTTTTGTAAAGGCCATAGGGGAGAAAGAGCGTCCCCTTCCCCTCCCTTCGCTCTCCTCTCACTTTCTTCTCTCTCTCTCTCTCTCTCTCTCTCTCTCTGTCTCTCTCTCTCTCTCTCTCTCTCTCTCTGTCTCTCTCTCTCTCTCTCTCTCTCTCTCTCTCTCTCTCTCTCTTTCCTGTGCGTAGGTTAGGCCCCTGCGGGATTCCGGACTCAAGAATATTAGGACCCTGTCCCTTTGGAGGAGGCAAGGTATGCGTATAGGACGTACACTGCTGGAAGAAAAGAGGTTACCCGAGTGGGTATTCTCGCCCCTCCACCTCTGTCTCATCAGCCCTCCAGCAGTGCGAATAAGAACCGTTTGGCCTCCTCACCCCCTCGCCTTATCGGCACGAAAGTCCCCCGCCTGAAATCGCACAGAACAGCGAGATATCGAAAATCTATGTCTTCTTATTCAGGGTGAAAGGGAAGGGGGGCAAGCACTAGACTAACTCTAGAAACTCTAAGTGAAAACGAATACAAAGCACGACAATGGCGCAGAAAAAGCCGTTAGAAATGTTGCGAGTTTTCTGCTTTTCTCGACAGTAAAAGCGATGTATTACGTTTGGAACAAGATGGATAAGATTAGAACAATTAGTTGGCCCCCCGAAAAAACAGATCGTAATACACACGGCAGTGTATCCTCAAGCTCTACTTTTAAAAGGTAGATCGTACACTCGTCGAAGGAGATAAGCGCCTACATTTTTCCCCTTCCTTTACCCCCTTCTTCTCCTCCCGCCTGCCTCCCTTCAGCTCTGGCTGCTGAGCCACCCTTGCCACCCCACCCCTTTCCCTGTCTTTGTCTGGCTGGTTTACGAGTCCCTTCACCTTTCTCTCCGCGCTGCTCCCAGAAAACTGTCCCTTGTCCCATTCATAGAGGGAATCTCACGCTTTGTAAGGATCATTTTCCTTCTAAAGGCGTAATAATCCAGTAAGTAAAGAGGAGAAAGACATCCCATCGTCTAGAGAAAATGTTTTGGACACAATAAAAATCTTTTCCCCCGCAGGTAGTAGCAGAATTGACTGGCGAAATAGTTTGCCTTTGTTTACCCTTGTGGGCTCGAGCGCGTAAAAATTAATTTGTAATCGCGTCGCGTAAGGCCTAAAAATCGCGAAATGTCCAAAAGCAATGTATACGTTTACGGGACTCTTCTCATGCTGATCTCAGTGTGCTGCGTGTGCAGATTACGATTGAGACGAATTCTCTTTTGTTTAGCGGCGACTTTAGGGCGCGCTCTGTGTGTGCTGGACGGCAGGGACAGAACAGGAAAGGGAAGAAGGGGAAGGTTAGGGGTGAAAGAACCGCTTGGGTGCGGGTGCGCTGCGTGCGCTGCTGACGCAGGCCATGGGTAGGTTGGTGCCGGTGGCATTCAACTGGTGCCAGTTTGGTTCAGACCGCGCTCCGACAGTCCGCCGCCCCGCCCAGCCCCGCCCACCCCTTACCCTGTCAGCTGTACCTCACTGTACATTTGGCCGTCTTCTAAAGGAATGCCATTATTTGGCCACTTTTAATTCCAGAAATTGCCATTCTTCAGAGGAAGGCAAAAATTTCGCTTTAGAAGAGGCCAAAAATTCAGATTCCTTTCGAAAGACGGCCAAAATTTGGCATCGAAAAAAGACCGCCAAAATGTCATTAAGAGTGGCCACAGTGCTTACAGTGCTGAAGCAGTGGGTCGGATCACCACTCTTACCGTGTGGTCTCACTACTCTTATCGTGTGGTCTCAATGCCGATTGTCAGTGCGGTCGAGTAGGGCGGGTTGGGGCAGGTCGGGGCGGAGATGTGGGCGGCGACAGTGGGGGTTGGCGGGGCCGGCGGGCGGGATCCCCAGGGGCGCTGACGGTGACGGACATGATGTAACTTCCCCGCACGCGAACGGGGCTTACTGCTAAGTAGAGGGGTGGGGCCGCTGGAGGGCGTGGCGGGGCGTGGCGGGGCGAGATTGGCTCCCTCTCCCCTCCCGCTCTCTGAGTGCCATCTCTCTGGGCGTGGCGGGGCGTGGTCGAGCCACTCGACGCGCGGCAAATCGCCGGAAATACGACCCGGTTTTTCGCTCAGCCGATTACGCGGGAGGAGCGGTGGTTCCGCCGCTCCAGGTCGTTTTCAATGGGATGGGCCGACAAAAATTTTAGCAGATGATACCTCAAAACAACAATGCACAAATTGTCCATAGTTATGCATGAAATTGTGCATACTCTTATGTTTGTTTAAAATCCGGCATTGTTATGCACAATAAAATGCATAAGGATTTAGTGTGCATCTTTTTACATGAGATGCAAATTAAACAACGAACTTTCAGTACGAAATTTCTGTGCTCGACGAATGGCGTTATTGCGACCGTCAGGCAGCTGTTATGACATACGGTTTTCCATCATCGGTTCCGTACTAGGCCTCTCATGTACGTCTTTTTCAAAATCAGACAAACTAACCGTCACATCGTTCTTCCTTCTTTTCAGAAAGTTTTTGAAGCCGCCACGTTTACCGTTCAGAGAAGCTCCAATTTTCTGATTGACGAGGAACCCGACGACAGCCTGAATTAACGCACCTACACACAAAATGGACGTGCGCGCAAACGCTAAAAGCAGCGCTTTCGAGTGCACGTTGTGCAACAAGACATTCTCCCGAGCCTTGCACCTACGTGACCATCTGCGAACTCACACTGGAGAGAAACCTTTTGAGTGTACTGTTTGCCAAAAGACATTCTCCAAAACCGGGAACCTACGTGTCCATCTGCGCACTCACACAGGAGAGAAACCTTTTGAGTGTACTGTTTGCCAGAAGACATTCTCCCAAGCCGGGCACCTACGTGTCCATCTGAGCACTCACACTGGAGAGGAACCTTTTGAGTGTACTGTTTGCCAGAAGACATTCTCCCTAGCCTGGCACCTACGTCTCCATCTGCGCTCTCACACAGGAGAGAAACCTTATGAGTGTACTGTTTGCCAGAAGACATTCTCCCAATCCGGTTCCCTACGTCGCCATCTGCTTACTCACACAGGAGAGAAACCTTATGATTGTACTGTTTGCCAGAAGACATTCTCCGACAACAGTCACCTTCATCGACATCTGCGCACTCACACAGGAGAGAAACCTTTTGAGTGTACTGTTTGCCAGAAGACATTCTCCCGAACCAGTCACCTACGTGACCATCTGCGCTCTCACACAGGAGAGAAACCTTATGAGTGTACTTTTTGCCAGAAGACATTCGCCCAAATGAGTAACCTGCGTGCCCATCTGCGCTCTCACACAGGAGGGAAACCGTTTGAGTGCACTGTTTGCCAGAAGACATTCTCCCAAACCGGACACCTACGTAACCATCTACGCTCTCACACAGAGTAACCACTCGATTGCGTCGTGAGTTTTCCTTGAGCTGGATTCTAATAGCACAACTTCACACGCACACGGAAGATTAGCTTTTACATTGAATAAACCCTGAGTGTCGAGCTTAAGTCTTGACGTATTTGACTTATTTCTTTTGTCTTTGTACTGTTGTGCTCGCCGTTCAGCGGTTCGTCATCGTCATGGAGTGGTCAGGTCGTGGTTGACATATTTTCTCTTATATATATTTTTAAATAATAAAATTAGTATGCTGCTTGTTATGCCTTTTTAGCAGATGATACCTTAAAACACAACACCCTTACACTAAACATAAGTCTAACTTAAAATTTTATAGTGTCAGCTAGCCTTTACTCTCGAGTCCAGAAACCATGCGCGTACCCTGGGTGCAGTGGCTGGAGCGTGGCGCTGCTGTATTATTTTGCCTGCCTTGCGGCGCAATGGTGTGCCACTTACAGAGGGCGTATCTCTGTAACGGAGCGTTTCCGACCCCTTGTTCCCCGACGATGAATGATCGTCTAGACGAGGCCTATCTCTAGTTTTAAGGTGTGTTACCAGATACACCTTGTATAAGCCGAAAAATATCTCCCATTTATTAACCCGTTTCATTTTTACAGTGAAAGGCTTTCTGTACGTGTCGCGCATTTGTCGTCCTGCGCCTACAGAAGCATCAGTATCGAAATCGTTATTGCCAGTAAAACTCACCGACGGCGGCAGAGCACTGCGGTGGATGGCATTATGTTTTTTCTTTCTGTTCCTTTGGGGGAGTATAAAGTGCGCCCCGGGAAGGGTGCAGGGCAAGGGTCGGAGACACGTGGAGATGGCAAGGAGAGAGGGAAGAAGAGAGAGAAAAAACACACTCGGGTGAGAAAGGGGTCGGCGAGGAAGAAAACACAAACAAGAAGGGCGAAAGAAGAAAAGAGAGAGACGCATCCCCTCCTCCCCTCCGGTTCGCACTTTACGGTCGGGGACGGAATCCCCTGCAGCGGGATATTGCCCATCAAATGCCGGGCCTGATGTGTATTCACATCTCCCTCGCGCCTCCCCCCCCCCCTCCTCTCCTCACACATCCGAAGCGACCGTGCTGACAAGGCGCGTATGTGAGCAGGCTTCTTTCGTCGCTCCTGCGGTGCGAACCCCCGTGAGCCGTCGTTGGTTTGTTTTTCACTCAGTTTTATTTCGATTGCTTTCGAACTTCGCATGGAGGTGCGTTTCAAATGGGTGGGATTCTGTCCGCGTTGCCGAAGAAGAGGATTTAGTTGATACAAAATTAGGTTGCGGGTGAGCTGCAATGTCCAGTCTGCCCATAAAGCAAGAAAGGGGCGAACTTTAGTGAAAAAACGGAAACTTCTATCAATATGATAAAATTTTACAACTTTTCAAATATAAGAATTTTTATTCGGACCGTTACGTCGCTTCCTTTTTTTGTGATGACCCTATTCTTCACTTGCCGCTTCTCTCCTCCCGTAATTTGGTAAATTTTACATTTTACTCCGGGCCATATCGCCTTTGCCTTCACTTACCTTTACGTTCTTCTCCGGCATGCGCGGCTTGTCCAGGAACATGTTGGACTTCCTGGGCTGCTCCGGCGCGTCGACTGAGCCTTCGAATAGGTCGAGCCTCGTCTCCCCCATGGGGCCCGTGAGGTTGAGCGTGGGCGCGGTCGGGGGGCTGAGCGGGTAGCTGAGGCCCACGCCCAGCCCCCCGCCGGGGCCTCCTCCGGGGTCGTTCAAGCCATCGCCGTCCGAGTCGTCATCCCCGCCATCGTCTGCAACAAAAAAATATTAAGTTATTTTTGGCGTAGATGGTTTTCACAGTGATATCGTCGCAAAATATCCGACGATTTCGTTTTCCACCATCGTTTCATTGTAAGGCCCGGGAATGCGGAAGGCGTGGAGGATAGTGGAAGCACGAGTCATTGGGCAATCGGGGATGAAACTGCGTGTGCGCCCGGGCCGGAGCCGGGGGGAGGGGGGGGGTGGTGGCACGCGGGATGCGTATGACATTACAGTCAGAAAAAAAGACGCGCGGATAAAATGAAAACAAGGAAAAGGCTTCAGCTTGTGTTTTTGAGTTGCGTTGGTGATTATCTCTGCATGAAGGGTATGATTTGTGACTTTGCCTCCTTGCGGGAGCGCTGCGAACAGCGCGGCAGCCCCGCCCAGCCCCGCCCAGCCCCGCCCCGCCCAGCCCCGCCCAGCCCCGCCCCGCCCAGCCCCGCCCCGCCCAGGCCAGCTCGGCTTATGCAAGCCCATATCGGCTTACGGAGTATCGCGTTTTAGGTTCTGGCGGGGCCACTCTGGATCCGCCGGGGGCGCGGCGCCGAGCCGCGGGCAAGTCAAGGTGGTCCCAGCACGCTACGCCTGCTCCTCCCCGAGCCCCGCCGCCCCGCCCCGCCCCGCCCCGCCACCCCGCCACGCCCCGCCCCGCCCCGCCACGCCCCGCCACGCCCCGCCACGCCCCGCCACGCGCCGAGGAGCATCCCATGAAATCACGCTACAACAGCCCGGGGGAGCTGCGCGGGGTCCACGAGGGGCCCTGCCCATCCCTGCCCGGCTCGCGCGTGCGCTGCAAACACGTGACCACCCATCGCTGGTTGCATGGCGTGTTTCAATTCTTTTGCTATCGGTTACGTGAGCGCTGCTTTTTCCTTGCACTTATACTGGTGAGTTTGATTCAAGTTCTTAGTTGTCTGAGCTATTTAGAAACTGCATATGATTGGTGTATATAATCGAATCGTCCAGGGGAGATCAATGGGAAGACTTCCACGGTGTCTGACCACGGTTTTCTTGGTTTTTCTCGCAAAATTATCCCAATAACGGGTTTTTTCGCCAGTCCACACTGTCAAAAATATCCTTGTAGATTTATGATTTTATATTTTTTAAATTCACGACAACCCAATCTTGCTCGTGATTGAATTTCAAGTCGATTCGAAGTGCTTGTAATTTTACGATATCTAAGGGTAATTTTACAACTGCACTTCGTGGAAAATTTTCCCGTAAACCTCCGACGATTTCTCACAGTAGAGGGCTGGTCATCCCGAAAATATCTTATCGTTTTTTTTGTCCATTGTACGTGCGCTTAGGGATCGTCCAGGTCCGTCAATTTTGTTCAGATTCATTCGGATGACAGGAACAAGGCCCCTGCGAAACTCCGGGTAGGCCTACCCGCAGTACACGCATGCACTGAAGACCAGATTGTGCCTACCTGCCAGGCGCTTGTGAGCTTCCACGGGCAGAATTCGACTGTTTCTAAACAGCGAATGACGGACATAGTTTTTGTATACAGTCCCAGCACATTGACTTGGTGGTGTCTCAGATGCCCCCAACCAACCAGGAGGTAATTTGTCTGTATCAAGGGGACTTGTCCCGCCTGCTCGCTGTTGCGGCCGCCGGGGAGCGGAGGGTGGAGGGTTAAGTGACCAGGGAGGAATGTGGGACATAGGGAATTGTGGGAAAGAGGTGGAGCCTGGGCTGAGCCAAGAGATTGTTGCGGAGGGAGAGAGAGAGAGAGAGAGAGAGAGAGAGAGAGAGAGAGAGAGAGAGAGTACCGACCGGACCGGCACATTCTGTCTGAGGTCTCTCCAGCCCTGGCTGCGGCCTGCAGGACCCTGCGCTGCCTCCTGCTGAATGTCCTCACAAGTCGCAGCAGCAATAATTCACGTGCGCCTCTTCCCCCCTCTCGTCTCCCTCTTCCCCCCCCTCCCCCCCCTCTCCTCTCTTTCTCCTTCGGGGGAACGTGCTCTTGCCTTGGCACCCTGGCAATCTGTCCGACCCAGCTTCCTTCCCCTATCCCAACAAAAAGGGAATTTGTAAAACAAAAGCAAAGCTCCGCCCACTAGAAAAAAAAATACTGTTCAAACAAGCGTGAAACGTGAACGTCTAAAGAAAATCGTTTGCTATACGATCCCCTGCTTTGCAAGCAGTTTACATTACAGTCGAGAAACTCTTGTGGAGAAAATACATGGTAGCGTTTTTTCCCTAAACTACTTTGCATCCTGGACAGTGTAAAATAACGCAGATGTTGACACTTCAAAACAAACGGCACAATATTGGCATACTAGGAGTCATTACTGTTAAAGCCGTCTACACTGTGAAAAATACTTGCAAAGTTTACAGGAACTATTTTCATGATAACTGTTGTAAAATTACAGCTTGAAATTGTAAAATTTCAATTACTTTGTATCGACTTAATATTCATTAACGAGCAAGAATGGGCGGTCGTAAATTTACAACCAATTTGTAAATTGTGATATGTTGTAAATTTACGAAGATATTTTTCACAGAGTAAGGGTGTAAACTTATTATAAATTTAAGTTTGAATCATACAAAATATATTGGTATCCGCAACCGCACGAGATATTTGTTCCATACAATGACTTAACTGTCGTGGGTCAGACCGCAACGGTACGAACTGTTCTTTCTCATACGTGATTATTGCTGTATTGAGCCTACCTAACATGTTTGCAAAATTTCGGTGTACTCTGTATGGCAAAGACCGTCGGCAAAAATTATGGTCGGGACCAGGTAACAAATATACAGAGCTAACCGGTGGCGTTTACCGCAAGTTTTGGTTTTTCCTTTTTTTAAAAACAGCGTGTCGCCTTACACAAAACCGTACCTCAGTTCCGCGCGGTCCTTCCCCGATGCGTCCTTATTCACCGCCACCGCGCTCCCTTGTGCTGACCCATTAGGCGGCGGGGCGCCCCGGGGGACTCGGGGGGACTCCCCTCCACCCCCGCGTCTACGTAACCCTTTGGACACACACAAAGTAGTCGAGAAATTGGCCTTTGAAGCTATGGTGAGTCCCGTGAGGCGGTGTGGTGCCCCTCCATCCCCAGGGAGGGGGTCGGTCCGGGGTGTGTACGCTCACAACGGTTTATAGATCCCCTCCCCCCTCCTCCCCTCTGGTGCGGATTAAATTAGGCTAGCTGCCAAAGCAGCGCCATCTATTATCCATGCAGAGGGTCAGTTTCGCTTAGCAGGATTGGTAGTGCAGTGCAGGACCAGGACGGGCTGGGTGGTTAGACTAACGGCTGGGCCATGCCTGCACTCAAATGTGAATGAACTAAGATTATGTTGACCGGTGAGCTTTCACGGATAAAATAAGAGTTATAAAATTTTGGGTCTCAATCTCGCTCTCTTTACAGTATATCTCTATACGGGTGATGGTGCGCTATTATATAAAAGGAGAGAAGAAACAGACACACGAGGCAGTGGAGACACGCTCCACGCTCCAGGGGCCGTAATGAAATTAAGGTGGGGCGGGCGGGCCCATGCAGCCCTGCCTGGCCCCGGCACGCACTTGCCGGCACGAGTGCCCTCAAGGCCGAACGCAGCTCTCTTAAGAAGAGGGATATAGCTTGAAGAAATGTATGATTTCATTAGCTGAGCTAAAACAACTTCATAACACCTGGAGTGTAGCCAGGCTAGGTTCTTTAGGACCGAAGTAGCCTTGTAGTTTTGTCTAAGATCTGACGTATTTTTAAGTATTTCGTTTTCGAATAAACGGGGGTCGCGACCCGCACTGTAAAAACTAGGTCCAGATTTCCAAGCAGTTTTTGAAAATATTAGAAACGTAAAATAAGTCGCCACCATGTATTTTTTTCTCCATAACGGTTTCTTAGCGGCTTGGAAACCTAGACTATTTTTTTACGGTGCGGGCGGCGCGCGACTCGTGTCTGGACGCCAGGTCGACGTGTGTGTCAGGCGCGCCGGGCAGGGCCGGGCGTATTTGCCGTCCTTTAATTGGCTGACCAAAACAACAGACCGGAAGACCCATCAGCACCACGCCCTGCACGGCCGCCTCCAGGGCCGCGCTCAGTCCGTCTGTCTGTCTGTGGGGCGAACGGCCTAGTGGGCCGTAGCCCGCGCGGTGTCCCAATGGCGTTGCTCGCTGTACTGAGCTTACGCGGTGCATTCTACCTCGTCATGTCCATTTCATCATGACACCGGACTAAAGTTGGCCAGGAAAAAAAAGTCCTGGCTAGCTTTAGTACGGTCATAATGACCTGGTCCGTCAAATAAACTCTCTCTCTCTCTCTCTCTCTCTCTCGCTCGCTCTCGCTCGCTCTCTCTCGCTCTCTCTCGCTCTCTCTCGCTCTCTCGCTCTCTCTCGCTCTCTCGCTCCCCCTCCCTCCCTCCCTCTCTCTCCCCCTCCCAATCTCTCTCTCTCTCTCTCTCTCTCTCTCTGGCTCGCGCGCGCATACAAACTGTGGGGAAATGCTCAGGGGGGTTGTGTCCACAGTCACCACCATATATGACACCCGCGCCCCACGCCCACGAAGAGTCCCTTTTCCCGTGTTGTGTGTCTGCCTACTCCAGAGGCCATTGCGCCTTAGAGCGGTAGGGAAACTTGCACACATCTTCATACCTAGTTAGTTTGTAAGTATTTTACAGTGCAAAATGACGCCTCTGTCACAGTGAAAAATAGTCGTAGGTTTACGGGATTTTTTTTCACGAAGTGCAGTGAGTGCAGTTGTAGAATTACAATTTTAAATCGTAAAATTACAAGCACAACATATCTGCTTGAAATTCACTCACGAGCAAAAATGGTCCGTCGTAAATTTACATTCATAAATCGTATTTTACAAAATTTGTCGTAAATCTACAAAGATATTTTTCACAGTGGTACAAACGTGAAACATTTCAGATTTTTCTTATGTTTGTGACCGGGGGATAACCCTCCTGCCGCTTTTAGCGCTCAGGGCCTGCCTCACGAGCGGGATTATAGTCCCCTTCATTGTACGCTTGTAAACCCGAGAAGACCACGGACCGACACCGGCCGGGCTGCCGCCGGGCGGGCAAGGCTTCTCAGCTGGAGGTCTTTATCTGTCAGCGATGACCTGCGGCCCCAACTTATCGCGAGAGGGCGATCACCCACCCTCCTCGCCCTGGCTGCTCCCCAACCCCTTCCTCAGCTGCACTCCCCGTTTCGCCCTCCCCTCGCCTCCTATCATCTCGTGGCATTTTGAGGCCAGGGCGAGGGGCGGGTGGCGTTGGAGGCGACCGAAATGTGTCACATATTAGAGTAATGGGGGTTCAAAACGTGACAAGGAACGGGAAAGGGACGCGGTGGTGGGGGTGGCTGGTCGCGCTCAGAGACGAACGAGGGGCTGTGGATGAGGGGAGCGGACCGCATGGTACCGCCACTGCCGCCGCCCCGCCCCGCCCCACCTCGCCCCGCCCCGCCCCGCCCCAGATGGTGAATAGCAGGGAGTGCGCCGCTTCACGATAGCTTCGTATCACTTTTAGACAGCAAGTCCCTTGGCGGGATGACGCGACTTACCTATGTCGGGGATGTCTTTCTCATGATCCATCCATTCGGAAAACTGCAACAAAGAAAAGATATCGTTATGGGCAGTCGTTCTAGTTGGCGTCCGCACGCTGCACTCCATGGAAAAGCATTTTGCATGCAAAGAAATCATTTTATTTCCGTCACGTGATTTGTCATGCACTTATTCTGTCGCCGATATTCCTGTCTTTTTGATGAAAATCAGACTTCTTGGAATAGTTATCCCAATAAACCACTGTCTAGGGCGGCGGCTCTTCAGCCGTTACAAAGACGCCGTTGATTGAGGATGGTTTGAATAAATAAAAAGAAGTGCAAAGCAAAGGGAAGAAAAAAAACGAGTCAATACAATTTTTCTTTTTGAATAAAAAAAGGGAGAAATTAATTAAAAGTATAAGGAAGAGTGGCGGTTGGCGCGCCTCCCGAGAGGTTTGCTTACTGCTTGTGTTTTTCGTGGCTCTCGCACCCGCTCTCCCCTCCTCTTCTCCCCCAGGACGTCAACATGCCAAAATGCCCGACGTGCTTCGCGGGCTATTTGCTTGTCTTTCCCAGAGAGAGAGAGAGAGAGAGAGAGAGAGAGAGAGACGGAAAGGGAAGGGGTGTTCATACTGCTCCGTAGGCTGTGTCCGGGCTGCACACGGCTTAGGCCTGGCTGAGCCGCTGAGACTGAGCGCGCGCTGTGGCTCTTGTTAGCAGAGTCCACATTTTGCTCTCTAAATGAGATCAACCAGCATTGTGCGGAGCAGCTGTGTCTCAACTCCTTTCCGAAACTTGTTCATCTCACATAGTAATCTCGAAGGGACTGGCGGAGTGTTGTTTCTTGATTTAAGAACAACATGAAAATAGCGAGCGCAGCGTTACTTGATTTGGTCAGCTTAGACAAGGTTTCTGATGCATTCTTCCTGTGGAACGTCCCATATTTTTACATGACTACATGCCTGCCAAGATAATGCACTACGAAACGTTGTCTAAGTTGACTACATTAAAAAACTTTGCACTCGCAACACTTACGTTTTTCCAGTGTATATGTTTTTCTCTATTAGCACCCAGCTCCGCTCTTGCATTGGGTTATTTTGTTTTCTGTGGTCCTTCCGCTATCGGCTTTGGAAAAGTAATGACAGCTACACACTGAATTTTATCGACTATTTTATACAAAGCTTCGTAGGTGTACGCGCATTCATAACTTACGTGAAAAATTCGTACGTACTTATGCACAACTTTTGCATAGTTATGTAAAGAATTCATACATAAATCAGTAAGAAATGTTACGAATGTTCATTCTTTATTAATCTTTCTCTAGTTTTACTACAATCTCCCCTGCACCCACAAATACATATATTTTGGAGGAAATTATTTCTGCTGTAAGTGTTGACACGGAGAGCAGTTAGAAAATAAAAGAGACGGAGAGGGAAGGGTTGGGGGAGATACAAAAACGAGACAGTACACAGCAGATAGCAAAAAGAAAGCGGGGCCGGGCGGGGCCTTTCAGTGAGGATGGGGTTGCGGCCGTGGTGTGGCGGAGCGCGGTGGAGCCCAGCCCCGCCTCAGCCAGGGCTGTTGACCTGAAAACTTGGTAATCACCCTGGTTCTCATCAAACGCCCCGCGCCGGGCTACCCCTTCCTCTCCCCGCCTCTGTTCTCATTCGCCTCTCTCTTACACCGTGACTAGATCGGTATCTTGTGCCTCGCTATCGCACCCCGCAAAGCGTTTGCCGCGGTAGGCTTTTTTTCTTCTTCTTGGCCAAACCTTCAACATATTCTAAGCTGCTCATACCAGTTCGTCGGCCTCTTACCGCAAGTAGGCCGATTAAGCGCTCAAGGTTTTATATTCAGTAGTTTTGCGTATTTATAATACCGGTAAATGAATATAGGTGGATCTTTATTGCCATGGATGAAAAGATAAAAGGTGAAACAGAAACACTTCAAAACAATGGTGAACTATGAATGAATATGGTGCCACTCGACACAAGTACTCCGTACTAAGTTTAGTGAGATTCGACACCTTTGGTTTAACATCATTGAGAGAAAAAGAAAGTCGACGGTAAGACGGCCGGAGGTTTACAGCCTAAATCTGTTTTTAAGAATGCAGACCCAAGGTTTGGCTACAGGCACGCATGGACGGGGTTGGGCTTGTAAAATTTATCGGTTTTCCGATATCCCTTTGAGACCTTCTCTTCTGTTTCGGTAAAGGAGAGGGATGGAGTTGAGCAAGAGGGAAAGAATAAGGGAGCTGCCTCGTTCTATTTAACTGTGTTTCCCCAAGTTTAATTTCTTTTCCCCTGCTACGATATGGCCATGCTCAATGCTAGTTTGATTTAGGATACGCAGTCCTAAAGGTACTGTGGGAGGAGAGAGAGAGAGAGAAAAGAGTAGAAAGAGGGAGGCGGGAAAAGAAAGAGCAAAGGTAGAGAAAGAAAGGCCCCTGCGTGTCTTGAATCATTACTCGTGCTTTGCGGAGAAGTGGGTGGGCAGAGAGGGATCGAGGCGTGGAAGCCGGGTAGAGAGGGGGGGGGGGGGGAAAAGGGACGGGGATAAGGGAGGGAGCGAAAACGAACCGAGAAGGAAAAGAGAAGGAAGGGTGTGCCGCAACAATCAGACGCATGCAAACATTCGGGGAGATTAAAGGGTAGAATGTTCGATCGCGAGGTGGCGAAAGAGTAACCTCAAAAATGGGTATTTGGTCGGGATGCAAGCATTTCACTCCTTTGTTCTTTTTGTGGTATATATGTTTAGTTCAGGATAGAAACAGAAAAATCGCGTCGTTTTAACATCACGGCAACTCAACGTGCATCATGCCAACCAAAACCATGCTGAATCCACGCACTGTTACGCTTTAGAAGCAGCCTCCCCCCCCCTCCCCCCTGACTATTGTTACCTGAATACTCGGTAGTAGTATCGAGAATATATCTCTACGGGTCTACGTTAAAGTAGATTTCCACGTCCCTCTTTTGCTGTTAGTTTTAGAATTCCAATCAAAGTTTTCCTGGCATTTACCACTCATAGAAATACCGCAAACTGTGCAGAACAGAAATCAAAACACATGCGTAAACACGGATGTGCTAGACATCGAACCAAAGTACCTGGTATCCCCCTCGGTACATGCGCTTTGCTGAAACACAAAAGAAACGATACACAGAATTAGAGATCTGACCTCTTTAAATACCAGAGCGCTCTCCTATCCTAAAGGCGAGGTTTCATTTCCTTGCTCGATTAGAGCAATAGTTTTAAGGATGCCTGAAAACCTGGACAAAGTTTTTACCGTAATTTCCGTCATTCGAGGATTACGTGTAAAATAATGTCTAACGCCCCCCCCCCCCCCCAAACCGTGTGGGCGGACCTTGCGACTGAACCCACCACGAGCAGAAGTTGAGAGCTAAAACGCTTACAAAATTACGAAATCAAAGTTTTCTCGTCGAAATTTCTTTGCAACACTGTTGGCTGTCGACTTACCTCTCCTTCCAATTAGGAGGTGTTTAGAGGTCTGCGCCACCGCGCGGCGGGACAGTGCTAAGACTCGTTAAGTGTATTCGCGCACAATCGCCTTAGGTCCTTCAGCTCCGGCCCCCCGGCCCCTCCGGCCGGCCTAGCCCGGCCCGTCTCCGTTCCCACAGGGCTCACAACTGCAGAGCGGCAAACAACAGCAGCAGCCCCGGCAGCGCTGATCGTTTTGACTTGAATTAGTTATGATGCAGCCCTTCTACACAAAAAGTCAAATATTCGTTTATACTAGATGCAAGAATACAGAATATTTTACAGCTGTGCCGTCCACAAATTCTGGCGTTTTCGCCGTCGTGGCATTTCAACTATGTCTGTCCTCTCCAGCAGACAGACCAGCAACACTGCTCAATACTTCAGTTAGAAAATTAATCCGCAAGTTCTAAAGGCCGGGACGACCTCTCACTAATCTAGACTAATACTAGGACCTCCCCACAGCGTTTCTTCTAGGCCATTTTCCTACATGTTTTGGGAGTTTTGGCCAAAATAATGAAATGACACAGCCTGGCTGTGCCAGTCGGCAGCAGGTGCCGCTGAATTAAATTTTTGTTCGAAATATGTAATAAAGTCCAGAGTATAAAATGTTGCCAGTGGCGACAATATTGGCTCGGCCGGTTCTGGCAGCAGGTGGGCAGATGTCTCGCCGCACCAGTGTGAGCGTTTCATGAGAGAGAAGGAGAGAGCGTTGCCCTGCCAAGTTGGCGTAGGATCTTTGCTCACTTCTATCGCAAACCAACTGAAAATGTCTGTCTTTGTATGAGTGTGGAACTCAACAAATTCATTTTTACATCTTTTTAATTAATATAGTAATGTCAAATTGTAATTTCGTCACATTTCTCATGAAGGAGAATGTCGAGTACCTCCGACTATCTCCCAATCTCCCGTCATCTCTTGTCTCGTCCTGGTTTCTCATTTCCTCTCTCTTCCTTTTCTCCCCTTTCGTCTACCACCTGCTCCTCTCCTGTTGTTGTAAATGCCACGGGCAACACTGTGGCCAGCCAGACTGCCGGTCCAATGAGCCATGCCGCCGCCTGTTGATCGACTCCTTATTACAACGTCATAAAGGCCCTTTTCTCTCTCTCTCACTCTCTCCCGTGTCTCCCTCTCTGAAAGTAAACTCTCTTTCTCTTTACTACCCGCCCTCTACTTGCCGCCGAAGCCCTCTGGTGTGCCTTACGCATGCTGTTCTGCCGACTACTCCCGCGAGAGGGGCAGGGGAAGGCGAAACAGGGAGAGACAAAGGGAGAAAATGAGAGTGAGAGAGAACGACACAGAGAGAGAGAGACGGGGGGGGGGGGGCTGGGAGGGAGAGCGACACCGAGGGGACATTGTCGGTGTAGAGGATAGGAGACAAGGAGTAGGTGGTGTGGTCCTTTGTACCCCATTGCACCCTCGGCCCCCGGACTGGTCCCCGGAGGTCTTCGGGGTCCTCCCTTCGTGCCAGAAGGAGACGAGGACAGGGGTCCTAGAGGCGACACATTCACCCCAATGTTCTACTCAGGTCTGCTGACCTCTGCTAGAATTTTACTATCGAAATCTAAGTGTACAAAATGTATCTCACTTGGAGGTTTTGCTCATAGAATTTATGTATGTTCATGTGTAATATCGTTTACTGATTTAAAAAAATAGTTTTTTATTTTTTTGGAATTGAATATTTTCTATTATTTACAACACATCTTCCATGATAATGCCTTTTGTTTTGAGTTGCGAGCATGCTCTTCTTTTGTCTTCTTCTAACGGTAGCGCCGTGTTCTGCCCTGCAGTTGTGATGAAGCCTTGCCGGCCGGCCCCCGCGGGCCCACGTGACCTCCAAGAACAGTATCGCCTCCACCCTGCGCTCCCCGGGGGCTGCCCCTTCCCCCCTCTCCCGCCCCAGCGGGGTCTTTTACTGCAGCTTACTGGACCATTTTCTGCTCTCTTACAGGGTTACTTTTTCCCCCTCTCCACGCTTGGTGGGCGCAACGTGCAGCCAGTTGAGTGCAGAAGGCCTCTGGAGAAATCGACATAAAGTATGGCCAGTCGGTGATTTACAAGACAGTCATCTGAATTGGTGAGTGATCCTCTTGTATTGCTTTCTATTGGAAATAAGATTGATTGGTTGAGCGGACGCTAAGTTTAGTGCAAGGGGAGGGGGCATACCAGAAGCCAGTGGGTTGACAGGGTGGAGTACGCGGCGTCGCGGGGTGCCTGCGGAGGAAGGAGGGGGCAGTTTATTGAGTGGATTAGAGCTGGGGTGTGAGCTGCGAGACACAAAAGGGATCCTCCCTTTTTCATCGTTGTTTTTCTTTTTTTATTACTCCTACTTGTAGCAGGCTGGGCATTTTTTTTTGCCATCCCTACACTTTAAAAAAATAACGTGGCTTTCGTTACGCCAATTCGTGTGACCAGTTCCGGTCACACATTCCAGTGCGCTTCCATTCATGTTCTAATAGCGTGTTGTGTGTGGTCAGTGCTGTTGTTTACCCTCCCTATGGCGGCCTGGAATTATTCATCGTCGGAGCAAGGTTAGTTTACGCACGGCAACCCCTCTAATCGAGCTATCGAAGCGATTTTCTCGCTTTCGAGATATCGAAGCAGCCGTTTATCAAAACAACCGCTCTAGGGCGCACCGATTGCAACCTCAACGCCCCGCTTTAATGGGAGAGCGAGCTGAGAGATGTTGGCCAGACAGAGGAGTGGGGGTGGGGGGAGCGTGCGTTTCGCCCGAGAGCCAGACTCCACCATCGGGGAGAGTATTCTCGTCGCACCGAACCAGGTGATAGGGGCGATGAGGTGGCGGTGCGCGGCCTGGCGGGGCCTGGCGGGGCTTAGCGGAGCGATCAGCGGGAAAATTGAAAAGAGATGGTGATGGTGCTGTTCGCCCCATCCCACTACCCCACACCCCGCTCTGTCGGCAGGGCGTCGAGTTCGTGAATCTCTCCATCCCTTGCGTATGACGGCATCATGTTCTCTGTATAACTTTTTTATGGGCCGACAATTTGAACAGAGTCATATATAGCCTTTTGCGTCAAAACTCGTAAAAAGTCGGATGCTATGATGCAGGTGGTAGTCTGTGGAGCGCTCCACTTTTGATCCAGCGGTACTCACACAGTTATGGAGAAACGTCCATATACCGGTACTGGTGAACCTTGCTAAGTGACAGACAAATTTTCAGAAATCTCTCTCTCACTCACTTAGTCTCAGTCTCTCTCTCTCTCTCTCTCTCTCTCTCTCTCTCTCTCTCTCTCTCTCTCTCTCTCTCTCTCTCGCACACTCGCGATACGGTATGACGTGAAAAGCGAGATAGCGAGACAGGGACTGCCTGTGAGCCTGGGGTTGGGGAGCTGTTCTGTACCTGTCTCTCCCAGGACGCGTGAAGTTGCTCTAATTCAATTTATCACCATGCACGTAGCTGGCGGGTATTGTCTTTCCAAACAATGGATCGTTGAAGGTGGCACGGCAGAAAAAAAAATACGGCATGCCTACTTGGAGCTATCATTGTAAATATTCCCCTAAAAACGAACCAGATCTGGTAAAAAATTAACGAGAAATTTCGTTAGTAATTACAGTGGAAAACTCTGACAGTGCGAGTGGGGATTTAGTTGCGACCGTCACGTCCGCTTCGCGGCAGTTACCCGGCTCGACCCACTGTACCACGTGACCAAACAACCGGGATTCGGATTCATTAAATGCCATTCGATTGTTTTCCCCCTTTTGCTCGCGGCCCTGTTGGTATTCATTCATTTGTGTTATCGGTCGCGCTCGCCAACGTACGGAACATACGAATTTATATCACGCATTAATATTAGTTTGGTTTCTTTTCACCAGATTTCATACAATTTCCTCGCGGCACGTTCTCTTTTGTAAATGGCCGCCCCGCCTGCTGCCGTTCGTCGCGGCCTCGAGTCCGCCAACGACGTGTGTGTTTGCGCGCGCGCCTGTGTGTGTGTGTGCGTGTGTGTGTGCGTGCGTGCGTGCGTGTGTGCGAGCGCGCTGACCAAGGTTATTCATGTGCATTGGGTGAGAATGATGGCCGCTCCTTTTGTACGGCCTGACTCCGCCCCCACCCTCTCTCTCTCTCTCTCTCTCTCTCTCTCTCTCTCTCTCTCTCTCTCTCTCGGTAACACAGTCGTGCCAAACGGCATGTTCTACATAAAGTTACACCGGCAGAGCCCGCCGCAGCCCGCGCGCCCTGGCGCCTGCAGGCAGGGACACGTACACGGCGCCGGAGGATGTTGGACCTATAAGTGTGTGGCGGCTGGGGAGAGGAATGGTCCCGCCGAAAATATGGGATAAATATAGCCAGGGGGTCGTTCAGAGAGGTAAAGAATACCAGTTACAAAGTATCCGGTTCGTAGGAATTCGACAGTCAACCAGTGTTGTCAGGACTAAAAGTCGAAAAGTGCACTGTTAAAACCTAACGGCGAATTTCACTGTAAGCTACGGTGATTCAGGGTTCACCTTACAGTGA
This sequence comes from Frankliniella intonsa, assembly GCA_033675135.1. Taxonomy (NCBI): domain Eukaryota; kingdom Metazoa; phylum Arthropoda; class Insecta; order Thysanoptera; family Thripidae; genus Frankliniella; species Frankliniella intonsa. The sequence goes on along the minus strand of CM066255.1, from coordinate 10,165,092 downwards.
AAATCAACGTAAGCTTTTATTGGTTTGGGTAGGCGATGAGGCGGGTTTCAGAGTAGAAAAGGGAAGGGCAGGAGGAGTCATATGCCGAGGCCTGCCCCAAGCGTGTATGTCCGCGATCAGCACAAGTTTTATAGTTTTGGGGAGGCGGAGGCGGGGCTCCCTACATGTTTAAGGTCCCCTTCCCCTACATCAAACTTTTTGGACGACATCGGGTGGAGGGGGAGGGACGAACTGCTCACGGAGGGTACGAGGGGGAAGTTTCTTGTTCGTCGGCGGAGGTGGTTGAGGTGACAATAAGGAGTGGGGGTAGGACCAGAGGGTGAGGGAGGGGGTGATGGAGGCCAGAGGGGGGTTGGCAGCCTGTGGAAACGCAGTCTGTCTAGGGAATTCGGCGGTGGTCTGGGCCACATGTGTGTATCGTTGAGCTCCACAGCCGGTAGTAAAATATTTGAGTTTAAGAGGTTTCCTCCCGCCTGGGCCGGGCCCCGGGGCCACACCGCCGCCGTGAGGGCAGAGGGACCCGTATCGCGCACGGAAAATAGCTTTGACGGGGGGAGCAGTTACCAGCACTGCGAACAAATCACTCGCGATTCCACCCACGCGGACCGAGATCAGTGTTTTGCGATATAAAAATACGAAAAAAACGGCCCAACACATACAGCCGTGTTGAGTGGCCGGTATCAACGCCTGCTTACTAGGCAACATATCCGTAGCCGTGCAGAGGGATGGCCGAGTAGGCAGGCGTTGATACCGACCGCTCAGCACGGCTTTTTGTTGGGCGGGTTTTTGCCTACTCTCCTGGCAACACTGCCCGAGATCGCAAACAACGGCGCGTCGCGTGGGCGGCGCGCGGATACTTCTTGCGCCAGCGGGGGCGAAAGAGACCGGAAGGGAAAAGAGGGTCAGAGGCGTTGTAGCTGCGAGACGTGTGGGGATGTCCGAGACGTGATGATACTAATGGTTTCTAAATACCGTCGGGCAAACAGCTCCGGGCAGGCCGGGCTGGGGCTGGGGCCAGGCGGGGTGGGGCGGGGCGGGGCGGGGCGGGGCGGGGCGCCGGCGGCGACGAACTGTGTCAGGGCGCGGCGCGGCGGGGTGGGGCTGGAGAGGGTGGTGGGGAGACGATGGGGTGGGGTGGGGTGGGAGGTGGGGTCAGCTGTCAGCGTACGAGGACGGCCGAACACGTCATCGTCATAACATCAGATTCTGAAAACGGTTCCGCGGCGTGAGGCTAGGCCGGGCCGGGCCGGGCGGGGCTACAGTTTTCCCTCATGCAGCCTGTCATCAGTCCTGTCTGTCTCTTCGTCTGTCCGCTCGCCGCGTCTGTTTTGCTGTCTGCCTGCCTGCGCCCGTCTGCTGTGTCCGATGACAGTTTCATCACTCGAATAAGCTGATCGTTTCGCTGATACTAATGCGGAAATCGCGCCAACGCTCTGCTAGCGGCAGCAGCGCACTGTGCGCAGTGCGGCGCGCGGCTGCACCCGAGAGGTGCACGTGAAGAATATGAGACGCTTAAACATGCTTATATGACAGAGTGGTTCAGGCAAGCTATGTACTCTATAATGCACATAGAAAATATATGTAAGAAAATCTGACCTGGCACAAATGTCTGCGAAATTAAGTTCGATCAGTTTGCTAATCGTTATGAAAATGTCGTTACCCACAGCGGGAAAAAATGATTTTACATTGAATAAGGAGTCGACAAAATAGTTGGAAAACTTTTCTTGTTCACAATTTAATTAAAAGAACTTTTCCGCTAATATTATTTTAACACTACCGCTTATTTTCAGCGCTGTTTCTCGAACGCGCATCAAATGATTGCATAAAATAATAATTTTAAAAGCGCGAAAAAGACGAAAGACTGAGAGGATCCTCTTGTTTATGCTGAGTCACGCCTGGCCCGGCCGCAGGCCTCTGAGACTTTCCCTGCTCATCACCGAGCCCCTCACCACGGCGCTCACCATGCACCCCGAAAAAGGCTCCTTTGATTCGAAGGAATTTGGACTTAAAACTGGACCAATGGGAATTTTACTTTAAATCAATAGAGATTATTCAAAGTAAGGAAGAGTTTTCTTTGTTTTAAAGAATTTTCATTGCACCAACATCGTTATTTACATTGGTCCAGTTTTAAGTCCAAATTCCTTTGAATCAAAGGAGCCTTTTTCTGGGTGTACAAAACTGCTATTGACTGAGTCAACACGACATAAGCTGCGGTGGCTGTTCTCCCCGCGTGTGGGTAATCTCATCTCTCTTAGTGCACTCTTCCTTTCCTCTAATCGCCCCCTACCCCCTCCTCCATTCTTTCCCCCTTCTCCTGCTCTCACCCCTTTCTCTCTGGAACTGCTTGGCGCCCAGCTGCCAATATTACTTCCGCCCCCCCCCCCTCCCCTCTCTTTCGCTATTGGCCCAATTAACGAAGCGCAGGCCCGAGGATGATTGGACTCCTTTAGCTATTCGCGTTGTGGTGCTGCAGCGGCCCGCGGGGCTAGGCGGGGTGTGGTAGAGGGGGAGGGGGGTAGCAGTCTCATGACTTTTGCGCAGAAGAACGGAACGCGTCTGAGGCAAAGCCCAGGTGTTGCTGACGTAGTCGAACGATGACAAATCAATTATTTTCATAGTCTTTCTTTCCTGCATGCAGCTTATGCCTCTCGCCCTCTCGCGTTTTTGCTCTCAGACACCTTTTCTTCAAAATACCATCTCGCTCCGCCTCCCTAACCAGAGCTGCGCCCTGCCCTTCTGCCTCGGGCGTTATCTGCCGCGAAATTCTCTTTGCCTGCGAGAAAAAGAGAAACCCTACCAAAAAGCTGCATGCAAAAGAGACGAGCACGGTGGGGCCGTTGTGCCAGCAGTGTTGATAGCAACCGAGGCGCCAGACACGCCCCGGGGGGGCCAAGGGCTCCCGCCGGTACAGCCGAAGAAGGAAAGGCAGCCAAAAAGTTTGCTGCATCCTAACTTTTTATTGCGATATGATGATTTAAATAGATTTTCGCTTTAACGCGGAGATGGCGGTATAGCGGCACTACCGACGCGCGCTGGCGTGGTGCGGATTGTTAATGATTTTCTTTTCCTCCGCAAGTCAAGATCACGTTTCGCAGTAATTAATCGTTGGCCCCCGTTGGCCACCCTGGCGCTGAGTAGTGCGGAGGCGGGGAGGCAGGAGGGCGGTGGAGAAAGGCAGGCCGGCAAAAAGGTTTACGCAAACAACGCTCGACTTCACACCGAGCTGCTCCATCCCCCGTGGTATGCCTCCGCCAGACGGCCCACTGTGGCGAGAGGAGAGTTGGGGTGGGGGGAGGGCGAGGAGGGGTGGGGGGGCGTGGGAGAGACCACAGGAGAAACGAGGAAGCCTAGTGGGAATATGTCGCATGCAAAAACTAGAAACTCGGTGACAAGCATAACTCCTCTATTCAACCCCTCTCCATCCGCCCTTCCCAGGGTCCCCCCCCCTCAACCCTAGCTTTTCACTGCTGCTGCTGTCGGTATTATTTTCAGACAGTATCAGCTCATAGTTGACAGTGTACTCGCATGTCTGCGCAACAAGACTTTCCCAGCTGCACTGCAAGGTGCGGCGTAAACAACGAGAAAAGTAATGTGCCGCTTGGAGTTTGGCCAACATGATCTTAACGATAGAAGGTCCTACGTAAAGGCAGTATGCTCCTCTGCGATCCGGCGCGAAGCAACTACCCCCCCCCCCTCCTTATCTATCTATCTATCTATCTATCTATGACTCCTGCTGCGGTTAAAACTTCCCCCAGCGGTGTCGTTGAGAAAAAAATGAAGATCGCATTGGAGAACGATAAATTTAGTTTGGCGAGTTCAAGTACGGAGTACGGGGGACAAGAGAGGGAGGAGAGAATACTGGTTGTAAAAATGGACTTCGCGCCTGCCAGGACCTTGGGCCTTTACCACGTGGGAGGGTCGCGGGAGGGGCGGGGGTTGAGTGGTTGTTAGGAGAAGGGGGGCACTTATGCTCTGGGGGTGCTGCTAGGGTCCCCGCTAAGATGTGAGGAGAGCGGGAATTAAAGTCAACATTCAAGTAACTTCCGAAAGCACCCTCTCGCCCCTTCACCCCTCCCCAGCACCATGTTGAGCCGTCTGGGACAGTCGCCTTTGATTGGCCTTCTGCTGGAATTTATTTCTTCTGATTGGTCTCCTGGAATTTATTTCTGGTGCCAACTTTTATTACAATCCCGAGTCGCGTCGCGTCGCGCGGTTCCCTGTTCGATAACTCCTGGCATCGGCGCGCGTAGGCACTGCGGGGGGTGGTGGGGTGGGGTGGGGCGGGGCGGGCCCAGTGCGGCCCGGCCTGGGATCCTTTCTCCGTGCCATACATTCTCGTCAGGAGTTTGCTGATCTTATCCGACCTGTGTGGTGCACACTGTTCAGGAAAGTTTTGGTCACTCCCGGGTGACTGCTGGAGCAGAGAGAGGAGCAGATATGAGAGGGGAAACCATGAAGATCTCCCGGACGAAATTTGTAAAGGAAAGCTAAAGATGTTATTAATTTCATTGAGATAGAAACAAAATATATTTTAACGTTTAAATATGTCGAAATATTACTGTATATTGTATCAGTGACCCTATAGAAATACAGTTTTCAATTTAAGTTGCTGTGCATGAATTAGCCCGAGATCGGCCAAAACAAACGTGTGTGCTTTTAGCAAACAGGCGGTCACAAAATCGGTCGAGGCCAGGCGGGCAGGCCCGGCCGGGGCGGGGCGGGGCGGAATGGCGCTCGCCCCAAACACGAGACCAAAACACAGCAAGGCTTTGAACACCGCGCGTGTTTGCAGCCATAATTACAAAAGACGAAGAAGAAGCCGAGGATGAAAAAAAAGGCACAAACGAGGACGACACAAAAGAAACACAAGCACAAAGCAATGCCCTTGTTTTCGTCTTCACCGTCTTGTAATTGGAACGTGTCACGTCCCTCCCGAGGGACAGCGGACAGAAAAAAATTTAAAAAATGAGCGTACGTTGGCAAAAAAAGGCTAGATTTGCATAATGGGAGTTGTGGCGTGTAGGTGCTGCTCTCGCAATCGCATTCAAAACCTAACCAGAACACTGCAAATCCAAGAGTAAGATGTCTTATCTCAAAAGAGCGAGATTTTTTTCCGTCGTCCCATTTAAGTGAGACTTTAGGAGCCTCGCTCTTATTGAGAAAGAATCTGCAACATGACTCAAATTGAGTGAGATCAAGGTTAAAAATTCTGAATCAGAAATGGCGAGATTTTTGAATTTTTGCTCTAATCAAGCGAGAAAACTACACCTCGCTCTTAAAGAGAGAGGGAAAATATCTCACTCTCCTGAGGGCGAGGATCCTCGCTCTTGTATTTACAGTGAAGCAGCCATATTCTTCGAGTTTCAAAACTTATCCTTGGAGATTGGGAGTGTAGTTACAAAATCGTGAAAATTCTCTTAATGAGGTGAAATATGCCATCGTCTTGGCTATAGACAGCCGAAAGAAATCAGCTTACCAGAAAGAGAGGGGGGGGGGGTAGGGAAGAGCGGAGATAGAGGGAAAGAGAGAGAGAGGGGGGATGCAGATTGAGCGGGTCCGGTGCTGGTGGTATAGAGAGGGAAGAAGGGGAGCATGCAGGCCTGCAGGGTGAGGGCGGCGAGGACGAGGAGAGGGGCGTGCCCAGTTCGGTCCGGCCCGGCCGGCCGCCGCACGCCCCCTTCCCTTCCCCCAAGGCCGAGGCTCGCCGGTTGACACGCTGGCACCACCATCACGATATCGCCCTAATTGAAGGGTTCTGATAGGCTTACGACCCCCTAGGGCGGGGTAGGGGCGCCCGGAGGAAAGGGGTAGGGGCGTGGTAGGGGCGGACGACGGGGGGTCCGCAATTCCTCCGGGAGCGCATTGTGACATTGTGACGTCGAAAGCTGGAAAAGTGGAACGAACGGAACGGCCCAGGCAAACGAACGATGATGATGCCCCTTCGGGGAGCGAGCAAAAGGCCTTCCTCTCCGCACTTCTAGTCGGCGCCCCTTTCGCTCTCCTTCCCGGCCCAGCCCTGGCGCCCCTGCCGTCGACCGGCATATGAAGAAAGTTTCAGTTTCGGGGTTGTGAGGTTGAGCAGGAGTAGGAGGGCGAGCCGAGCGCGCGGCAGAGAAGCGGGAAGTGGTGAGACGGTACTGAAAACTCAGTACTCAAGTTTCCTGCCAGCTCGAGAGCTCGAAATGTATAAGAGAGGGTTTATAACTGGATGTTTCGCCAATAATTCTAACTCTCCCCCCCCCCCTCCTTACACACATACGATTTGCAAAGAAATTCTTTGCAATGTACAACGATTCAAAATACTTTGCAATTTGCAATGCATTTGCCCAGCATTTCTTTGTAGGAACATGACAGTGCAGGAGACGTCTTGTAACCATGCGTTAACTACTCGGATTTCGCGAAATCCTACTTTCCACCTAGTTTCTCTTTTAATGATTGCGGAAAAGTCCGGTTTGCGTCTATAGCGGGTCTATAGAACTGTATTGACCTGCCATAAAACAGCTATCCTCTTTATAGCGCTACAATATTTGTAGCGCGCGGCACGGCGGTGCATGTCCGAGGAGATAATCTCTGGTGAGTAAACACTCCCGCCAACACCCGCCCCACTGGCCGTATATCGTATCAGGCCGGGACGGGACGGGACGGGAGTCGCGTGGCGACACGACGCTTTTACGAAATGTAAACGGAACGCACGCGCGCGCCGAGACTGTGCTGCGGGTGTGCCTGCCCTGCCCACTCTCTTACAAGACTCTTCGGCCCCTTGCTAGGTAGGCAGACCCGCAAACACGGAGCCATATTCACCTGGACGCCTTGTCGTAGTGTTCTACACCAATAAAATGCAAGTGTGCACACTTTGCATGCAAAGACTATAGCTTGGCAGGGAGGAGAATCAGCTCGCTCCCCCGCGCGTTGCGTTGGATCGTTTTTCGGCAAAGGAGTGAATACCCCCTCGCCCGCCCCCGTCCCGCTCATCCGTTCGTCCGCGTGGCGCAGCGCGGTCGGTGCTCAGGTGGCGATTTCTATTAAGAGCGCCCTCCCTTCCCCCCGTCCGGCTCTTGGCGGGCGGCCCTGCTGCCCACCGCCCACCGATGCTGATGAAAATCCAATCAGAGCCGGAAGGAATTTGGAACAAAGGGGGAATTGAGTGCGGGATTGCCTCTGGGGTGCAAATGGCTGGAGGTGCTGGCCGACGACTCCATGGACAAGTTTGACGAGCCGCGCCACTACCGCGTTGAATATTCTAAAGGCGGGGCCAGCGACAAAAGGAGAAGAAACGGTGCGGTAAAAGGGCGAGCCGAGGCTGAGGCTGAGGCGACGTCTAGAAGCCTTCTTCAGCCCCACCACAGCCCCTGCCTCTTCCCTGCCTCACCCCCCCCCCCCTTCCCCCTTCCTCATATTGCACCGGGCAGGAGCTTAGACGAGACCTGCGATTAAATTAGCTGTCGACTAGTTAAATTGGGTGTTGCATTAGCGGCGGGCCCGGCCACGGCCAGCTCGTCCCCGGGGGATGGGCGTGGCGTGGCGTGGCGTGGCGTGGCGTGGCGTGGCGTGGCGTGGCGTGGCGCGGCGTGGCTGACAGGCATGAACACCATCGCGGGAGATTACAAATGAGACAATTTACTCGCGCGAGCGGAGCGGTAAGGTGGTGCGCCGGCCTCGCCCCGGCCCGTTCAGGCGATGTGCGCTCTCCTTCGTAAATTGACATTAGTGGCCAGACAGTGTTTTATAGAATAATGGTTTCATATATGGGATAAGCAAACTATAAAGGACGTTGAGGGAAAGGTTTGGACAAGGAACTAGTCTCCACAATCTTCCTCGAAACCAACACTTCTTTGTAAGTCGACGTAATTAGACATGGTTTCATTGCACATTTCATCTAACACTTTACAACTGGCCAGAATTCATCTTCTTCTACAATCTTTAGCGTATGCTCGTGATTTTGCACACCCGTTGCTTTTCAATGTTATTTCATCGTCATATTACCTGTTAGTATGACCCCCTAATAATGTATATTACCACGCGTAACCCCATATTCCCGTATAATACATGTATTACTGGCAGGCTAGGAGGCCTGAGACGAGCGTAGCCGCGGCTCTCCATCCCATGTCCCTGCCCGCCCCCCTCCCCCCCTCCACAAGCCCCTCCCGAACCAGTTGCCCTACTAGACTACTCTCCAGCAGCATTCCTGATCCTTATCTGCAAGTTGCGGTATCGCCTCTCTTCCCCCTCTCCCGCACATTAGCCTACTACCGCTGCATCCTCTCCCCTCCTCCTCCACTTCTCCGCCTCTTCCTCCCTCCTCCTCCTCCTCTTCCTCCACCCATTCCTCCTACCCTTAGTCCCAATAGCGACCCCGTTACCCCCCTCGCGCTCTCCCAACGGTGGCCCCCTGAAGGGTGGAACAACTGACGACAAAAGTGAATAAGGTACTCCTGCTGCTGCTCTGTGCCGGCCTGGCCCAGCCCTCCTTCAACCTCTCCGGGCGTGGCCCTGCAGCGGCGCGGAGCGGGCGGGGCGGGGCGGGGCGGGGCGGGGCGGGGCGGGGCGGGGTAGTGAAGTAGGGGTGAAACTACTCTCGGCAGCACGGCAGGAAGGGGCCAGTAGTGCAGCCCCTTACCTTTCACTACCAAACAAATTCAATCTCACTAGTTCGCGAGAAGAGTGTTGGGGGAGTCCTGGACTCAGAGGAGAGACACAGCCGGCCACGCGGCGGCTAGCGCCCCGCCCGGGGGTCAGAGGAAAGAGGCTTCAGCGGGAGATGGTGGCAGCGCGAGCAACAGCGCAAGTTTTTGATTTAGTTGGCCACCAACGGCCGGGATGAAGAATGGTAATTAAGACCTCCTAGGCGGCCGCGCCGCGCCACGCCGCGCCACGCCACGCGGTCGCATCCCCGGCTCTGCTATCTGGGGCCCGGGGAGCCCCCGACCCCGCCACCCCCTGGCAGCGAGCTTGGGCCTCTCGACTCGAGCCGTGTCTCTCGGTCTCTCTATCCCTCTCCCTCCCCCTCTCTCTCTATCTCTCTCTCTCTCTCCCTCTCTCCCTCCCTCCCTCCCACCCTCTCGCCCATTTTTCTCTGCCATCTCTCTCTCTAGAAGGCTTGCACAATCTTCTGTCTCTCACTTTTTCCGTCCACCTGTCTCTTTTTCTCCCTCTAGAAAATTCTTTCCCGTTCCTCCTCGTCACACCATAGTCGCCCATCCACCAGGCAGCTCTGCCGGGTCGCGTCCGGGGGGGCGGGGGCGGGGGCAGCTCAACCCGCTTTTCTGGAGGCCGCGCTGCCGCCGCGGCGAACGCAGCCCCTCCGAGCGCGCCGCCCCCGGCCCCGGCTCAGCGCCCGCTGGGGGTGGGGGTGGGGGTGGGGGGGGGGCGAGGGGGGAGAGACGGAAATTGGAGGCACGGTAGCGCCCTCCCCCTCCCCCTCCCTCCTGGCTCGCCGCACCGCACTGTGGCGGCACGGGGGCCCTACCCGGGCCGGGCCGGGCCGGGCCGGGGCGGACTGGGCCGGCGCCGCGGCGCCGCGGCGTGGCTCGCTCGGGCGTGGCCCACGGGACGGCTGGGGCGGGGCGGGGCGGGCGCGACTCCTCCGTCGACACCTGGTCGCCACATCCTTGACGGCCTCCCCTCCCTCCCTCACCTGGACGTGCCGCTGCGCGGGCCGGCCGGCCGCGCTGCCGCTATCCGAGTCGTTTGGGTCGTCGACGAAGCCGCTGTTTCGAAACCCCCCGCCGGCGTCGTCGTCGTCGTCCTGGTCCGCCGCGCACTCGGTGGACGACGGGTAGCCGTCGACGAGGTACAGCGTGTTGCCGCCGTCCTTGTCGTCCTGCGGGATGGCCGTGACCGTCACCACCTCGACGTCGAACAGCTGAACCTTGATGGCCTCGGGCTCGGCGTCCTCGTTCTCGCGGATGAAGAAGACCTCGTCGTCGCCGTCCTCGAAGGGGTAGCTCTTCTTGCGGACGCGCGTGAGGATGCCGCGCTCGGCGGTGCCGGGCAGCGGCGACGAGCGCTTGGAGGCGGCGCCGCCGGGGATGTCCGGCAGCGTGCCGACGCGTGGGCTGATCCGGATGGACGGGATGACCCTGGAGGACGTCGGCGACCGCCGGCTCCGCACGCGGCGGCGGCGCGGGTAGCGGCACGTGGCCCGGGCCGTTATCCGCGGCCTGTCCTCGTGCCGCCGGATCTCGACCTCGTCCTCGTCCTCCTCCTCGTCCTCCGAGACCACGGCTGGCGTGGGCGGCCGGTCCACCGGCGCCATAGCCTCGCCGAGGCCGCGGCCGCCGCCGGCCAGCCGCGCCGCCAGGTCAGGGCCGTCGGCGTCCTCCACGACGATGGCGGGCGTGGCGGGCGCCGCGTAGGTGGTGGCGCTCGCGCGCATGACCTCGAGACCGGGCGCCACGACGGCGACGGCGCTGCGCGCGCCGCACGCCACGGTGGCCATGGAGGCCGAGTTGAGCGCCAGGGTGTTGGGGCGCACGGGCCGCGCCACGGCGCGCAGCCCGCCCTCGGGCTCCACGCGGGTGAAGCGCACGTAGCGGCCCGACGAGTTGCGGCGCCGCCGGTTCCACCAGCACTTGAACATGGCGGCGCCGGGGCCGGCGCCGGGGCTGCCGGCGGCCGCGGCGACCTCGATGCCCGGCGGGGGCGGGCCCGCGGGGGCGCGTGTCGCGAGCAGGTCGACGAGGGCGTCGCGCAGCCCGGCGCAGTGAGCCCGCGGCGCAGCGGGGAGTGGTCTCGGGTCACGCTCGCTGCTGCGGCCCGCGGGTCTACGATCCGACCCACCCGCGCCACAGGCCGCCCCGCCCCGCACTGCGCGGTGGAGGTGAGGTGGTGCCCGGCCCGGCCCGGCCCGGCCCAGGCGGCCAGGCACCCGCCCGCTGTGCCAGTGCCGCTAGGCTCTCGCTACCTGCGCCCGGCCCGGCCCGCCTGACTGCTTCTCGTGCAGAAAAGGTCACGGGGAGTGACCGACCCAACAACAACCCAACCCTAACCTCTCCTTCCCCGTGCCGCCCCCGCGCCTCCCTCGCGCCGCCCCCGCCCCCACCCCACCCGGAGCACCCGTACCCCGTCCGCCGAAGGGGGCACCGCCCCGCCCCGTGCCCCACTCCCCGGCGCGGCCGCCCGCCGCGAGCCTCGCGCCGTGCACGCCAAGACTGCTGCAGAACAGCGACGTGTAGTGGTGTGGGGTGAGGAGGTGGGGGTGGAGGTGGGGTGGGGCAGGGCTCTAATTGGTGACTGAGGCGCGCGGGGCGCGCGGGGTGACCGACAGCCTGAAATGGAAAGCAGCCCGTGTAACGGCGCGGCGATGTGGGCGCGCGCCGGCGTGCCGGCCCGGCCGGCCGGGCGAGCCCCCCCGCCGCGGCGTTATCTTATCGCCGCGCACGTTTTACCGTTATCGTCGGGGTGCGGTGCCCCGCGGGACGGGGGCGCGGTGATGGCAATGGGGTGGTGGTGCGGAAAGTGTGGCAACTTTGATTGACTTCGACATCGACGGTATCGTGGTGAGTGGCCTGGCCACCCTTCTCGGGCGCATCCTCATGGTGGTTGGGGCGGCCGTCGCCGCGGGTGGCAGAGGTTCGAGGGCGCCTGACGCCTGGCCGGTGGCCTCCAGCATGTTCTCCACCCTCTCTCCCCACCCGGGCGCCGCCCTCCCTGCCCCACCCTGCCCCGCCCCTCTGGCTGCGGCTTCGCTTATTTCACCGGCCCTACTACTCCGTCCCCGTAACACTTCCGCTATCTTCCACTCTGCCCCTCCTCCTTTGTATGCCGCTCCACCCTCACCCCCCCTTACCCCGCCCCACCCCAGACGCCCCCGGCCTCACCCGGGGGGGCCGCACCTCGGTCGGTCGGTCGGTCCTATCTAATGATCTATTCGGACGCAGCACTGGCGGACGCTCCGGCTGCGGCCTGAATCTAGCAGCAACGCCCCGCCCCGCCACGCTCAGCCTTGTGGCGTGTTCACACCTGGCTGACACGTCTGTGGGCTGCACGTTTAAACCGAGCAGTACTGTTCTGCTCTCTGACCATAGAGCTCCCCCCCCGCCCTCTCCCCCCCCCCCCCCCCAATAGACCGTCCAACTGCGTCGTCTCATCTCCAATTCATATCCATTTCAAACGTGATACGCTTGGGCAAGCGTGCTACTGCCTGCTGGGGCAGCGGTCCGGTCCGGGTGGGTGGTCGGGCCAGCAGAGCGGGCGGGGGTGGGGGGAGTGGCGGGTTGGGGTGGGGTGGGGCGGGGCGGGGCCGGGTGACGGTCCTGCTCCTGACGGGGGGCGGGCGCCTCAGGTGCGCCTGGCCTGCGTCCTCATAGTGTCGCACTCCCGCCCCGCCCCACCCGGGCCCTTCCGGGTCCGGGTCTTTCTTTCTACTACCCGGTCTGTTAGATCTTTTAAGAGCTCAGGTGGGACTGGCCTGCGGAGTGGCCTGGATTTCGCGAGGTGGAAGGGAGAAAGAGAGAAAGAGAGAGAATCAAGCTCCAGCACTTCAAAGCGGCCGCGGCTAAGGCCAAGGCGAAAGGTGTTTAGAGCGTGACAATCCTCAGATTTGCAACATGTTCCAAATCCAAATAAATTAACTAGAAATCAATGGTAAATTCACTAATGATAAAAGTCATTTAAAAAAATGTATACGAAGACTTCAAACAAAATTTCAGCATTGAGAACAAACTCCTCCCGTCCTTTCTAAGAAAAGGGTCTTTGTGAATATCCTATAACTAAAGAAGAAATGTCGTTTATAGTGCAGAGGACCGAGGCCGAGACCAGCCCCTGCTGATCCGAGCATAGGCCAACCCGCCTAACGCCGGAGTACTCTGCGCATTTCTTCAAGACCAAATTTTTAAGGCCCCCCCCCCCCCCCCCGCCCCTCCAGCAAAAAAAAAAAAAATCCTTGTTAAAAACTTTCTTTGCTCCTCCCGCACCGCCCCCTATCAATCCCTCCTTTGCCGGCGGCGCTCCTTTGAAAGGCATTAGAGGCAACGACGACTCAGAGGCGTCTGAGCAACACCTTTGAACACTGAGCGCAGTTCCGCGGCACTCCCGGCCCGGCCACGGCCACATGAGATGCAAATCAAACAACGGACTTTCAGTACGAGATGTCCGTACTCCACGAATGGCTTTGCGACCGTCAGGCAGTTGTTATGACATACGGTTTCCCATCATCTGTTCCGTACTATGCCTCAAATGTACCTCTTTTTTAAAGTCAGCCGTATTAATCGAAATATCGTTCTTGCTTCTTTTCAGAAAATTTTGCAGCCGCTACGTTTACGTTCAGAGGAAGCTCCAATTTCCTGGTTGACGAGGAACCTGACAACAGCCCGATTTAACGAACTACAGAGAAAATGGACGTGCCCGCCTACGCCAAAAGCAGCGCTTTCGAGTGCACGATTTGCAACAAGACTTTCTCCCGAAAAACTGACCTGCGCGTTCATCTACGGACTCACACAAGAGAGAAACCTTTTAAGTGTACTGTTTGCCAGCAGACATTCTCCCAAGCCGGAAGCCTACGTGTCCATCTGCGCACTCACACTGGAGAGAAACCTTATGATTGTACTGTTTGCCAGAAGACATTCTCCCAAGCCGGAGGCCTTCGTCGACATCTGCGCACTCACACAGGAGAGAAACCTTATGATTGTACTGTTTGCCAGAAGACATTCTCCCGAACCGAACACCTACGTGACCATCTACGGACTCACACAGGAGAGAAACCTTTCGAGTGTACTGTTTGCCAGAAGACATTCTCCAAAGCCGGGGACCTACGTGTCCATCTGCGCACTCACACAGGAGAGAAACCTTTTGAGTGTACTGTTTGCCAGAAGACATTCTCCAGAGCCGGGGACCTACGTGTCCATCTGCGCACTCACACAGGAGAGAAACCTTTTGAGTGTACTGTTTGCCAGAAGACATTCTCCCAAACCGGGAACCTACGTGACCATCTGCGCACTCACACTGGAGAGAAACCTTATGATTGTACTGTTTGCCAGAAGACATTCTCCGAAGCCAGGGGCCTACGTGACCATCTGCGCACTCACACTGGAGAGAAACCTTTTAAGTGCACTGTTTGCCAGCAGACATTCTCCCAAGCCGGAAGCCTACGTGTCCATCTGCGCACTCACACTGGAGAGACACCTTATGATTGTACTGTTTGCCAAAAGACATTCTCCCAAGCCTGGCACCTTCGTCGACATCTGCGCACTCACACAGGAGAGAAACCTTATGATTGTACTGTTTGCCAGAAGACATTCTCCCGAACCGAACACCTACGTGACCATCTGCGCACTCACACAGGAGAGAAACCTTTCGAGTGCACTGTTTGCCAGAAGACATTCTACAACACCAGTCACCTTCGTCAACATCTGCGCACTCACACAGGAGAGAAACCTTTTGAGTGTACTGTTTGCCAGAAGACATTCATTCACTCCGGCAATCTACGTGTCCATCTGCGCACTCACACAGGAGAGAAACCTTTCGAGTGCACTGTTTGCCAGAAGACATTCTCCGAAACCGGACACCTACGTAACCATTTACGCTTTCACACAGAGTAACCACTCGATTGCGTCGTGTGCCAGAATGGCGTTTTCCGTGAGCTGTATTCTACTAACACATTTTCGCATGCACACGGAAAATTAGCCTTTGCCTTGAATAATTCCTGAGGAAGGGGAGGAAGAGAGAGAATCAAGCTCCAGTTCAAAGCGGCCGCGGCTAAGGCCAAGGCGAAAGGTGTTTAGAGCGTGACAATCCTCAGATTTCCAACATGTTCCAAATCCAAAAAAATTAACTAGAAATCAATGGTAAATTCACAAATGATAAGTCATTTTAAAAAAATGTATACGAAGACTTCAAACAAAATTTCAGCATTGAGAACAAACTCCTCCCGTCCATTCTAAGAAAAGGGTCTTTGTGAATATCCTATAACTAAAGAAGAAATGTCGTTTATAGTGCAGAGGACCGAGGCCGAGACCAGCCCCTGCTGATCCGAGCATAGGCCACCCCGCCTAACGCCGGAGTACTCTGCGTTGCCTACCCGCCAGCGTCTCCGCCTCCATGGATCGCATGCGCATTTCTTCGAGACCAAATTTTTAGCCCCCCATCCCCCCCAAAAAGAAATAAATAAATAAATAAATAAATAAATAAATAAATCCTTGTTAAAAACTCTCTCTGCTCCTCCCGCACCGCCCCCTATCAATCCCTCCTTCGCCGGCGGCGCTCCTTTGAAAGGCATTAGAGGCAACGACGACTCAGAGGCGTCTCAGCAACACCGTTGAGCACTGAGCGCAGGTCCGCGGCACTCACGGCCCGGCCCCGGCCCGCCGGCTGAGTGAAGCCCACCCGACCAGAAGGCGAGGCGGGGGGTAGCGGACATGGTGGAGCGTGATAGGGCGGGCCGTGCTGTAGCGAGCATTAATGGTATTGCACTAGAACCTCCTTCCTGGTCCCCGGAAAGGTTTCCGACTTAGAGTCGCACTGCTTTCACTTTGCTGCGTCGGAACTGATGATTGAATAGCAGGCGGGGCGCCAGGCCCTCCACTGAGAAAAGTAGTCGTAGGTTTACGGGAAAATTTTCCACGAAGTGCAGTTGTAAAACTACAATTGAAAATCGTAACAAGCACTACATATTGGCTTGAAATTCATTCACGAGCAAAAAAGGTCGGTCGTAAATTTACAACATATTTCGTAAATCACAATTTACAAAATTTATCTTAAATCTACAAAGATATTTTTCACAGTGTCTCCATTCCATTGCGCTTCTCTGGCATCGGGCTTTGCGTTGAGAGAGTGCATGTTGCGCTCTGTCCGCCTCTGTGTGTGTGCGTGTGCGCGCGCGCGCGCGCGCTCTTGAAAGAGGGAGTGAGATAGGTGGAGGCTGGGCTCAGGCGAACGAGAGAGGGCGAGGGAGCAGCTGTGTGCATTTGTGAGTGATTTTAGCAGAGGCGTGTGTGTTGGGCGCCGAGGCATGTGGCTCATAAGGGCCTAGCCTATGGTGGCTTTCTGGCCTTGTGTGTGGCGAGGGAAGAGAAAGAGAGAGGGAGAGTGGGAAAGAGAGGGGAGCGGGCTCGGAGGGGGCATGGGGTGAACGCTGGGTAAGCCTCAAGCAAAAATAGTTCCGTTTTGTTATTACAGGGAGCGGGGGCTGGCGCGCGGTAGGGGAGGGGGTGTTATGACTGGTGCACGGCGCATACTAGATCCCCGTGTCTGCGATATGCCCCCCTGTTCGCTGGTCACGGTCGCAGAGAAAAGTACATCTGTCCCTACGAAGAAGATAATCACGTCATCTTATTATCAAGTGCCGTTTTTATTGACGGTTGTTTTTATTTTAAACAGTGAACTACAACTCATTGAGCCGACTGAGATAGGTCGCTTCAGCAAAGACGAAAAGTATTAACATAATACACTACGGGGGTGGTAAGCGCCCCCGCTTCCCCTCGGCCGGCCCGGCCCCGCTCCTCCGCGTGGCGTGTCGCATCCTTTGTTCGAACTCGCCTGCGAGGCGCAACAAAAACAAAGCGCTGGGTCGTGCCGTGCC
Source organism: Frankliniella intonsa (assembly GCA_033675135.1). Classification (NCBI taxonomy): domain Eukaryota; kingdom Metazoa; phylum Arthropoda; class Insecta; order Thysanoptera; family Thripidae; genus Frankliniella; species Frankliniella intonsa. Next base: position 10,148,576 of record CM066255.1, on the reverse strand, counting down.
GTGCCGTGCCGCGGTCCGAGCCATGGCCGCCAACAGCCGAGCCTCGTTGTCAGCGTCAGCTGCAGCCCGGGCCGCCGTGAGCTCGCCATGGTCGCCCCCCTTTTGGTCGCGCCACACAAAAAGTATGACACAAGGGATTCTTGGTTCCGATTGCCCTCTTCCTGCTGGCGCTCCAAAGGAACCTCCTCCTCCTCCTCCTCCCTGGTTCGGACTGGTACTGCAATCGATACTTGTGTCGTCTTGCTCTTGAAACGGTCTCTGTACGAATCCCGTAATCACAGAAGTGATTTTGTGGTTGCAAAATTACTGAACAATGTTCAACGTCGTGGAATCTCTCAGACTTATAGTAAACACGAGACGGCCTGAAAGCAATTTTTTGGAGTAGCTTAATGGTGGGTCGTGTGGTGTATCTACATTCAAACAACTCAAATTTTAATCAAACATGTTAAAAATGAAAGGTCTGTTAGCGAAATTGAGAGCGTTTCAATGTACCGGTATTTGGAGAATATTTTCGCCTGAGTAAATACATATATTACTAGTAATTTTACCCTGGGATAATTTTATGATATAGTCGTTCTGCCCTTCCACCCCAAACCCGAGGACTGTCTCGCTACCAGCCGGTAGGCCAGTTTTTTTTATCGGTGCCGAGTACACCGGGCCGGGTGTGCCGCGGCGTAGCCTATAGCGTAGCGCGCGCCGCGTGCGTGGTCCATGTAGTGTTCCCATTCATGTGGGAAAGGGGAAAAAAACTCGCACGTCCGTAAGCTCGACTGTTTCTGCCATTCGCCTGCTGGGCTTGAAATATCCACGAATGGCCGGGAGAGAGAGAGAGAGAGAGAGAGAGAGAGAGAGAGAGAGAGAGAGAGAGCGAGAAAGAGAAAGAGAGAGGCCATGCTCTTCCGCTCTTCGTCTCGCACTCGCTATGCAGATGAATGCAAGTTTAGCCGCGACGCTCCCACCCCCAACCCTACCCGCCCGCACTCCACAGCGCAGCTTGTGCTCTCAGCTCAACAAGGGAGCTAAAGGCATTTTAATGTTTTTTTCGCGGGGAGTTTAAAAATACAAACGTTTCCGTCCGCTCGTCCGGCAGCGAGGCGGTGGTGGGCCGGTTCGGCCGCCTTGGCTTTGTGTGCTCCCCCTCCCCCCGTTCTGCACCGCAGAGGGGGCGTAGCTATAGGATTGTGCGGGAAGGAAAGGATAAGGGGCTCGCATTTCGCCCCCTCCTCAGACCCAGGCAAAGCGCACGGGCCCTTATTGCCGGCTATCGGATCTGCGCTCACCTTTTTTTACAACGAAAATTTTAGTTTTGGCTAAGTCGTTATAGTTTTGTCACGCGCAGGATTAGATTTTTGAATGCAGGTATAGTGTGGTCAGCGCATGACCGGGTCGACGGGCCCCACGTGTACTCCACTTTGAAAAATATCTTTGTCGATTTACAAAATATTTTGTAAATTACGATTTTTTAAATTTACGACAACCCAGTCTCGTGGAAAATTTTCCCGTAAACTTTTTCACCGTGATCCTTCCAACGAACAAAAGTCCGTAGGGACGTACGAGAACAAGAGCTTGTACCTCGGAGAATCCTGAAAAGAACACTGCTGGCCTCCAAATTTCTCCTCTGTTGGTCTGGCATTTTCGCACGGAGCGAGAGGTATGAGGTCGCTGTGTCGTGTGGACCCGCCCCGCCCCGCAGCCTGAGGGGCATGGGTGAGCCCCGCGCCGCCCGGCCCGGCGCCGCTTCTGATGGTCTGTAAATAAGGCTCTACCTGCGTGTTTGTATTCTGTCAGAGCAAAAAAGATAGCGGCAGGGCCCGGGAGGGTCAGGTGGGACGAGTGGGGGAGGAGAGAGGGAGAGAGAGAGAGAGAGTGAGCGGGCAAACGAGAGAGGGAGAGAGATGGAGCGAGAGTCGCGAGGAGGGTGGTGTCGTTCCCCCGCGGTAATCCTCGGTGGTGCCAGCGTTCCCTCGCCTCCAGCAGTAACCTCGCCGCAAGCCCCCTCCCTCCCTATACCTCCGATATGTCGGTACCATTAGACATCTTTTCAAGCTATAATATTTCAACGACATTTTGTCTTAATAAGATGGTACTATCTATTTTATATGGCAAGGTGTGCGGTGCCTGCTTGGCTTGTCATTCATACGCCATTTCCCCCTCGCTCTGCTCGATGTAAGGCCGGAAACGGAAGGGGGCTCCGGGGCTCCCTGGGAGCGGCGCTGTCGAGCTGCAGCCCCTACGGGATCTCCTAGCTAACTCCATCTACACATCTATCGTCTCTCCAGACCACAAGCTGATCACCTCCCCCAGCCCCCTCTAAGCTCGTCGCTCCCGTGGGTGGGCCGAAAGCCAGGCGGCGGCCTCACGCGGTCATTTTCCGATATCAATTTGTTTTTGCCCCTGCGGAACGTGGACCCGTAGCCCCCAAGAACCCCTGGGGGGTCTCCACCGGGCCCCAGCACTCTGGCCACCCGGGGCGCCCCGCACCAGGTGGCCAATCACACTGGGGCCTCCGTCCGGAAGTAGCCCTGGCCCTTTTGTGACGGCGTAGGGGGGAAAAATATGCGGGTACTGCCTGTCCCATCCGGGATTCGCATCGGTCGGTACCTGCTTCACGGAATGTCGCCACTCGATCGGTTTATCAAGAGAGGGACCGGGAGAGTTTCCCATCTGCTTACTGCGCGAAACGATCAGCATTTTTAGCAGATGATATCTTAAAACAGCACCTACACTAATCATAAATGTGCAGCAACTTTGAAATTTTGAGGTAGCTAGCTTGTACTCTCGAGTCCGGCAACCAAGCGTGTACTTTGCGGGTGTAAGGTGCCTGGGGGGGCTTGTGTCTGTCCCTCTGAAGCGCATAGTCCGCGCGGAACAGAGCCCCCCCCGCCTCCCCCCTCTTACCCTGCTCAACAATACTGGGCCGCGAGCGCGAGGACGGCGAGGACTCGCCTGCTCGACTCGCACTGCACCCCCACCCCTCCTCAGGGCAGTTCCTACAGTACCCTAATTGTTACCGAATCTGTTCCGTTGTTTTATGGGGGGAAGTAAAAGGTTGACTGACGGTGTTTCCGGTAGTCATACCAAATCGACTTTCCCATCTTTTTACATGAGATGCAAATCAAACAACGGACTTTCAGTACGAGATGTCCGTACTCGACGAATGGCGGTGCGACCGTCAGGCAACTGTTATGACATACGGTTTCCCATCATCTGTTCCGTACTATGCCTCTTATGTACCTCTTTTTTAAAGTCAGCCGTACTAATCGAAATATCGTTCTTGCTTCTTTTCAGAAAATTTTGCAGCCGCTACGTTTACGTTCAGAGGAAGCTCCAATTTCCTGATTGACGAGGAACCCAACAATAGCCCGATCAAACGCATCTACAGAGAAAATGGACGTGCGCGCCCACACTAAAAGCAGCGCTTTCGAGTGCACGTTGTGCAACAAGACTTTCTCCCGAACAACTGGCCTGCGGCGCCATCTGCGCACTCACACAGGAGAGAAACCTTTTGAGTGTACTGTTTGCCAGAAGACATTCTCCCAAGCCGGAAACCTACGTGTCCATCTGCGCACTCACACAGGAGAGAAACCTTTTGAGTGTACTGTTTGCCAGAAGACATTCTCCACAACCGGGAACCTACGTGTCCATCTGCGCACTCACACAGGAGAGAAACCTTTTGAGTGTACTGTTTGCCAGAAGACATTCTCCCAAACCGGACACCTACGTCGACATCTGCGCACTCACACAGGAGAGAAACCTTTTGAGTGTACTGTTTGCCAGAAGACATTCTCCCAAACCGGACACCTACGTTACCATCTGCTCTCTCACACAGGAGAGAAACCTTATAATTGTACTGTTTGCCAGAAGATATTCCCCGACACCAGTCGCCTCCGTCGACATCTGCGCACTCACACAGGAGAGAAACCTTTTGAGTGTACTGTTTGCCAGAAGACATTCTCCCAAGCCGGGGACCTACGTGTCCATCTGCGCACTCACACAGGAGAGAAACCTTTTGAGTGTACTGTTTGCCAGAAGACATTCTCCGAGGCCGGAAACCTACGTGTCCATCTGCGCACTCACACAGGAGAGAAACCTTTCGAGTGCACTGTTTGCCAGAAGACATTCTCCCAATCCGGGGACCTACGTGTCCATCTGCGCACTCACACAGGAGAGAAACCTTTTGAGTGTACTGTTTGCCAGAAGACATTCTCAAAAACGAGTAACCTACGTGTCCATCTGCGCACTCACACAGGAGAGAAACCTTTTGAGTGTACTGTTTGCCAGAAGACATTCACCTACGCCGGTTCCCTACGTCGCCATCTGCGCTCCCACACAGAGTAACCACTCGATTGCGTCGTGTGCCAGAATGGCGTTTTCCGTGAGCTGTATTCTAATAACACATCTTCGCACGCACACGAAAGATTAAACCTTTGCCTTGAATAAACCCTGAGTGTGTCGAGCTGAAGTCTTGGCGTATTTGACTTACTTCTGTTGTCTTTGTACTTCTGGCGCTCGCCCTTCTGCGGTGCGTCATCGTCATGGAGTGGTCACGTCCGTGGTTTACATATTTTGTCTTTTATATATTTTTTTTTAAATAATAAAATTAGTTTTTGCAGCGGTGTTGATGACAAGATGTGTTTTCTTGATTTGTTTCATTTTGAATTGCTCTGCGTCGTGCGATTCGTGTGCGATACGTTCTCGCTCTCCACAGCCGTCGTCGCAGCCGAGAGTGAACACAGGACGTCTGCGCCGCTGAGAGAGGGCGGCGCTCGAACCTCAATTTGAATATGAAAGTGGCCGCGCCATTGCGGTTCACTTTGACGGCACGCGCGCCGCCTTGTTGTAATCGCAGGTGCGCACTCGCTCGCACGCGCGCCTCTGTGTGTGTGTGTGTGTGTGCATGCGCGTCTCTGTGGATGGGCTGGGCCACCGCCACCCTACACCACATCCGCACATCTCGAGTGAGGCAGCGAAGCGCACACCCAGCCCCGCCCCGCCCCGCCCCGCCCCGCCCCGCCCCGCCCCACCCTCCCAGGTGTTATCTAGCCAGGCCGTATTTCCACGGCTCTGCCGCCTCTGCTGCGCGTCTCTGACAGATTTGCTGATGGCTGTTTTGGGATGTTTTATTCGGTTTACTAGCGAGGCAGATGGGGCGAGCGCATTGGTCGTTTAAGAATGGGGGAGCAGCGGTCGTGGGTGTCTCGGTTTGACTAAATTAGTACTTATTGTGGAAATCGCAACACTATCCTCCGATCAGAGACGTACCTCTCGACTTCCAGTAAGTTACACACTGCCCGGCTTGTAGTGCCTCAATATTAAATATTGTCTGCATTAATCACGCTAACGCCAACGCACACCGAGCAGAACAGCCGCGAACTTCTTTCCGCTGCCTGTCCCTTTGCAAACCAAAAGTCATTTGTCTGTATTGTTTCCGGCCGTGTGTGCTCGCTGTGCCCTGGCGCGCCCTGGCTCGCCCGCACTCCCATGCGCTCCCCCAGCCTCCGCGCCACTCGCAGCAACTGAATGCCACGGCTGCGCTTTTATGTAACCCACTTTTTCTATCCTTCACTCCATCTCCCTCTCCCCCTTTGCCGTTAGTATCCTGTCCGAGATCCTGTCTCCCTTTCACCTCTCTCTCTCTCTCTCTCTCTCTCTCTCTCTCTCTCTCTCTCTCTCTCTCTCTCTCTCTCTCTCTCTCTCTCGCTCTCTCTCTCTCTCTCTCTCTCTCCCTCTCTCCCTCTCTCTCTCTCTCTCTCTCTCTCTCTCTCTCTCTCTCTCTCTCTCTCTCTCTCTCTCCCCCTCTCTCTCCCTCCCTTCCTGCCTACCTACCTACCTCTCTCCCCCTCTCCCGATCCCTCACCCTACATATATCACTCTTCCGGTCCCGTTTCTGACCGCGGCTGGCCGAGCGCGGCCGCTCGCTCAAACTGGGGGCCGAACGAACCGTTTGGTAATGTTGAGGTATATGTGAGGTAAGAGGGGTGGGGTGGGGGTGGGGGGCTGATAACTTACTGATAACGTAGTATTTATGTGCCCCGCTGGCCGCCTTGCCCGCACACCTTGGTCACGCCACGCCCCCGCCTTAGCCACCCTGTCGGGAACAGCAAGCCTTCCACCAAGAATATTATCATTACGAATTTATTTTTAAATGTCGATAAACTTAAGGAACAGTGTGCGCTCCTTTTACTATCGTTCTTCATCATCCAACCCACACCAACTTCGTGGTAAAAAGAAGGAGTAGTGCGGCATATGCACAAAGAAAATCCGAAAAACTCCATCGGGAAACCCCGATTTTATGCCGTTAAAGATAGCTCCACAAATGCTAAACTTTCGCTTGTTAGCGAAGGGGTCTATTTCAGCGGCGGGTCTGGGCATACTGTTTCACCGTACCTCTCCCGATGTAGAATTACCTTGTGGGGAGAGCGCCTGGGAGGTAGGCAACATCAGTGTGTAGGACAGCGGTGCGGTCGGGCTGCCTACCCCCCAGGCGCCTCGGGTGTTCCCGCCCCACCCGCGGCGCGACGCAGATGCAACGCCCTGCCGCGCACAGCCCGCCCGCCCGCCGACGCATCCCCTCCATCACAATTACCGTTGCTCTGTCGCTTAGGAAAGAACGCTGAAAGTGCGTTATTAGACTCCCTATTCATTCCATCTCTAAGAGCTTCTCAACTCACAGCGCGCGCACGTGCTTGAGATTCATTGATGAGTGGGGGTGAAGGCAGGGAGAGAGAGAGAGAGAGAGAGAGAGAGAGAGAGAGAGGGAGGGAGGAGCGGGAAAGGGAAGAAGGTGGGTGGTGGGGAACTTTTCTTCCGGCGCAACGCACAACAGGAGAGAAACTTCGCGCGAGACGTGGCAAATCCAGAATAAGACCTTAGCCAGGGTGGGGGTGGTGGGGGGCAGCGGAGGGCAGGGCGCGAGGCGGGGGCGCGAAGAAACAAAAGAAGGATGATTAATGACTCGCAGATAAACGTCTCGCGCCCAGCTGGTCGAGCTGCGCCGCGTCGTGAAGGCCGGCAGCATCCAGTCGCGGCTGCGCGGCGCGGCGGTGGGAACAGAGGAACACTTGAGTTTAGAATAGTTTTGCGCTGAGGACAAGGGGGGCTTAGACATGGGAGGGGGGCAGGGGCTTCCTTTGCTTCGATTCGCGTTTGTCAATAAACCAAGTGAGGCCAATGACTCACGTACTCTTGGCTTATTGTATTTTCCTGCGCATTTGTTATATGTGCACTACTGCGTTGTATTTCTATTTTGGTGAGTTTTAAAGTATTTTTCTCGGCAATGGTGGTGTATTACGTTTGTGGACCGCTTTTGCAATAAACACAGAAATGTCACCAGCAGAAACCAAAATGGTGTTCGGGCAGATTGCGCGTGGATGATACTATATGAGTATGAATATACGCGCGGATCCAGCCGTCCTCCAACGCCTACATCAGCGAGGGGGTGGTGTGTGCAGCACAAATTGCCTAGCCATTCAGGCGTTTTGTGAAAGGCAAATGCTGGGTGTTCGTGACACCTAGCCCCCTCCGCTCCCCTCCCTACCTGGATTCGCACCTGAAGTGCGTGTGGGAGAGAATGAGAGGGAGAGGAATGGAGAAACGGAGAGAGTTAAAGTGAGGCACAAAAACGATTTGTTCTGTTCGCGCGCCATCGCGGGGCTCGTCCTGCCCGGCTCTTTGAGACGCGAGCGTCCCCTGCTTTGACAGACAACACGCTCCGCCCCGCCCCGCCCCGCCCCGCTACACTCCGCCACGCCCCGCCACGCCCCGCCGCTCTCTGCCCGGTGTGTGGCGCTGCGCGCGCCCGGCCCCACCCCACCCCGCCTCGCAACGCCGCAGATAAATGTTTTAACGCGTTTCACTTGAACTGATTGTGGCGCCGCTGCTCGGCAGAAGTTTGAATTAATGGGGTCTGTTTGCGCCCCCGCCCCCACCCCCACCCCTGCTGGACGGCTGGCTTTCCTCTACTCCCCCCTACCCCCACCCCCTGCCCACTCCCACTCCTCGTAATTAAAGAGCGAATGGGTTATTCGGTGGGCTTTTAGTGTCCCTGACCGCCAGCACACACGCGGGTAGGGGCGAGGTCACCCGGGCCGGGCCGGGCCGGACCGGGTACACTATCAAGGGAAAGAACCCGAGCGCAGCGCAGCGCAGCGCCGTGCTTTAACTTTTTGGGTCCGGGCCGGGACGCCTTTTTTCCTGCGGGTCTCGGCGGGACCGGACCGGGCCGGGCCGGACCGGGCTGGACCGCAGCTCACACTTGTGGGGCGCCTAATAACTCCTCCCCGCAGCACTAGCCTGGACGGGACGGGACGGGGACGGGACGGGACGGGACCGCGCCTGAGCCTGAGAGATTAAAATGTAAAGCAAGTGGAAACGACTCGAAATTAAAAAAAAAAAATGAGAAAAAACGGACAGAGAGGGTCGGGCGAAAAATGTTGCAACGATAAGGATGGGGTTCCGCTGTGTACTGCTGAGCAGCGTGGTCCCGATAGGGACCGGCAATTATTTTTTTGTTGTGCACTGTGAGCGAGATTTATGCAAACTCCCGGAACATAAAAACTTTACCCATTTTTCAGCCGGCCATATTTTTTTTGCACCCGTATTTTCTGTATCGGGGGCATCCCTGGTCCTGGTAGTGTAGGAGCTGCTCGATGGCATTCACTCGGAGTCTAGCTGAAGAAGAGGGGGATGAAGAGGAGGGTGTGGAGAGGAGGGAGGAGGAGTAGCGTGGGCGTGGAGGCGGGGGAAACGTAGGAAAAAAAGGGGATCAGCATCCTATCACTGTTTGACAATAATCCTATGTTTTTTTGTGTGTGTGTGTTTCGTTTTCGTTAGGGGTGTCATGCGTAAAGCTCGAGCCACAGCTGCAATACGATCGCACAGTAAAAATACTGTCTGATTTTCGAGGAAAAAAGGAAAACTTTGAGGAACCTTATTAGTTTTATGAGAGTTCCTCAGATTTTTAGAGTGTCTACTCAAGAAATTGTGGAAATTTTCCTCATTTTTTGAGGGGACCTCCTCAAAATCTGAGGAGCTCTTCTCAAATAATGGGAGCTCCCCAGAGTTTTCTCCGTTTCCTCAAAAAGTCAGGGATTTTTTTTTTTACCGTGAGCCCCGACCTTCCTCGTCGCTCGAACTCCAGTTATACAATGTGTTTGCATTAAGGAGTGAGTATTTCTGTAGTAATGTACTACTCTTGAGTTTGCAGAGTATCCCTCCCTCTCTCCCTTGCTCCCCCTCTCCCGCTCTTAGGCCAAGTCAGGCGACCTGGATTCCTTTTGAAGGCAGTGGGTGGTTGTATTTGTGTGGCATGTTGCTTGACACGGGCCAATGGCGGGTAGGGTGGGGTGGGGGGCAGCACCGGTGGGGACGCGGTGGGGAGCGGCGCTGGGAGGTGCAGTGGGTTAGTTCCCTCCCTTTGAAGGACGCGCGCGCGTTTTCTGCCGCTCGTTTCGTCCACTTCCTTGACCTACCTCTCCGATCAAAACGACTACTCACCGTCTTCTAGCCTATGTTTATAGAAAATTGCAGCAATCGATTCCCTCTTTTTCATTATGCACCCGGGAAAGTTACGTGGAGCCCACGTTGTTCTTCGCTACACAGATAGAAACTGCGTGGATTTTGTTCAGTTTCTCTCTTACTTAGCCACTGTTAATCTCAAAATAACTGCGAAATAAGGTTTTTTTTTTTTCTCGTGCATCATTTATGCGCATAATTGTGCATATTTATGGTTGCATAAAATCCTGCAAGGGGTGTGCGCAATACTAAACGTATATATGCTCAAAAAATTACATAAGGGTTTGGTGTGTACGCGTTGCGGTCTGGGCGTGCTGACCATAGCACCGTACCGATAGGCGAGGCGAGGCGAGGCGAGCGGGCCGTTGTGACCATCCCTGCTGGGCTGCCCTCCCCGCCCCCGCCCCCTCCCTCCCTCCAGGGCCGGGCCGGCCCGCCCGGACACGCCTGCCCGCCGCTACCGCCCGGCCCGGCCCGGCCCGCGCCGCCAAAGGTGAGGGTATCGACCTGGACAGCGTGAAGCTATAGCGGCGGGCCCCGGGCCGGGCCGGGCCAGGCCGTGGCGCAGCCGGGGGCCCCCGCGCGCTGCCGTGGGGCGCGGGTGCCCGGGCCCGCCCCGCGCCGCCCCGGGGCCCCCGAGTGCAGTGGGTCAATGACCCGACCCACACCGGCCGGCCACACGCAAAAATATGTGGCCGGTCTGACCGGGCGGGTGGGGCGGTAGGAGGGCCGCGACTCGCCGCACTGCCGGGGGAGGGGGTGGGGGCGGGGGCTGGCCGCGGCCGGCTGGAGCGGGCGGGAGGCGCCGGGCGGGTAGGCCACCGCCAGCCTGCCACGCACGGCTGTGTTGTCGCGGCCTACCTCCCAGGCGTTTCCCCTCTCCAGTTCCAGCGTGTGCTCTGTCTGCACTCGGAGAATCGTTTCTTTAAAACAACGCTGACTGTTTTGATTCAAAGCAATGATTTTACCTTACAGTGTATTATAAGCCGATTTCTTCGTGGTAAACTGTTGTATCTTTTGTCTCAGCACCCACCCCGCGCGCCTCTGTCGTGTGTGTGTGTGTTAATCTCTCTTTCTGTCTCTCTCCCTTCCTCTTCTCGCCGTCTATCTCTCTCGCCCTCATTCCTCGAGCAAGTTGAGCGCGTGTGGCATTTATAGTTACGCTCAGAGCGTGACTAACGCGTCTTACGAACGAACACTGTGCGTGACGAACGGGTGGCGTTTTATGGACAGGGGAGGAACGGAAGGCGGCAGGGGTGGATGGGAAAAAGTTTAGCCTTCTTATCGAACTAAACCATCGTAAAGGAAGGGGTGTCTCTCGTCGGCCATTGTGTTTAGAAATAACAGTTCGAGACTGTTGTTAAACTGTGGTATTTTATAATAGTGAATTTTCAGGCGTTTGTTATTTGGAGCTTGAAGCCGAATTATTCTCTCTCTCTCTCTCTCTCTCTCTCTCTCTCTCTCTCTCTCTCTCTCTCTCTCTCTCTCTCTCTCTCTCTCTCTCTCTCTCTCTCTCTCTCTCAACTGTCCTTACTTTTGTGGCGCCTCAATGACGGCACGCTGCCTCCCCCTCCCCGCCTCACTATAACATCTGCGCCCGGCGGTGGCCGCGGGTCTCTCAGTGTTATAGCCCCTCTCACTCCCTATGGCGGTAATTGCAGCCCACAGTCAACAACCGGAGGCACATCATTGCCTCTCACCCACTCCCTCACTCTCCATTTCAGTCCCTCTCGCTCTCTTCTTCGCGCCGCTCTGTCTCGTCCTCCCGTTTAAATAATCCGCCGACCTGCTCCGAGACGCTTCAGCCCCGCGACGGGACGGGACGGGACGGGACGGGTCAGCGCGCGGGCCGCGCCGCGCCGCGCTCCTTGTGTTCATCAGCTCACTGCTGTTCTGGCTGACTGTTGGTTTTGACAGGGACGCGCCCCAACTTTGAAAGACTTCTCGCCGTTCTCTGCGTTTGATCCTCGCCCAGCAGCAACAACGGCAGCTACAGCAGCGGCATAGCAGAGACAACAGCATTCAAATAACGCGCCGAGCAGCGCGGCGGCAGGGCTCCCGCCCCGCCGACGGAAAGCACATGAATTAAATTAATCTTAATGATGAGAGAAAAGTTTGAAGCGTCGCCTCTGGAAGGACAGAGAGTGAGTGAGTAAGAGAGAGAGGGATGCAGCAGAGAATGGGCGGCATGGGAAAAGCGACTGGGCAAGCCGTCCGTACAGAGAGAGGGAGAGAGGGAGAGAGGGAGAGAGAGAGGCGGGGTGAGATGGGGAGAGGAAAATAATCTACCCAAGGGAGAACGCCGTACTCTGCCAGAACATGAACCCGAGCTCCGGCAATTCACTCCCTCACCCTCTCTGTCTCTCTCTCTCTCTCTCTCTCTCTCTCTCTCTCTCTCTCTCTCTCTCTCTCTCTCTCTCTCTCTCTCTCTCTCTCTCTCTCTCTCTCACACACACACACACACATTCATATACGTTCATTCAAATACACACACGCGCTCCCACACACTCATGCGCCCCAAACACGGATTCTTCCCCCGTCCTCAGCGGCCATGGTACGGAAAATGGAATGTCTCCCCCCCTCCGGCCGCACCCTCCCGAGAGGGGGCGACCTGGTGCGGAGCAAGGTCTTCCCGGCCCGCTGGAGCCGGGCCCGGCCCGGAGGAGTCCACCGGAGCCGCATAGCGGCATGGCGCGTAGCGCGGTACGTGACGAGTCCGACTTTGCAGTTCCACGCTGGCCCCCCCGCCCCGCCCCGCCCCGCCGGCCCAGGCCTCCCGCCCTGCCTGCCCCTATCGTAACGCAGCCGGTTGCGTCCCCTCATGTCCTTCCCCCACCCTCTCCCTCCCCCTCCAGCTCCAGCTCACATTACCTGCCTTCTCTCTGGAAACAAAGTCTCGCGGGTAATGTCTCAACAAATCGCGCCGAGCCGAACGCGCTTCCGCCTGGTTTGGCGCGTTGGCCTCCGCGCCGGTCGCGCCCAGCCTATAGCCGCCGCTCCACCCCCGCCCCCGCGCCTGGTACAAGATGCGTCACCGCCCGCCCCGCCCCGCCACACCCCGCCACACCCCGCCACACCCCGCCCCGGCCAGACCAGTCGCCGCCGTCTCGAGGATCCCAGTCCGCGCCGTGGAAAGTCTGACACATAGCCTCAGCCTCCGCACTGAAAATGTGTTGAACTGATACACACTTACAAGTGTTGTGATCACTTTTGGAATCTGTTTCCGATATGTCTTTTTAGGCACGTATTCCGGAATAATTTTGCTTGCTTCCTTATATTTTATAGGTTGTATTTATAGGTTATATTTTATAGATTATGCTATTTGCGTATTTTGTTGTATTTATGTGAACACGATTGTTCATCCCCCTCCCCCTACCTATCCTCTGCTCGTGCTTTACGTTCTTGAGAGCTGCCTCAAGAAGGGGCGGTCAGCCGAAAAGGCTTTCAGAATCGACTTCTCCCGAGGCAACCCCCCTCAGCGACTATGGATATCCTTGAGTAAACAAAGACTCCTCTAACCGGAAACAAACGTTTCTCGCTGTGAAAGGGACCGGAAGTCTCACGTTGGGCTGGGCGAGCTGGGCAGAGGAGGGGCGCTAGTGGAGGGGGAGGAGCGAAAGGGGATGAGGGAAGGGGAGAACCGCGAAAAAATACATCTTGGCTTGTGAGTATCCTCTCCTCCTCCTCCCCCTCCTCTACCCTCTCCCGCCTCTGCTCTGCTCAGGTCACTCATCCCACCCTCGACCCGCACCAAGCAAACCTTGAAAACTCTCCGTTCACGCTGGGTGATCATGACGGGCTTAGTCTTGGTGGGTTCGGGTATAATTATAAGACTTTGGAGTATACCAAAACAAGACGGCGGTGTTGTGCCTTATTGTGGCTTAAGGAGAATCGAGGGCAGGTTGGCAACACTGTGTAACTTTGCTCGAGGCGAGGCACATGTAACAAGCAAGGCGTCGTTACCGACAGCGCTGTTCTCAACCATCTACCCTGCTCAATTCGCGCTCGTGTGTTTGTATGTGTGGAGAGAGGGGGTGCGTGGGGAGGGGGGGGGATAAGCAATGTGCTTACGTTTGTGTGAGCAGGGAGGACAGGTTGAGCGCCTTATCGGCTTATCTCTGCCTACGGCGCCTTTTCCGATACTTTTGTGTGATCTGCATATCTATACTTAACTCTGTCCCTTATGCACAAATTTGTGCATAATTGTGTACAATGTGCGCATAGTTATGCATAAAATTTTGTGCAAAACTATGGTTGTATATATAATCGTGCATGACGATTGCAAAAATCGTGCATAAGGGTTAGTGTGTAAACCCAGGTTAAGAACACGTTGAGATGGAAAGGGTGAAGAGGATTCGGGTTATGGTATTGGCGAGGGGTGCTACGTGCGCGAGTGGGGGAGGCCGGCTGCACGGTAAACACACGATATAATGCATCGGACAGATATGATATTGATTCCGTATGCTATTTGTCGCCCAGTCGATACTGAAATGCAGCGATGCCCCACCCGCTGGAGAGTGGTGGGGGAGGGTGCAGGGACGGAAGGAGTGGTCCCTAAATATAGATGCCTCCGACGGTTACCCCCCCCCCCCCTCCCTCCTGCATGTTCAAGTTTTAACGCGAGTCAAGCTCTCTCTCTCTCTCTCTCTCTCTCTCTCTCTCTCTCTCTCTCTCTCTCTCTCTCTCTCTCTCTCTTGGCGTGTGGTTGAGACTCGGCCAAGGCCGGCGCCGTAGCGTTCATCGGTATAAGAAGCACTCCATGCTGGAGGCTGCCGCGGCCTTCGGCCCGAGGCCCGATCCGGAGGGTGATGTAAGAAATAGTTTCTGTCCCCACGATGAATATCTGAGTAGTCAAAAGCGATAAAGATGAACGTGAAAAGAGTTTAACGTTTTAAGTTTTATGGGTTTGAAGTAGGCAGTGCGACGATTGAGGCAAAACCTACAAAGTTAACGTCATCTGCTTCCACCTTACCCTTCAGGTTTTTTCTCAAACCCTGCTCAGTTCGCGTTGCGTGGGGACCCGCGACCTGAGTGAATACACTGCGACTGACAAGGATTGATGGACTGGAAGGGGGAGGGGGTCCAGGGGCGTCCCCACGATCTCGGATGGCCACAGAGGGCTTTTGCATTCAGTGCATGCGGCCGGCGGGTCAGTCAAGGCAGAGAGCGAGCCAGCGCCAGGCCGACCCACCACATAACGAGAGTGCTGCCACTCGTGCAGCGCCGAAAATGTTGCCATTTTGCCATTCAGTATGGCTTTTACAGGATATTTTGCATCGAGTGGACATTGCCGCACATCTGATGTTTCCCTGCCTTTCCACAGGCAAACGCACACGTACTTGCACACGCACACACTCGCACATACATCGAAAAGGCGCCGCGACCTCAGCCCGGAGCCGGACCCGGGGCGGGGCCACCCCCGAGAGAGGGTGAGGGTGGTGCGAGGAGTCGAGTACTCAGCGAAAAAAAAATTAAAAAAAAAAAGGCCGTAGAAAGATATAAGGCGCTTTAGTAGGAGAGATGTGGAGAAAGGGGACGCGGGCGCCAGGAGCCTCCCCACCCCACCCCTCTGTAATTTCATACCATGTCAATTTCCGACCCTGCCTTTCAGAGAGATGGGCCTCAGTATATACACACACAGGCGGGGCGGGGCGGAGTGGGGCGGGGCGGGGCGGGGCCGGCAGGGGCGCCAGGGGCCAGGGGGTTGCCTCGCAGGCTCGGTGTGTTCAGCACGTGCTTTTTACAGCAATAAGCTGAGCATTAGAGCCACCCTGCGCAATAGGTTGTCTCTGAGGTTACAATATTGTCTCGGAGGAGGAATATTTCCGATTATTAGCTTATAGGCCCCGCGGGGTATGGCATACGGCCGCCTTTGATCCCCTTGAGATGCACCTGTAGATGGAAAAACAAAAGTGTTGCGAGCACAAATTTTCTTGGTATAGTCAACTTAGACAACGTTTCGCGATGTATTATCGTGGTGGAATGCGTTTGCAATGCGATTGCCACACTATTATAAAATACCACACGCCGCCTGTACGTGCCAGACACCTGTAGGACACCTCGACACGTGCAGGACGGGTGCTCCTTCGCGACAGGTGCAGGATACTCGGGTGGTGCATCACGTCGACCAGTCAGCGTGCACGGGTCTCTGACCAGTCAATTCCAGTCACATCCAGTCATTCCCCAGTCACATCAAGTCAAGAGGAAATAAGGCAGGCCAGTCGCAAAATTCCCTAAAATACTCCAAAATAGTGTGGAAACTACAGAAAAGCTCGTGCTTTATGTCACTGTTAATTTTATTTCCTGGAGTTTAATCACTTATTTTGTCTAATCCAGTCATTTTTCAGTCACGTTCACGTCCATAGTCGTTTCCCGGTCACTTCCAATCTATTGACATCTAATCAGTGTACACCCGTTTCTGTTCTGCAGTGATGTACCCATCGTGGACACCTGCTTGACGTCCTGAGGGATGCTCGGCTCAACTCACCTTGACTCGCCGCGCGCGTCGCGCCGCCGCTACGGACCGGGAGTGCCTCCTGAGTCCCTCCAGGACTCTGGACCGGGCGGGGCCGGGCGGGGCCCCCGGCTTGAGCTGGCTGCCCGCTCAGACGGCGGCGGCCCGCTGCGGGGCAGCCGCGGCCTCGGACACCGGCTGCACCTCCTCCCCGAGCACCTCGGGCGGGCTGTCGTCGACCATGGTGAGTGTATATCCACAAGCAGCAGGGCGGGCGTGCGCGACGGCGTTGCCGGCGTAAGGCGTGGCGCCCGGCGGGGGCGGCGGGGGCGGCGGGGCGGGTGGCGGCGCGGGGTGTACTGAGTGGGGCGGGGCGGTCCGGGGGGTGGGGCGCCCGACGACGTGCAGCTCGCGGTGCACGCGAGGGGCGTGGCGGGGTGGGGCGGCGCGCACTTCCTCCCCCGTCGACGGTTCGCGAAGGACTGAGGAGCGGCGCCCGGCCCGGTAGGCGGGCAGGGGCGTGTCGGGGGCGCAGGGGTGGGGGTGGGGGGCGGCGCAACCCCCACCCCCACGGCAGCGACGCCCCCTCCACCCGAACCTGACCGACAAATTGGGCAAATTATTATGCCATGTGGGTAGACCATCCCGCTCTGGCGCGGCGGCGGCCCTCTGCGCCCTGCACCCGCCCTGCCCCCGCTCTGCTGCCCCGCCCTGCACCCCTGCACACGTCCCCAGCCGTTCCGACGGTCTCAAGTGTAGGTCTGAAGTGCAGCGCTCCGACCAGCTTATCCGTTCTTCCCTTGGGGACGAGGGGTCGACCACTTGAAATATTTGTGTACATGGAATATATTCCAGTTGGAATATCTGGAATATTTTTGGAATATGTAGAACAATATTTTTGGAATATCAGGAAAATGTGAGATAATAGTTTTGGAATATCAGGGATATGTTGGAATATTTGGAATATTTTTGGAATATTTGGAATGTTTTTAGAATATTTGAAATGTTTTTGGAATATTTGGAATGTTTGGAATATTTTTGGGCTGGAATATGTTGGAATATCTGGAATATTTTTGGAATATTTTTCAATGTGTACATGGAATATCCAAGTGGTCGACCCCTCGCTTGGGGGTGCCTTCGTGCCGCTTAAACCCGGTATGATGTTCCTGCGAGAAATCACACTGAATCGACTCGTGGTATTACTATGCGGCTCGTACAACAGGCACTGCTATGTCGGCCACTGAATCGGCGTCAATACCGTGATTTTCGTTTAATTATTTTACGCGCGTAGGTATGATTTAAACACACGGATTTGCTGAGTAGGGTGGGTGCTAACCGGCACCGTTGAGCGAATAGTTCGGTTCTTATGATCATTTCTTGTACATTTGCATTTTGACTTTTGCGAAAAGCTTTGCTCGATTTGTGCTTTCTTATAGATATACAGCTGGGTTTGGGCATTTTACTGTCCATTCAACAAGAAAGGTTAAATATTAGTGCGTTCCCATTTTACCCGCACAATAACTACCCTGCATGGCTCACGCTCCCGGCTTCAACCAGCCGGCTCGCGCCGCCACGCGCTGAGGCACCCGGGGCCCCGCCACGCCACGCCTCACAGTGCCCGGTTTACAGCTGCCTTTCGCGGCCCCCTTTCCTTCCCTCTCCCGACGCACAAGGAAAGAAAGAGGCGGCAACATCTCTGCCGGCCGCACCCGCGCGAGGGGCAGGGGTGCGGGTGCACGCGACAGAGAGAGATAGCAAGATTGCATGCGTGTGTGTGTGCGCGCGCGCGAGCTTGGCGCTGTCCCCCCCCCCCCCCCCCTCTTTCCCCCTGGTGTGGAGTGATTGATGGCAGGGCACGGTCGCACGTCTGGTTAGGGACCCACTGGGAACCGGCTCCGATCCCGCGCCCGAGCGACGAGTTTGCGGAGCCGAGGCCGAGAGCCGCGGGTCGGGAGCAGCTAGTAGGCAGGCGGAGATACCCGTCTGCCGCACACCGGTGTACTCGTGGGGATTTTTGCCTACTTATTTGGGCAATACTACCCGTGGCTCCGATCTCTCGGCTCTCGGCTTCGCCGATCGGCTCTGCTCGGCTCGGCTCGGCCGCGCGGCGCGGGCGCGGAGCCCGGCTCCCGGTGGGTCTCTAGCTCCTCTACTCCCATGGTGGCGGAGGGAGGACGGGGTTGAAGAAGAGCGCAAGAGGGATACGAGCGGGAAGAACAAGAAGATGTGGCGACGAAAAAGTGGCCAGGGAAAGAAGACCAAAGCCGGTTGTGGAGGGAAAAAAATATATAACAAGCACGGCGACTGGACCAGAGCGGAACAGAAAACGATAAAGTGCGTCTGTAACTTACGGCATGACGGGAATTCCCCCGCCCCGCCCGTCGCCCGTCCCGTGCCTCACCTCGCGCGTACCCCATCAACTCGCATCATCAGGCAGCTCAGAGATGATGGGGAGGAGGAGACAGATTTTTTTTTATATAGAAAAAGTGTCTGTCTACAAAAAAAAATATCATCTGCGTTGCCATCGTGCCTCGTCATGTCGCTCTACATGGCGGAGCGGCGAAAGGGCTGCTGGGGGGAAAAAGCGGGAAATGTCCGCTGTAGGAGGGACTCGAATCCTCACCCCGCCCACCCACGCCGCACAAGTGCCCTTGGCCAAAAGAATGGGGCCAAAAATATGGAGAGAAAAGCATTTAGTAGGGAAATGAGGAGGGGGGAAAAGAGCGGAAATGCGGATGAGAAATGCGTTCCGGGAGTCCATTATCACTTGGCTGATACGGCAAACCCCCTTCCACAAGCTGGCGGCACGCGCCTCTGTGTGGGCCGGGGCGGGGCGAGGTGGGGTGGGCCGGGGCGGGTCGGAGCGCCGCGGCCACGGCCAGCTCTCTCTGTAATCGCGATGGTCGTCAGAGGAATGGTCATCGGTCAGTCCCCGCGGTTTGCCAGACCTCCCCCCCCCCCCCCCTGCCGCGATGGCCGCTTGCTTGGATCTCTCACGCCTTGGTGCCCAGCTCCCCCGTGGCGGCCAGCAGCCAGCAGCACGGTCATGTTAGTGTTGCACATCTTGGCTCTGTGCGGCCCGGCCCGGCCCGGCCGCCATGGGGCCCATGACGCTATGGTGGAGAGAGATGGGGCTGCGATAGGCCTCCCCGTCGGCCGCCGCGCGCGCCCGAGTGATGGAGAAGAAGGTCGAAGAGCAGGCGCAGGCGCCAGCAGCGCCAGCAGTGCCAGCAGCGCCCGCACCCGGGCGCACCTTGCAGCTGCAGGACTGCGTCATTATCGTCATTGAAGAAAATCGTGAGATATCGTAGTGGCGCCGCGTTCGGTTGTATATGCGTGTCGTTTATGTTTATGTCTTTTAAGTATTCAGTGTATCTATCTTGGGTATTCCGCACGTGAGTCTGTCGTGTGCGATGTTTTTTTGCGAGTTCCGAAAAGTTTTCGACGGAGATGGATTACGCGAGTGATGATCGGCTTATTTCGCGCGGACTGGAAAGGGTTTCGTACTGGGGCGCGGTGTGCCGACAGTCTAGGTAACGTGTGCTAGTGTTTTGTGGTTTTGTGAGTGGGCTCTTGCGGCAATGTGCAACAGGAATGCCGTATTAGAAAGTTGTAACATCATTTCTTGGTCGAATATTTTCTCGTCCTAGCTCGCACTGCGAATAGATCCTTGACAAGTTGTTCCACGACTCGAGAAATTTGTGTCGTCATTTTGGCAGCGACGAAGGCAGGACTTCATCATTCGTCAGCTGATTTTCGCTGCCTGCTGTCACTGGGGGATATTTATCTCTATTTCTGACATCGGCGCAATTTTTGAAAATGTCGGAGAGAGGTATTTTTAAATTTTGTGGTTTGCGTCGTATGGGGCGCACTATCGTCATTTTATTCAGCCTTTATGACTCGTTTGCCATTACTTTGGAACTTGTGAATCGAGTGACATAACCTATGCTACGCGTTTTCTGCTACACATTGTTTTCCTTTTTTTTTTTTTTCAACTACACCCTAACTTAATAAATTGCAGCGTATTTAAAATGTTTTGAGGTTTAACGGTTATTTCACCATTTTTATTTTTTCTTTTGTAACTGTATGCATTCATTTGATTATAAATCAACCCATAAACAATTTCTTTTCTCCATTTCTCAGCTTCTATGAATTCAGTTGCGAAGTCACTACCAGGGAAAGATGCCTCAGAACCTTCAATGAATACTCAAAATAGCCTTTTCACCATCATTGCGATTTTCCTTGTTTCACTGCTTGGACTTGCATACGTTTACTTTTCATTCCCAAAGCTGGAAGAGTAAGAAATTATATTGGTAGAGTAAATATTTTTTAAATCTGGATGTGCTATGAAGAATAACATGATTTCTCTTTCAGACATGAAAAGCAACATGTTAAATTGCCATGGGATATCGAAGAGGCAAAAGAGTTGGGACAAGTTTTGGATCGGTACAAGGACAGATACTTCACAGAAGTTATGGGTGGAATTTTCATAACATACATTTTGTATCCTTTTCTATGTGAACTGACCAGCACAAAAAAAGAAGAAAAAAAAAACCTTGCGGCACGCATTCCAGTTTTTCTTAATTTATGTGGTTATGGCTTAATGTCATTATTGGTTCTTTAATATCTTATCGCTACATTGCTACTGCGTCAGTAAAATTTAATTTTTTTGTCTTATTGTATTTTCCTTAGCATTTTTCCAGCCTTCAAACGTTTGCCATCCCTGGTTCCATTTTCTTGTCAATTCTCTGTGGGTTTCTCTTTCCATTCCCAATCGCTCTTCTTTTGGTGTGCTTCTGCTCTGCAACTGGAGCTTCCCTTTGTTTCTTACTTAGTTCCCTTGTAGGGCGAAGAATTGTGTATAAGTACTGGCCAGTTAAGGCCTCTCAATGGGCAGCTACGGTAAGATAAAGGTGTATATTTGTATTACCTGACTACCACACAAGGTATATACATCTAATCTATATTTTTAACATGACAGGTGAAAAAGCAGAATGCCAATTTGTTTAATTATATGGTTTTTCTTC
Organism: Frankliniella intonsa; assembly: GCA_033675135.1. Lineage (NCBI taxonomy): Eukaryota > Metazoa > Arthropoda > Insecta > Thysanoptera > Thripidae > Frankliniella > Frankliniella intonsa. Next base: position 10,127,582 of record CM066255.1, on the reverse strand, counting down.
GGATTACGCCTTTTCTTCCTAATTGGTTCATTAATATAGTTGCTCCTGTCATAGATGTACCTATTAAGCCATTTTGGCTGGGAACATTTTTTGGTAAGTCTGCAGTGCTAATGATCATCAGTAGTTGGTGTTAGTTCTGCCAACTAGCATATGGTTTAAATTTGATTTCAGGAGTTGCTCCACCTTCATTTGTAGCAATTCAAACAGGACAAACTCTTCATCAGTTATCCTCATCAGATGCAAAGTTCTCTTGGAATTCTGTCATTTTATTAGCTGTGTTTGCTGCTGTGTCCCTCGTCCCTGTCCTTGCCAAGCAGAGACTGCGAAGAAAGTTTGAATAGAAGGCAGGACTTAAGCTTCTAATGAAAATCATCCTTAGCTGCCATCTAGTTGGCCTCCTAGGAGGCCCACTACCGTCATCCATAGCTCTTTAAAAATCTGTGACATTTCATGGTTTGTGATACCATTTAGCAAGTGAGAGGTGTGACTCATGAAGAAACATTTTTATACAGTTGAGCTACAAGAAGTTTTAAATATTCTAAGTGTGTGTGGACAGTAACCTCATCATTTCCAAGCTGTTGGTTACTTACGTTCAAAATTTTTGATATGCTGAGCTGTGTATCTCAAATTTACTGTTTAATATTAATGTAGGGATTTGGGTGCTTTCTATGAGCAGCTTATTGTATATGACATTGTTCTAGTCTTTTCATGTCATGATCCTCTGTGCATTTAATATGATTCAATGAATATATGTTGCCCAATTTGTAGATGTTTTCTCCATTGTTTTATTTTAAAGTCGATTGTTACCTTAGCTCAAAGTCTGCCATTCTACTCTTTGTATTCTCTATCCTGAAAGAACTTTAATATACCTTATAGTACTCAATCACAAGATTTTAAATTAAAATATTGAACATTGGTAATTATATTTGATCTCTTTTGTGTCTTTATATAAAATGTATGTAATAAGATACCTTACCTACTGCTGTCATTATTTTTCTTTGGCTCATCAAATTCTAACACATGTATGCACTATACGTGTAATAAGATTTATTTCTCAGGTGTACTTGAACATAAATTGCTTAGAAAGATGTTTGACACATGAACATTTCATTCAGTTATAACTAATGCAGTATTATCCCTTATGTTGGATTCTTTTTCGTTAGAAAACAATCTGATTTTTAAAAAAAGGAATAGAAGAGCATAGCTGAACTATCTTCGATACCTGTAACGCTTGAAATGGAACCATAATTGAAATATGTTGTTGTGAAACTGGCATCGGAACCCTCTTTTATACGAATATTCCCATTCTCTGTTGACAATTTTAAAAGCTATATCCTCATATGGTGGTCCAGCATGGAAGCGAAGAAGAGCAAAGTCCTTGTTCTCAGGGCATGGAGTCTAGAACAAAAGGAATATTGTAAGAAAATTTTCCATTTCCAAAAACAAATCCACTCAAAAGGCAAAGGCTCTGAAAAATTTTATGGTGAAATTTTGGGATTAACTTACAAGAAAGTATTCTGGCGTGGAACCCTTGTCAATTAGATCTGGGTAGAAAATGTTGAATTTATAACCTTGGACAATCTTTGGAGGAGGATTGTCCATATCATAATGGGTCTGATTGTATTTATTCCATTCAAAACCAGTGTGTACTCTGAAAAGATGATAGCATTAATTAAAAAATCCTGGTGTTGGTACTTAGTTAAGGGATAAGAAAATAATACAAACCTATTGAAGTAACGGGGCTTGCGAGGTCTGTACTTATCAGACCACAAATAAACTTGAGTGTCAAGCTGAGTTTCAACAGAAAATTCAGCTTCATCGCCTGCCATGCCCTTCCGAGCTTCTCTCTGCAAAGCCCTCTCCTCAGCAGTAATAACATTCTGTAAAAATATTTCAGTTTTCTTTTTACAATATTGAACCGAATCTCCGACTGGCAATATCCTCTATCTCAATTAGCTTACCTCTACCCTCTGTCCAGCTCCTTGGGTGATCTGTAAGCGTGCAAATTCCAAGCGTTGAAGATCATCTTCTTCAGATATAACAAGAGTTCCAGGTTCAAGATCGTTTGACTGTAGATATCGGGGTGAGTATCCTCCAGTGTCATAGTCAGCAAAGCTTTCTCGCAGCATATCATTGGCAGCATTGTCAGCTCTGAAATAATAAAGTAACATTTTCGAAATTGGTATACAGAGAAATCTGGATATTAAGACTTGCTTGAGACCCAGGTCTTATATCCATGTGTTCTTTATAACAAGGCTCTTTCATTTACTAAATCTTTGAAAAAGTTAGTTTAGAAGGAGGTTTTCCTTCTATTCAGGTTCTCAGTATCCAGATTTCACTGTAGTTTTAAAAGACTAATAATAAATCACACTTACTCTTCATTTTCATCTTCTTCCTCCTCATTTTCATCATCTTCACCACTATTTGCATCATTGTTATCAACATTTTTCTCATTTTTAACATCATTAGCTGAGGAGGTTTGTGGTTGACTGTCAACTTCCCCATCCTCAGCAACTCCTTGCTCTGCTTTGAGAACTTGAAGCTTCTTGCGTAAGTTTTCTTGGTGACGATCTCTTAAACGAGCTCTAGCCATGTGAGCTGTTAAAAGAACATCATCTATATAGTAACTCACAATGGCACTGAAGAATACATTAAACTAAAATATTCTACATACCTTTTAATTGGCTCAATAGACTTTCCCAATAACCTATATCTAGACCTTCAACCTTATTTTGTATTTTACTTTCAATTTTAGTTTGAAGCTCTTCTAACTGAATTGCTGTTTTACCCTTGAAAACTGAAGAGACATCTTTGGCCACTGCTTGATGTATTCCTTCACGACGACCAACAGCTAGACAGAAGAATTAAAGAGATCTTAATTTTGACTAACCTATGAGTAAAAAAGTACAAATTTTAGAAATTATACCAGTGTATAAAGTTACCTGAATCATATTCATTTTGTTTCTGCAATTTTCGGAGCTTATGTAACTCGTCTTCAACAATAACTGTGATGTCATGCCAGTAATCAAGATTTCTTCCCCGCTCCAGTTCCTTGTAAACTTTGATATCTTCTATTAAATCTTCAAGGTCCTGGGAAGCCAAACCATTCAAGTATGTATATGGTTCATGCATTTCAACAGCATCTACATCTTCTTCAGAACTGATGTACTTTGCAAGAAGGTCAATGGGCTTAGCTGTGAATAAAATAAAGTATGGTATACTTATGTAATAGAACACACAAAATGAAAACTTTAGGCAACATTTGTAATTACATACCCCTGCCATCCTGCATGCGGATGCGGGAACGAAGACGAGCCTGTTCCAAATGGAACTGGTCTTCTTGGCGTTCCCACTCTTGGAATTGAGCAGCCTCCTTGTTCCTTTGCAAAAGAGCTGTCTCCTCCTCTCTCTGTTGTCTTTCTAATTCTCTTTCTTGGCGTCGCTTCTTAACTTTCTCCAATTCCCGTTTATTCTCCTCTTGTTTCTGGCGGTTTCTTATTTCCAGTTCTTCTCTGCTGAGACCTGTAAGACCTTCACGATCTAACTTCTTGCCCCAGACAAAAGTGGATAACAAGTTTCCATCACCAAATGGATTGTCAGTATTTGTGTAATGGAGGTAATCATTATCCCAGCCCATTCGCTCTTTCCGCTTTCTCTCTTTAGCTTCTTTCTTGAGAAGTCTCCTTAATCGCTTTTCCTCAGGCGTTTCAGTGGCTTTTAATCTTTCCTTTTCTTTTAGTTTGCGTTCAATCTGCTTTTGCCTTTCCTCATGCAACCGCTTCATCAGTTTGGTTGAGTCAGCAGATGAAGCAGAACTGTTTGAAGAGGAACTACTGGATGAACTCGATCGTGGTCTGGAATTAAAGGTCAATTACAATTATTGAGCATTACAATGCACGCTAAAAACTATACAGAACACAATGAACAAACCTTTTGCTTTTCTTTTTCTTGGATCTATCTGGAGAGCTGTCTGAATCACTAGCTTTTCTATTCCTTGCATTGTGGGACTTTGAGGATCTCTCTGAACGTGCTTGCGTACTTTTCTTCCCTTTGTGTCTCTCACGATCACGATCGACACTTTCAGATCTACTTCTCCTCCTATCCCTTGATCTACGGCGTAATTTTTCTCTGCTGTTGCTACGGTCCCTATTGCGATGGCTGGATCTTTGACGTTCGGGGCTGTGATACCGCTGTCTGCCTCTGTCCATCTCGTTGCCATAAGGCTTCTTCTGACTATGGGAGTGACGATCGTCTCTTCTATCTCTGGATCCTTCGCCATACTTGGAAGACATCCTTTTAAGAAGAAAACCGTGTGTAGTTTTTTTTAAAATTGTAATTGTTATCTAGAGGCACTCTCAAACTTAAAAACAAAAGGTCAGCATAACCTCAACAAAACAAACAAGTCGTCAATAACAAGTCATTAATAATGAATGTAGTACCTCAAATCGTAAATAGATGCAAATTTAAGCTTCGAAACTTTTGGGGGTACTGAGTTTAGCTTTCCTTTATGATTCCATGAATACAAACGTACTTCCAACGTATATTGTTTTGCTTCTCGTATCACCCGTTTCACATGCAGTATGGAAAATTGTTGTCACGATCACGAAATTGCAGCCCCCATTTAGGGGTGGAAAAAACAGTCGACGGTCGATACGCTAGCAGAAGGCCCTCGCAAAGGGGTAGTGTTTTCCAGTGATTCATTCACTGAGGCGTAAAAATCGAAAACCGTAAGTAATTTTGTTATTTGCTTCTATTTTGGATGACTATCCAAGAGTTCGTCATCTCTCTGTTCCTCGTACCGCTAATTAAATTGCTGAGGCCCCTTATATTCAGTGATTCAGTCTTGTTATTATCTGTGTTGGGGTTGACAGGACGCTGATAGGAATTAGTATCTAGGGCACCTGTCAAATCTGAGACAATTTCTTGTCTGTTCATCTGTTTGTAGAAACTGTACTGTCCTGTGTTCATGGAAAATATTTTAGAATTTTCTGAAAATATTTTAATGTGTGCATTATTTTTAATCTCAATATTGGGTAATTTATTTGAAGGTTGGACGTATTATGATGGTTCTCTGAATGCTTAACTGGCCTCAGAGGAAGGGATGATCAGCTAAATTGCTCTGCCGCAACCTTACCATGTCATACCGTGGCAGCACAAGTTCTTTGAGTGCACTGCCTCTGAGCAGTGCAGCTGCTCTGGCAAAAGCACCCACTGCTCTTGAGCAGCTCCTGGAGGAGATAAACTTCCAAAGAACCAAAGAGATGCGTCAAATGCTGAAGGATGGTAAGACTTAATCTTGTTCTAGTTTTCTTACAATGTGATGATTCTTCTGAACTTAAATCTCTGTTTCCCTCAGACACCGGGTTTGTGATGGTACATGGTACTACATATTGGACAGATCTATTTGTGAGACATTTTTTATTTCAAACTGACCGCAATATTGACTGTGATGATCTCCTCTTCTTTGTTCGTAAGAAGCATATTAAGAGTTCATCACGGATCCTTCCAAAGTTTGAAGTAAGATTCTAATACAAATTATTTAATCAACATAGGTACCTTCTCCTATCTTATTTATATTGGTTCATCACTTCTTTGGTTTCCAGACTGAAGTAGATGTCTTCAGAAAAGCCAGCCGTAAACTACCTATAGGCGATCCTGATATGGATTGGGAGGAGACAGTTTATCTAAATTTGATTATACATCAATTTGATTACACTCTGACATTGGCCATTTGCACAAGAACAAGTCCTAAAGAGTTACAAGTTCTACGCCGACATTCTCAGGTAAAGGAAATTTTCCAATTTGAGCAAAGTGGTAAAGTTCTTATATAATATTTTTATTTTCTTCACAGAAAGTATACGCATCACCAAGTAGAAGAAGAATGGATACAAAGGCTGAAGTTGAAGAAATGACTTACCCAAATGTTTGCTTCATGGTGGACAACTTCAATGAGGTTTGTTAGAGATGTCAAGTTTTAAGAAATTTGAATATATTGGAGCTATAAACTAAGAGATTATACTATCTAGGTATTTTCTGATATTATGGTGAGAGATGGCGAAATGGTTTGTGTAGAACTGGTTGCATCAGATAGAGATGGAGCAATTCAGGGAGTAATTTTTCTTGGATCGATCCGTTATGATGCACTTAAGAGAGTCTATGATGCAAGGGTACGTGATGACAATTTTTTGATTTTTTTTATTTTTTTTTATTTCTTTACTGTTCAATTTTTAATTTGATCCTTTTTTTTCCAGTCAAGTCTTAGCTCAAAAATGGCTCAAAGGATGACATTTGGCCTTTTCTCAAATTCTTCATCTCAACGTGTAGAGTTTGTTCGCATGAAGGGACCACAAGGGAAAGGTCATGCTGAAATGGCTGTAACAAAGCCAAAAGGTCTTTATTTTAATCGTAAAAGCTGTATATTGCTTCTATCCATCTGTGATTTCTGCATTTGCTCTTTACTGTTTGAATTCTGGTTTCATAGGGTATTCTGGTGCTGAAACTCCAACTTCTGAACCAGGGTATTGTGCCACTGATATGTGGGATTCTGATTGGGACTCAGATCCTGAGGAATTTTTTGTTTATCGGCATCAGGTACAATATTTTTGCACATCATGCTTCTAACAACTATTTTGCATACTGATAAAACTTTTCTTTTCATTACCAGCGACGGTTGAGTGATCCAAGTGCTAATATTAACAATTTTGTGAGAGGGGGATGGAAAACTAAACCTTCAGAAACAGCAGGATCAAAGGCAAGATCAGAAAATGAAGGTCTTGATTCCCTTGCAAATGGTCTGAATGAAATAGAAGCTGGAGATTTAAGAGATGGTGAGTTAATCCTCATAGACTATCTGCTATCTGGTTTTAGTGCAAGTTAACACATCATTATAAGCAAGACATTGACATAGGGTCAGGTAGGTGGGAGTTCAGGTATGGGATTTATGCAGCAGTTTTGCTTGATTGCAGCGTTTTATATAATCTTTTGTCCCTTACCCAGAACATGACCTGCTAGTATTGTAAATACCATAATTGTATTGGTTTAAAAAAAAAAAAAAAATATATTTTTACCTGACCCTAAGTAAAGAATAGTGCTTTTTTCCGAATTGCATGTAATGTGCATGATTTACAAATGTGGTTCATAATCTTTTGTATCTTTTCAAATTAATTTAAATTCAGCGTGGAATAGGCACTAAGTCCTACAAATCTGGAAATTGTTTGACTATCTTTAGAGATCCTTTGTTCTTCTCAACCAAAAAGACCTATATTGTGAATAGATCTACATTGGATTTTGTGGAGTTTTTTATTTTCAAAAACAATGTATGTCTTAGAATTTATTTTTCTAGTACGGATTATGAGAAAGAAAACTATCAAAAACAGTTCTTTTATAAATAAACACATAGTTCTTTTATGATTGGTGTTGGCCTCATCCAATAATTATATTATATCTGACCTGATTGTAGCTTTGCACTTAGTAACACATTCTCTTCATAGAGGTCAGATATTCAATAAGAACTGTTTAAATTAAGTTTTTTGGTGGTTCAATCAAAATTACTCACTGGATATACTCTCTATATATTCAAAATTCATGTAGTATGGTACCCCTCCACTTTTTATTTATTTTGCTTTTTTTTGGTTTTGTTTCTTATGTTTGTAGATTGCGAGTTTTGCGTGCACTCTGCCTCCATTTCCACTTCAGATGCTTCCATTCCTTCGGGAACCAGCATAACTGTTGCAATGGCTACCAGTTCCTCAGCCTCAACTTCCACCACCTCTGTGTTAAAAAGACTCCCCCCAGCTTCCTCTATTATTTCGTCCTTTTTTCCCAGCTGCAAATTGAAGCGTCCTGGTAGAGCTGTTTCCTGTGCATCACAGGTTGATAGAATAAAATCAGAAAAAAATCCTGAATGCATGACCAAAGGGAAATTTTCAAATGTTGCAGAGATCAGTTCTGCATGTGACTCTGCCTTTGCAACCAATGATTATAGTAATATTGAGGACGGGAAACTCTCAAAACCCATATATTTTGATGAAACCTCAAATTCTATGTCTTTATTAGAAGAATCAAAAACTGAGGAAAGTCCACAGACGGTATCAGCAGTAGACACTTTACTAAGTTCTCATGAGAACGTACAAAATCCAATCAAATTTAGCGAGGAACTAACTTTTCACACACAAGAGTGTATAAAATCTGAAGTGCCTGAGACCTTGTCAGATCAAAGTGATGATGATAATTTTGAAGATTGCGATTCTGTTGTTAGTGATACAAGTGTGTTACATTTGGAACATTCTACCGATAATTTTTGCTCAGAAAAGGAGCAGCTTGACTCTGAGAGTCAGGACATTTGGAGTGATGCTGAGGAGGATGAATCCATAGATAATGGCATACTTAATGAGAACCAGGAAGTTATGAATGATGAGAGTAGCTTAGCCATCAGAAAAGAATCCCAGAAAGAGCAAGTTTTTAAGAATCCTCAAACTACCAGTGGTTTTGAAATTAATAACAGACCTGATCAAATAGAACTAGAGCAGTTAGGCGAAGAAAATGAAGACTGTATTGAAAGCACTAGTTTATCTACTGAAAATTACTATAACTCTAAAGGGTCTAACAGTGAGGATCACGGTCGTGACCCTATTGCCAAAGATTCAATTTGTGAAAATCAAGAAAGACAGACTGTGATAAACACATGTAAGGATGAAGTTGGCACTATGACTTCATCTGAAGTTTGTGCACATGGTGTTGAGATGACAAGTTTGTGCCTCTTGTGCCTTGGTTACTGTATACAAAATACTGACTGTTTAATTAGACTGAAACCAGGTCCTAAGGATAATATTAAAACTATGGACGAAAATGCTAGGAAAATGGTAGAAACATGTGAAAGCAAACACACTTGCGAAGAAAGGAAAAATGTCACAGCAGACTGTCAAGAAAAGTTTTCAAGACTTTCCTTTGAATCTGAGAAATCCCAGCCAATTCCCAAACTTTCTCAAACACTACCTCGTAGAAAAAAGTCTGAATCAAAACAAAAAATTCCTCCCCAAAAAGTACTGCCTGATGGAACTGTGATATATTATTGGTGTGATGTTCCTGGTGGATACATAGGAAAATCTGAAAATGGTATGTTTGAAATCTGTATCTGCCTGGGTATATTTTAGGATTCCATGTCCTTGCTTGCTTTGCATGGCCTTATTTTTTTTATTTTTATAAAAATATATTTATGTATAGAAACAGCACTTGCTTATTATGAAAAAGGGAAAGGTCCTATAACTAATTAGATCACCTATGTGCCAGATATTGAGTGTGAATTATTCTTTTCAGAACTTGATGATGGAGCCTATAATCCTTTATGGACTATGAGAGGCTTCACACAGACATTCCACTTTTGGAAGGAAAATAAAAGGGCTCAATCAGTTCCTCTTAATGCGTTCCTCACATATGTAACATTACCTTGGTGGAGTATTGTGAAAGGTTTGTTATTTTGTTTATGATGAATTGTCATTTTTTGCACAACTTGCACTTATACCTAGTAGTATGAAACTTTTAATTTTGTTCTTACAGATATTTTGGATCATCGTGAAAGTCCTATTTTGACTTTTTAAACTATTTAAAGTTGTGTGCCATGCCTGTAAGAGTCAGAACTTATTTGAAGTGCTAGTCATAAAGAAAATTTTGAACTGTGGGACAGAAATTGAGTTTCAGCTACTTAAAAGTGAGCAAATCAACCACATGAAGAACTTGCCCTAATCTGCTTCTCTATGTTACGCACGCAAGCAATCAAGTCTAAAGACAGGTGAAAGATACAGCCTGGAATGAATGCCATTCAGCCAATTTTGGTTTTCATTGTGAGCCCTTTTGCTTGTTTCCTACTAAGCAAGATAGTTGTTAACTTGACAATTTTCAAAAACAGTAACTTTTTAATAGGGTTTTATAGTTTTCTGCATCCAGAAAACAGCTGAGGGATTTTTGATAAGTAGGTAGATTTTATGGCTGATGGCCATGGTTTGATCTCCTGAAAATTATATGGCGTGTTTCTTATTCCAAAGGTTTATTTCCTCTTATATATTAACGTTGTAAGTAACGTGAAAATATTTATTATAAATCTTTTTAATTATTTAAGAATAGCATATACATTTTCCCTAGTTATTCTAAAATTGAAGAGAAAGATAAAATTTCTTACATTTTTGCCAGTACCATAAATGCTTTGTTTTTGTACATTAGGATTCCATTTACAACCTATAGCTTTGTTGATTCCTCCTCCCTGTGTGTCACAGGGTTCGATTTTAATACTCTGATTCTGTCGGGCATAGATTTTTTAAAATTTAAGTTTTTATAATTTACAATGTGAAGGAGCAGCAAGCTCCATGAAAATGTCTTTGGAAAGCCAGGAAAAGCTGGCTAGTTGGATATGCTACCCATGTCTCATTATTTATTATGTATTATATTATTTGTGAAAAGAGCGAAAACTATGTGTTTGTTCTGACATATTCTCTTTAACTTTTATATTTTCAATTGATATATTTTTTTCTTAGAACTAAAAAGTTTTAACTTGCGTACAAATGCTTTAAGATTGATATCTATAATTATATACTGCAATGCATGTTCTGGCCAACCAAAGAGGTGCGCAAATAATTAAAAAAATATTTAAGTTCGTTGAAACTTTAAATTCACCAACTAAGTATCCCCAATGTTTCATAAAGAACCGAGCAGGTCTATTATTCCGAAATGTCCTTTTGGTATTCAAAGGCACAGAGATTTTATGATGGGAACTGAGACTGATATGATACAGAAGCAAATAATCAATAAATGGGATGTACTTGGATAAATATCTCTTTTATCAAATGATCATGATCTTTTGGCTCACACAACTGTACATACATTCATTAATTAGAAAAATTTCACACCATGGCTGTCATCCATTGATATAACTTCTGCTTTCTTCTGGGTCTCAAGAACTTGCATTGCTCTTAGTAAGACTTCTTCATCAAGCCCATGGAATTCTGAAAGTGAAGGACCAAATTGATTTTATTCAATTAAGATAATAAAACTTTGTGTAAAAAATATTTTAAAGCATGTGGGAGTGAAGTCAACCTTGTTCTTGTGTATCATCTCCAGATACAAGTTCATAGAATGTGCAGACAGTGTTTAAAAATCCATTAGCTTGGGCCCAGTTGTAGATTATGGCAGACCATTCCTCCAAGGTATGCCAATATATTAGCCATCTGTCACAAATCATATGAACATTACTCCATAGCAGACTGTTGAAACTTTCAAATAATGAACTTACCTATTGCGAGTCTTATCTAATGGTTCGGCATTGCCCGATTTCTGTAAATCTTCTAGTACTAGGAGAATTCCTTCGGGAGGCAATTTACCTAGGGGTTCATGTTAAAGAATCACACCACAGAAATTATCTAATTAAATACATTGAACAGTTTCATGAAACATTAAAAGGATACGGTCAATACTGCTGTTGTTGAACAAACTAGATTGATGAGCTTCACGAATGTCCAGCAAGCTTATATTATTTGCCTTAAAATATTGTAACACGAGGGAATGCCAAGCCTGCAATTGTCTTGCCTTGGTTTCTGCATGAGGCTGTATTCTGATGACAAGAAAATAAACACAACCATTGAAACAATGACATACTTTAGGTTAAGATTTTGATAGAGCAGTGACATTAAATACGAGAAAACACTAACGTGAAGAAAGGGGGAAAACTATACTGCCACGGCCAATCTATTTCTGACATTATTTGAAAACAGGAAAATTGCCACAAAGAGGTTGAGCAGTCGAAAATCCCTGGAGATAGACCGACCGACGAACTCAGCCGTGGAAATGACAAACGTACGAACCTTCCAGCAGACGACACAGTTGAAGACTGGTACCAACGTACTTCGACGAATTGCTATAGAATTATTCTAAAATACTGCAGTATTTGTGATAACATTATTTTCATATTATTATTTTAGCATTTCAATCTCAGTCGCGCTGAAGTGGTCATTACGAAGCCCAAATTAGTGCTCGTAAGAAACAGAGGTTTAGGCCGGTAGCGGTATGCATACTGTCATTGGGTTTAGGTTATGTTCTTGTTAGTTATTATTGACAACTAGGTTTGTCGTGTTCACTGTGCTCCTGTTATTGTACTTTACTTTAAGTATAGACACTGTTTGTACCACATTAAATAGCTTTTCCGAAACCTTTTTTCTTTTTTTAATTCGAAGACAATGTTCGCAAAACCCTTTCAAGTTAAAAGTAATTGTCAACTGAAAGGGTCTGTCAGGTATGTTTGCAGGGTTCAATCTTATTGCCATTTCGTTTTATCTATTTTATTTAGCCCTACCCATAATTTTTCGCACTGTACATTACATGGTTTTATTCACAGGAAGAAATTTCGGGCAGATATATTGAAAGCATTTCCAAGTATCACTGAGGAGACTTTCAATGAATATATTCCCAACAAGGAAGCAATATCACTTATGAAGATATTTACTCATTCCAAAGATGTTGTTCATGTTTACTCACTTGAAAAGGGACCGATTGCATTTGAAAGAGAGAATCAGCTATTTCCGGCTCTCTACCTACTGTGGCAATTTCCTAACTTAGTTCCATCCTTCACAACGTGGCCACCAGTACTAAGACATACTTTTTCTCTTGAAGTAACTGTCTAGCACAGTAATTATTATTTCAACCAAATTTTTTCTAGGTACTGCAAAAAATTAAAAACGGAGCAGATCTTATGTTACCTGGTGTTGTGTTACCAGAAGGCATTTCAATAAACGCATATGGGAAATTAGCCAAAGGTGATTGTGTTACAGTCAACCTAACTACTAATCAGGCACCAATTGCTGTAGGAGTGGCTGCTCATTCCAGTCATGATATGTACATGTGTGGTGGCCGTGGAAAATGTGTTAATATTTTGCATTTTGTTGGAGACCTCTTATGGTCACAAGGAGCAAAATATAATATTCCTGAGTTGGGGCCACCACCAGGCCTAAGTGCAAATATGCTAGAAAACTTGAGCTCAGAGGATGATGATTCAGAGGAAGATTCTGAAAATGAGGAGTTAGGGAATTCAAAGTCAAATGAAGAGAGTGAAGATGAAAACATAACTGAACCCAGTGAAGAAGAAAGTGAGGAGGAGAATGGTTTGTTAAATTTTTGTTGTCTTTTCAAATTAGTCGTAATAATTTGAAATATAAAGAATAAGTTTTCATGTTTTACAGACGTTGATAAGCTTACAGATAGACTTTTAGACCTTAGTCCTCCTATCAAGGCAGAAGATGCGCCTCCGGAAAGAAACACTTTGGTCAAACCACCAGAAACAGAAGCTGAAGCCATGGATAAATTGCTTCGATTCTGCTTCTTAAAATCTCTTAAAACATCTGCTCGAAAGGTAAGTGTATATGTTACTTGGTCTTTACAGCTCTGTGATTAGAATTGGTCTATTGATCGAAAACTTTATGTTTATCTCAGATTGATCTGCCAATCCTCACTAGCAACTTTTACAAAGTACATATGCTTGCTGCTTGCCCTGCTGGAAAATCAGTAGACTTGAAAAAGTCTTCTTACAAAAAGCTCAGCAAATTTCTTGATGAGCTTGCTGCTGAAAAAATAATTGTACAGAAAGAGTTGAGCAAAGGAGTACTGAGTATAACTTGTGAGTTACTGAGATATACCTTAAACGATGGACAGTAACAAGAACCCTACGCACTTTTCTTTTTACAGTATTTGTTAAATTTTATTATTTTCAGCAATCAACTACAATCATGAAGCTGTGCTGACTTTCTTGGATTTGGATGCAGTAGTAGATGAAAGTGCTCAGGTACTACCCGGCCATTCGCGTGTTGGAAAATGTATGTGTGGGCAAGTGCATGCTGAGCAAATGTATTCTGTGACACCTTCAGTCCTTCCAATATTTAGCCTCTACTCTAACAGGTGAAGTATTGATATAAGAAAAATAATGTACTATGTACCTCTTAAACTTTTTTGGAAATTTTGTGCGTGAACATTGCCTTTTTCTTCACTTTTTGTTCAAGGCTTGGAGCACAATTGTCCATGGCATCAGTAAAAAAAGTGATCAGTGACTATGTCAACAACAAAAATCTTCACATTGGCGGAGACACAAGGTAATTTGAAATTCAGACAATAATGAAGACTAGATTTTTAATTCAACTGTTGATGACTCTATTTTTGTAAATTTTCCCCCCAAATGTGATCAGTAAAGTTCAGTGTGATGATGCTTTGGCTAAGGCTGTGTTGGGAGTTCCACCAGTGGAACCTCTGGTTCTTATTTGGGATGATCTACTAAAAAGGGTAATGGCACGTATGTTGGACACAAGTTCTTTACCAGCCCCCAAGGTACCCAAAGAGGACAAAGGCAAACTCACCCCTATTGATATACAAACTGCTACACGAACTGGAAATAAAAAGGTGAACTCAATTTGTTCTTGTTGTTTGGTCTTCAATAAATTGTCTTTTTATGAATAATAACACATTTCTTTTCCTTATTTTAAGGTTACTTTAATTTCAAACTTAGAAATTTATGGAGTAGATGTAGCAGAATTTGCAAAGGAATGTCAAAGAGGTGTAGCAGCAAGTACAACAATCAATCCACTTCAAGGAAGGAAAGGAGTACAGTTGCAAATTCAAGGAAATCAAGTTCGCTTCATCTCACAACTGCTGCATGGTTAGTATATAAAAAGAACGAATTGTACTTGATTCTATATATTGAAACCTAACATTATTTGTTACTTTCAGATAAATACAAAGTCCCCCTTGCCAATATGCGAGGTTTGGATAAAGCTCCAAAAGTTAAAGGGCAAAAGAAAGCTCCATCTTCAAAACCAAAAAAATGAACTTATGTAGTACAAGGAGGAAAAACTTGCTTTTATTAAAATTTCATCTGTTTAATGAAATGTTTCTTTCTTTGTTGACCATCACATAACACATCTTGGCCAAGAAGAACAGAGAAAAACATCTAAAAGGTAACAACCATTCAATTATCAGTAAGCATGCAGCTTAAAAAATAAACTACAGAATATATAGGATAAAAGATTGATGTCCCGGAAGTTCAACCAAGATACAATATTTTATTGCAGCTTTTCTAACACACTAAAAAGTAAGCAAAGTTTTCTCTGAGGAAGGGATTATCACTAGCCACCTTAATTGTCACATTTAATTATGTCTATATAGAGCATGTTTAATAGTTGTGAAAGAAGTCAACTGCATTATTTTTCCTGTAAAAGCATTCTTACAAGTTGCTTATGGTCAAAGCACCTTTTAGAAACTGTTTCTAAACCTGCTTAATAGTATGTGGACGGATGTTCCTCAGTCCATGAAAATGTGGTTTAAGTCTGAGTACCAGTCTAAGTACTCCATTGACAACAAAATAGCACAATCACAGGGAAAAATAACATATATAAGCTAGTTTGGTTTCAAGGGTGAGAAAAATGGAATTTTAAGAAAGTATTCAGACAAGTGAAGAGATCAAAGAAATTGCACCAGATAAGGTAAAAAATATCAAAGTGGAAGGATTCCACATAGCTTTTAACTGATGAACATTCAAAAATAGGACAGCAAAGGAAGACTCAATGCTAGAATACTGTTGAATAAAACCTCTATAAAATATATAGAAACAATACAATACTTTACAGATAACAATAACAAATCTAAAAGCATAACACAAATTCATAGTGTATTGAGCTTTATCAAATTCAAACTAATGTAAATGTTTCTGAAATGACAATACAATTTGCGGAATGCATTCATTCAGACTATACAGAGTTACATTATTTTTAAATATACATATCTTGCATTGATTTCAGAATCAATAATTACATAATTTCTTGCTCCCAAAAAGTTCATAAACATTTAAAAAAATACAAAATTGAGATTGTCAGTCAAAATGATACAAATATAGATATTTAAGTATGTTGAAGCATTTAAAATTACCAACTTGGCCAAAAACATTGACACACAAGTTAAACAGTAAAAATCAATTAAAAAATTCAAGGAAGTCTAATTAATGCAATTATTCTTTGTAATAAAATTGCCATCTCATTCAGTTAACTTTCCCACTAGAGAGTCATCATATTAGAGTTGTATTCGACTAGACCAAACTCTACTGTCATAATTCTCAAAGAAATCTATTTCACTGGGTCAAATAATGACCCAAGGCAGGTACATACATGGCTATTGACGACCTCATTTACTATCACTTTCTGAAGAATAAATGAAACCTCTATCAACATATCACTTGTTTAACTAAAACTCACCAAACGGCAGACGTAACGGATGTGGTGGATTGGTAACTTGAGGTGTGTCTGTGTGTGTGTGTGCTCATGTGGGTCTTTCCAGGATAAATGACCTAGAAGTGGGTTTTGCAAAGAATTTTCTGGGCTGCACGGATCAGTGGAGTGAGCGAACTAAGCTTTGCACAATCTTGTAGGAAAGGGTGCTTTAAGAGTTCATCTGCACTAGCTCGAGCATCAACATCTACTTGAAGACATCGATCAAGGAAGTCCTGGTTAGTGGTACACAGAAAAATCGGGTACACATAAGAAAACATTGAAACATTGAAACATCTTAATTGGGAATGAGCAATGTTAACTGCCTCACCTGTAAATCAGGGGAGAGAGAATCCCATCTTTTGATTTGTGGTCTACCAATGGCAGCAATCAAATAAAGAGCTCGGAGTGGTGTTTCCTTCAAATAGGGTGGTTCTCCTTCTATCATTTCTATCGCCATAATACCTAGAGACCAAATGTCTACTTTGCGACCGTACTGTTTTCTTGTCACAACCTCAGGGGCCATCCAGTATGGAGTTCCAACCATTGTTTGTCGCTTCTCATCCCCAACAATATTAGCACTAAATCCAAAATCAGTTAATTTCACAGTCCCATCAAGACCAAGGAGAACATTATCTGACTTTACATCTCTGTGTATTATACCCTGAAAATATAACAAAGAAATTACTTGTCAAATCAAAACAGTAATGGCCACAAAGTGATTTGTATATGAAGAAATGATTCTTGCCTTATTGTGAAGGAAACTAATAGCCTTCAGAACTTCACGACAGACAGCTGCAATTTGCTTATCTTTCATTACAGTCTCTGTGACAACGTCTGTTAGAGGTCCCCCATCCAGTAACTCCATAACAACCTAGGATGGGCAGAAAACCTAAAGTTACACAGGAGGAACTAAAATGGTTCATCACAGAGATTTATCAATCAATCACTACCCAAAGGTGATCTTCAACAAGATAAGCATCGAGGAAGTTAACTAAGTTCTCATGATTGAAATCCTTCATGACTCGAATTTCATTAAGAATTAGTTCTTTCCTGGGCTGTTTGGAAAGATCAATATCTTTTATAGCTACACGTTGGTTAGTAACTGTATCTCTTGCAATTGACACAGTCCCAGATGCCCTAGAATGTAAAAAAAAATGAGTTGTTAAAAAGAATTGGGGTAAATAAGAAATCTTACAGACACATCCTAGAGAGGAAAAGAAAACCCTACCCAGCACCAAGCTCAGATTTCACTTCAAATCTACGCCTTGGGTTTCCTGGATGACAAATTCGGTTCAATTCGGCAAAGACTTCCTCTTCATTCATTTGATCAACAGATCGATCATCTGTTTTCCTTCTCAACACTGGACTCTCATCATCACTATTGTTGACTGGCAGTATGGGATCAGGAAGTGATTGTACATCCAATTGCAAATTCTTCAAACTTTCTTCAAGTGCCTCATTAATCAAGGCACAGTTAGATTCTTCCTTCTCTTCCTGCAACCAAAATAGCACATTATTGTTATTGTACTAATGGAGGAGGAAAAGAAAGTCTTAACTTAATAAAAAAAAATTATAACATACCTTCTTTACAACAATATAAGTGGATCGATCGAAACTATCTCCGTACTCTGACTGAAGAGAGGAGCGAGGTGTTGCCTCCTCTGATGAGGACGATGGTGATATCACTTGATCAGTTCCATCACTAAGGGTGCTTAAGGTTAAATTATTACAACCCTTTGATCGACCTGAAAAATAGTACGTACTCAAATGTGAGAACAATTTGCAATAAGGCTGGGTCAAGCTTGTAAACTTAATCATTCAAGTAGAATTTGGAAATTAAATATTGTGAAGGGAATTTCTGACTCCATAGGTCTACTCTTACAAACTTACCTAGACCAATATTTTCTCCAAGGATTTTCTCAATTTCTTTGGACTCTTGTTCAATAATTCGTTCTGTTGCTAAGGGTTTAAAGGTATCCGATATTCGCTTTTGTTTGATGGAATAATTGTAGAACTTAATGGCTTGAAGAGCAGCATTAGGGTTTTCATCCTGTTCAGCTTTTCTGTAATCAGACATGTTCTAATGAGAGACATAGGAGGTACTTGTCACGCCTAGAGATGTGACCTTCAGTGTGGGAAAATACTAGTTTTATCTTTCACAAATCTACCAGCTAACACAATGGAGCGGAAATGACCATAGGAAAGTCAATTTAGATTCCACACAAAACTACCCATAGAGAAAATGCACCTAAAGACTTAGATGAAAAACTCTGCCGAAGTGACAGAACACAACAGGTGAGTCACAATAACAATACCATAACCTCTCCTTTTGAGATTCCTCGATGAGAAAATCGCGAATGGACTTTGGTAAATGCTAAGACGACTACACTAAACGTACAGATCGAATGATACTGTATTTAGCAACTTACGTTATTTGTGTATTGAGAAGTCTTAGCCAGGGCGTTGGTAGACCTTCGAGCAGACCCGTCTCTTTATTCTTACTAACGTGAAATTCGTGTGAAACATTGGTTGGCAGGCCAATCTCTGTAGGCCCCTCATTCACGTGCTTCTTTTTGGAGAAAAACTTTGAAAATCCTAAATTCATCTCAGATTAAATAAAACGGAGTCCACGACATAAACACGACCTGGGTGAGCAGTCGACACTAATAAAAATACATTGGCCCCCCCACCGTGCGTCGAGATTGGGGTCGAGGTCAGTGTCGAGATGTATCGATGAGAAAGTAGATCGAGTCGATCTTATGTGACGAGGGAATTTTAAGGGCACCGTATTCGGTGACAACGACACGGGAGTGTGACGATGCGTGAGGGAGGCGATTCGGTCTGTCGGCAATGAGCTTACTAACGCTACTCGTACGACGTGGAGGGAGGACCGCCACGACGTCACGACCGCCACCGTTACACGTGGGCGGGGCGGGGCGGGGCGGGGACAGCGACCTGAAGTAGATTGATACGGCACGGGCTCAGCTGGCTCAGCGCCGCTCCGCTCCGCTCCGCGTAGGTCCAGGCTGATAACACGTATGACGTGCGTGTACGGCGCGCTCGTTAAACCTCATCCTCTTATCGCTGTTCGGCCCGGCCCGGCCTGCCAGCCTGCTGGCGCCGTGGTCACGGCATTCCCTCACCTCACATCAGGCGCGGATCCGGGGGTGAGGGGTCTTAGCCGCCCTGGAAAGAAAGGGAGAAAAAGAAACGTGTTTTCTGTCGTTACACCCTTACACAGTGGGTAGTAAAGCGGGCTGCATCAGCGTCTGCCTACTAGGCTAGTCAGCACCCTAGCACATGTGCGTCCATGTTGCCTAGTAGGCAGGCGTAGATGCAGCCCGCTTTACTCCTCTGGGTTTGGGCGCCTTTATTGCCTACTTTTCTCTGGCAGCACTGTCCTTTAATCCGCGACCAACACTTGGGCGTTACTCCAGCGTGTCCGAATTACTCGAAGGACGCCCGGCCCCTCCAGAGCTCCGGTAGGCGACCACTGATCGAAACTCAGAGGCAAACCGGAATATGTGAGTGTAAGTGTTTTTTCTTTTTTTTTTTCTTCTTTTTTTTTTGGGGGGGGGGGGGGGCGACGGCGACATAGACCTGTCTGTTTTCTATCGCTCTCGAGACCTGGGCGAGGCGGGGTCGGGGAAGAAGCACGCATTGCGCCGAGTCGACAGATTAAGATGAACACATGAACACACTCGTGCTCACGTCCTTGTCGCACTCATGGAGCGCCGCCATGAGGGGATGGGAGGGAGTCCCTGTGTGCCCTCTGCCTTGCGCTGGCCTAGACCGTGCTGCCCCGCCCCGCCCCCCGGGTGAAAGGGTGAAAATCGCAAAGGGACACCGTGCTTGCTGAGTCGTTTACATATTACATCACGCATGCGAGGGGAAAAGGGGGGGGGGCGAAGCCCGCGTGACGTTCGTATCCCCATACATTGGAAGGTCAGGTTAGCCGCGTGACATGGGGGTGGGGGGTATCACGACTCCTTACCGCACCCGCTACTCGAACTCGATCGCGGCCGTGCGTACTGCGCACAGCAGGGCGAGGAGGCGGGGGAGGGGGGGGGGGAGGGCTGCGCCGTGCCTGCGGCGCGCTCCTCTCGCCTCGCACTCTTTCGCGGACAGGTTGAAGTGCGCGGCACGCGGGGCGCGGCGCGGCGCGGAGCGGAGCTGAGGGCGCAGAGCCGAGCCAGGCTGCCTGCCTGCCTGCCTGTCTGCCCGCCCGGCTGCCCGCCCGGCTGCCTGCCTGCCAGCCGCGGCTGCCCGCTGATCGATACGGCGGTATGGTGGAGCCAACTGGAGCCTCGGCGTGGCGGGGCGTGGTGGGGCGTGGCGGGGCGGGGCGGGGTAGTAGAAGCAGGGGTGGGTAGGTGAGGAGGCGAAGGTGGCGGAGGACTCCAGAGCGCCCCGCCCCGCCCCGCCCCGCCCCGCCCCGTCCGAGTCCCCGGTGGACGGCTCGGCTCGCGGCGGCGGTTGCCGTGGCAACAATCTCCCGCGCCGACATCAACATTACGTTTTACGCGGAGCAAAAGAAGTGATGGCGCTTCTCTGCTCAGACATCTGGAGCGCGAGGGAGGGGAGAGGAGGGGCAGCGGTCTGAGCAGAGGTGGGGCGGGGCGGGGCGGGGCGGAGTGAAGTCTCCGGGGGAGGGGGAGGGGAGGGGAGGCTGAGGGGCACAGATGCGCCCCCAGCGAGCCCCGCTCCTTCTGCTCGCGGCGGGTAGTGGGGAGGTGGTGGGCGCGGCGGTGAAGGGCGTTGCTACTTTGGCGTCGTTTGTAAGCTTGATAGACACCCTGTGCTCCATAATGTCTGATTGTATCGCCGCCGCCGAGGGGCCGGGCCGGGCCGGGCCCCGCACCCAGCAGCCTTCTGCTGGGGAGCCCGCGGAGGCCCCGGGTGGGTAGGCAACCGGCGCGCCCATATAGGCCCAGCCGGGGAGGATCGATTCTGCGCACGCAGTACGCACGCGGCATCACGCGCGCGCCCGTGTTTAAACGTCGTCATTTAAAGTTGTCAAAGTAAAAGTTGCCCAAGAAGCGTTGGAAAGTGAAAGCTCTAATAGTAAAAGCGATAAGTTTTTAGTTCTGAGTTTGAAGTAGGAACGTTAGAGGCAACACGCATAAAGTTAAGGTCATGTGCTTCCACGTTAGCGTTAACGTTCTTTATTATGGCGGCTGCCCAGGGACTCCACGTGTGTGCGCTCCCACGCACAGCGCACAGGATGGGTGCGCGGTAGGGTGGCAGCTCAGCTCAGCTGCGGCAGCCGAAGGTTCCTTCACTAGAAACTCAAGCGTGCACCGATTCTTCTGATTTTTCGTGATTTTCCTTGACTTTTTCTGAATTTCTCTATGATTTTTCTCTGATTTTCGCTCATTTTCTCTTGATTTTTTCTTGATTTTGTTCTGACTTTTTACTGTTTTTTTTCAGGGTGTACACTGATTTTTTTTTATTATTTTTTATTGAAGTACTCCTTAGTCCACGCCCGTACGATCTCTCGATTTTGTGCGGTGTAGCTTAGGTGTTGATCGTTTGTCCGACCTGTGATATTTTCGGGTGCCCCAAAATATGATGTCGTATACCTTGGTTTCCTTTCCTTCCTCCGTTGGGCACAGCCATGTCCTACACGGGGCACCGCCATTACAAACTAGGAGGTGAGGTCTGTCTCCAGCAGGAGCTCTGCTCGCTCTGTCGCCGACACAAGCCTCATTCTTCCAAACTCATCAAGCCTCGTGACGTCGTTATGAGGATGGAGGGGAAGAGGAGGGTGAGGTGGAGCGGGAAAACTTCCCAAGAACGGAGCAGGAACGTCGCTTTAATAACAACATTGAGCAAAGATGTGAGCAGTCGATTAAAGGGAGGAAAGTATACAGTACACTTGTAGAACTTGGGACAACTCTAAGGAAAACAGCGATTAACATCACACTTTACATTGCGCATCAGCTCCCATTATGGTAGGCGCCCTACACCTCATCCCGGCGCTGAGCGGGGAGGGTTTGAAACAGCACCCGTAACGCAACCATGAACATCACAGGAAGACAATGGAACGATATTTTTTTCTACCGTTGAGCAAAGCCACTATTTGGGACACATTCCCTCACAACGCACGACTGAACTACCAAATTAATTAGAATTCATAAAAAAGATATATTTAATAAAAATAAAAAGAGGGGAACCGTGGGTTTGTTTCTTTTTACATACACCTTGCACCCGAGTCTGTTTTGAATGGGAAGCCCTCAGCTTTGGCCGGGATTTAATGAAAATTCTCTTTCGGGTTACCTTGGAGGGGACAAAGAGCACGCAGCATGCTTATGGGCTGGTCGCACGCACGCGTGCCCCGCCCACGATGAGCCTTCTTTTTTAGATGAGGAAAATTGAATTTGATACACTGACGAGGTACACCGGAGGCGAAGCCAGCAGACTCCCGTGCCCGCGTTGCGCGATAGATAGGCATAAAATACCTCAAATACACGTGTGTGTGTGTGTGTGTGTGTGGCAGCAGACGGGTATCTATCCGCCTGCCTACTAGGCAAAACGTAGCCTCATGTGTGTAGAGTTTGCCTAATAGGCAGGCGGAGGTACCCGTCTGCCTCACACGGGTGAGGTCGCGGGAGTTTTTGCCTACTTATCAGGCAACACTGTTCCAGGCCCCTTGTCCTGGTTAACGACGCGTTAAGCACGGAGTGTCCGAGGCGAGGCGAGGCCGCACGGGGACTTAGGCCTGCGAGCCACGCCCTGGTCCCGGCGCACCGAACCTCCAGCATCCCGAACAGCAGCCCCGCCCCGCCACGCCCCGCCACGCCCCGCCACGCCCCGCCCTGTTGCTGCCCGTGCCGCTCAGTGCTGCCGGCCCCCACCCCCGCTTCTTAGCTGCAGGGGGCGGGCTGGGCCCGGGGGCGGCGGCGGTGTGGGGTGGGCACTGGCACTGGGTCTGCCCGGGCTAGGTCTCCATGGGGCGGTGCGCGGTGCGGCGCTGGCCCCGGTGGCCGGATGGAGGCGGGGCGGGGGCGGGGGTGGGGGCTCGAGCGGCCCCCACTGGGGGCTGGTGGGGGCGGCGCGGTACAGGGTGTGTCCCGGGGTCCGGGAGTACGATGAGGGTGGGGCCGTCCGCAATAAGGTACCGCCTGGGCTTTTCGCCACTCATTTCAAGCGGAAGTACTCGCGAGACTCTGGTCCTGGTGGAGCTTGACTTAGCCCGCCGCCGAGCAGCTGCTGGCGGGCCGCCGCCTCCGAGTCCGCTCGCGAGCGGTGCGCGCCCGCGTGCACGCCGCCCCCAGCGCCGCCCCCGCCCCCGCGCCGCCTCCGCCGCCGGCGGCCGCCTCCAGCCCCCCGCGGGCCAACTGGTTGAAGTCTATGATGGACAGAAGAGGCGGGGGCGAGTCTCCCCCCGGCGTTGGGTGGGGCGTCCTGGGCGGACCCGAGCCCCAGAGGGGCTGCGCGGGGGGCGGCGCCGGGGGCGGGGCCGGGGGCGGCAGGCACCAGGCCGAGGAAATGACGCCGCCTCCACCCACCTGCGGGCAAGACAAAAAAGAAACACAAACAGGTGTGCCGCACGTCTGTTGCAGCGCCGTTCACTTTTTTCAAATGCGCTCTGAGATCAGCGGGCGTCGCCTCGCCTCTAGCCTCGCCGGGGGCCACATCAGCCGGCTCCAGCAGCAGGTTGGCGAGGCGAGGCGAGGCGAGGCCAGCCCCGTGATTTAAGTCGTGTTTGGAGACTTTCCCCCGCGGCCCTTGCGCCCTCCCCTCCCCGCGCGCAGCAACAGCACCCTGTTGTACGTGCGTACCTCTCTACCCCTCCACCCCCTCTCCTCCCCCGGACCAGTGCTCTCCCTGCACACCCCCTCCACCGCTTTGTAAAATTGTAGATCCCGCCGCCCTTTGGGCGAAATCGCCTTTCCGTTGGGCCACGGGGACGAATTCAACTAACTAGCTTCTGTCCTGGCCGGCCCCTGGACTCCTCCACCAGCTGGGAGGCCACCGCCGCGCCCAACCCAAATGGGCTTTGCTGGTCGTACGCTAACTCACGACACCCGCTTGCCGCACTTTGCGAGCTTCCCCTGTTTATCTCCCTTATGGAGTTAAGCCCTTTCAACCCCCTTGACCGCACTTTACTCCCGGGGCCGCGCCCTCCATCGCGCCCTTCTCGCCTCTCTTTTTCCGTCCGCCCAGCCGGCGAGGGCCGCTTCCGAGCCCCCGCCGGGCTGTGAGGGTTAACACCAAGACAAGAACCCTCGAGAAGTACTCGTTCTATTGGCCCAAGTTATCACTTCCGATCTGCTCCTCGGGGAGTTCGACTTCCGGTTCGTCGATGCCCCACCCTCGCCCCCGCCTCACAAGGGCCGGCACCCCCCTCCCCCCGGGGGGTTGGGGGAGGGGGTGTAGGGTGTGGCCCGGCCCGGAGCAGAGAGGGAGCTCGCTAGCGCCTGTAGCTCCGTCCGGGTCCGGGGGGAGGGAGGGGGGCACCTGAAAGAGGCTACGCTGCAAGAGATGGAGGGGCGCAGGGCGTGGCAGGGCAGGGGCCTCCTCCCTCCCCCTCCCCTCTGTGTGCCCCGCCCCACTCCCTGTTTCCGCCAGCTACACATTTTCTCTCTGCTTCTCTCTACCCCAACAGCTTCTGCTTCTCACCCAGCTCCCTGTCCCTGCTGTGCTCCCAACCAAAATGTTGCATATGACGCATTCCCTCCCGCGCATGGTCCGGCTCCTGTAAAAAATACCGTACCTATTTTACGTTTTGCCTACGGTCTGGACCGTAATTTTTCGTACAGTCTAAACCATAATGGTCTGGAATGTACTTTAACTTATTTGCGGGATTGGTCTCAATTCTCCGCCTTCCTACTTGGCAAACTGAGCTCCCATGTGTGGACAGCTTGCCTAGTAGGCAGGCGGAGATTTACGTCTGCCTCACCCAGGTGAGTGCGTACCATTTCCTACTTATGTAACGACACTGCTTCTGAGGCTTGGGGCGCCCGGACGTAGACAGGCCCGCTGAGCACGCGAGTGCGGCGGGTCGGCCTACCTCGGCCCCTGCCCTGCCCGGACAGCCCCGCGGGCCTGGCGCCCTGTGGTGGGCAGGCCTGCCGCGCGCGCGTGTACGGCGGGTCTGCCTACCCGCTGCTCCGCAGGCTGAGCGGGGCTGGGCCCGGCGCGCGCGGCGCTGGCGCTGCTGCTGTTGTATCGTAGAAGGTGTTTTTCATCTTCCAAATCAACCGTCGAAAGAGTTACCGCTATCTCCTTCGATCAGGGCAGGGAGGGAACCGCAGCAGCAGCAGCAGCCGGAGCCGCAGACGTGCCGCGGCTGAGATTGAGAGGAGAGAGCGGCTGTGGAGCACATGGCGTGAGGGAGAGTGAGAGGGAGAGGGAGAGTGGGAGAGAATGAGAGCGGAGCAGCTGGGAATGGGAGAGGCAGCGCCGCTCCGCACCGCCGCGGTCCGGTCTGGTCAGGGCGGAAGGGTAAGAGAAGACATTTTTCTAGGGGGCGAGAAGGGTTGGGGAGAGAGGGGGTGAAATGGAAAAAGCACGGAGGGAAAGGGGCCGGAAGAAATAAGTCCTCCGGAGGGCGACTCGACTCTCATGCGGAGGGGGCCTGCAGGCACGAAGGGCGTCCCGAGGGCGGGGAAGGGGGGGGTGGGGTGTCCTTGTTGGCCGACGGTGAAGAATGGCTCTGCACTTTGCTGCACACGATCATATTTTTTTTTCTCCGTCGGGGGTTGAAATTAGGGTCACCGCTGTGACGGTGCAGCTGGGCGGGGCGGGGACCTGGGCAGAATTTAGCATTTTACGGACGCGATAAAAAGAGCTCGGCTGGGCAGGGCGGAAGGGCGACTGCCCCGAGCCGCGCCTCGGCCCGGCCGGCAGGGGGCAGGGCGCCTGTACGCGGGGCGGCTCGCAACTGTCCCGTAACTGAAAATAATTAAAAGCAACTTTCTTAGCAGACACACCTTCCTCCTGGCGCGGGGCGCCCCCGGCGGGCTTAGCTGGCGCGCCGAGCGGTGGGCGTGGCCGTGGGCGGGGCCGTGGCCGTGGCCGCGCGGCGGGCTGACGCCGGACCGGAGGCCGCGGGGCGGCGGGAACGGCCGGCCGGCCAGGAAGTAGGCCTCGGCCTCCTCGTCGTCATCCTCGCTGGACGAGGTGATGACGCAGTAGCACTGCACCGGGTGCGGCCGCAGCGCCACCAGCCGGCCGCCCGGCGTGCGCCGCCGGGGCTCGCGGCCCGGCCACGACCTGCGCAGCGCGGCGCAGCGGCAGGAGCGCTCTTAACAGGGGGCCTAGGAATACTTCTGTGGTAACACGACAAACTGTCGTAACTCCATTTTTCCTCCTAACCTCTCCACCTATGCATGTAAGGTGAGAGGTGAAGAGGAGGGAAAGTGGAGTTACGACAGTTTGTCATGTTGCCTCAGACTTATCTGGCAACACTTGTACCTGGAGCGGCGCCGGTGCCGCGGCCTG
Source organism: Frankliniella intonsa (assembly GCA_033675135.1). NCBI lineage: Eukaryota > Metazoa > Arthropoda > Insecta > Thysanoptera > Thripidae > Frankliniella > Frankliniella intonsa. The sequence goes on along the minus strand of CM066255.1, from coordinate 10,100,847 downwards.
CTGCGCCGTGCCGCGCGCTTCAGCGCCCCCGGCGAGGCGGGCAGCCCCAGGGGGATGACGCCCACCACGTGGTAGTAGTCCAGGTACGTCCTGGCCACGTTGCGACCGAGGCGGTAGTCTGTCGCAGTGTCAAGGTCCAATTGAAACTTTTGGGAAAAACGAGACGAAACTACGATTTTATCCAGTGTGAAAATTTTTCATCCGTTCAGCGAGAATGTATCGATTAAGAAATTATTTCAATGGTTGATTAAGAAAGATTCCCAGCTGTAAAGGATACAGCCCTCTTCGCTGTAGTTGAGGAAGTAGGGCGGCGAGTCTCGGCGGTAGCCATGCAGCGAGGCGAACAGCGTGTAGCAGTTGACCGAGTCCTTGAGGGTGGCGCACAGGTACCTACGAGCGAGGGAAACCACCTATTTTAAAAGTAGGCATAAATTCACTTGCGTACCCGATTTTTTTTTTAAGTTTTCACTTCAACGGTGGCTTGTCGTTTCGCATGGCAAACTTACCTCCGCGCCGTGCCCGCCTTCTTGGGGTCCCGGTTGTACATAGTGTCGAGCGAGTTGAAGTCCTCGGCGTTCTGTGCCAGCAGCTTCGGGTACACGATGTGCCGCTCGAACCTAGACCATGTCATGACTGCACTGCGCACTGCCTGACCAATGGGGGTTTTCCCTTTCGGTCGTGGAGTTTAACAGGATTCTGAAGAAACCCTCCCTATCGCAGGACTTCTTTTTTTTTCTATGTCTCTGCCTTTGGCAAGACTCTGATGTCGTCTCAGCGATCAGGTTGGCCCGGAGGATCCGGGCGGGGGATGGGGGGGGGGGGGAGTTAAGGCGATTTGGTACAATCAGGTGGGGGATGTGGTGCGGGGAGAGGTGAGCAGCGAGGGGCAGACCAAGGGGAGGGGAGTGGCACAGCGCGCCGCGGCGTGGTATAGTGCGTGGATTTTCACCACATTTATATTTCACCGCTCCCCTACACCAATAAGGGCTTCCGGTGAGAGCCTTCCTCACCGCCAGTCCCACGCACCTGTACACGTCGTCGTACGAGTTGCCGTAGATGAAGGCGCCGTGCAGGCTGGTGTGCGCGTGGATGTCGAACACGAAGTCGAGGTGGACGTCCTGCGAGCAGACGGGGGAAGCGATAGTGAGCAGTGCTGCCACAAAAGTAGGCAATAAGGCGCCCAAACACAGTGGAGTAAAGCGGTCTGCATCTGCGCCTGCCTACTAGGCAACATGTACGCACCCTGTGCTAGGGTGCTGCCTAGTAGGCAGGTGCAGATGCAGCCCGCTTTACTTTGCTGTGTTTGGGCTACTTTTTGCCTACTTTTCTGACAATACTGGCCCTGAGAGGGCAATGGCGCTGCGCTGCAGTCGGTGCGGGGCGGGGGTAAGGCGGATAGACCATTTGTCACTCTGTGACGAGGCGTGCTTGCTCAGCGCGCTGTGCTGTACCTTGCGCTGGTTCAGGTCGGCCAGCAGGTTCTGCACGGCGTCCAGGGTCGGGTGCGACAGCGGGGTGGCGTCGATCCAGCCCCTGTTGAGGTCTATGCCGAGCAGCGAGCACCTGTGGGCAGGGGGACCAGCACAAGCACATTATCAGCGAGTTTATGTTTTTACACGACTAGTTTGTCACAAAATATGTCAAAAAATGTTACAGTGCGTCCGCTCACCTCTGGTTGCCCAGGAAGACTCCGTCGGGGTTCATCATGGGCACGACCTTGAAGATGACGTGGTCGCGCAGCAGCACGGCGACGGGGTGGCTGCTCACCAGGAAGTCGATGAGCCCCTGGCAGATGAAGGAGGCGGGCGCCTCGCCGGGGTGCACCCGCGCCAGGATCACCACGACGCGCTGGTTGAGCGGGGCGTCCATGTTGGGCGACGCCGTGATGGTGAGCACGTCCAGCCGCCGCTGTTGCTGCACCGCGCGGGGCGCACCGGAGCTGTTAGTCGCCTCGCTCCCACACGAGGGGGAAACAACTCTGAATTTTGGTGTACACATGTCGGGAATTTTTGTGAATTTTTATGAATTTTTCTGAATTTTTTTATTTTTAATTTTTCTGATATTTTTTAAAAATTTCTCTGAATTTTTCTGAATGACGAGGTGTACAAAAATTTCAGAGTTGTTTTCCCCTCGCTCCAACCACATGTAGGGCGTGGTGTAGCCTCGCCTCGCCTCGCCGCCCCTCCCCTCAGCACTCACCAGCGACACGGTGAGCACCTCCCGGCGCACGTGCGGCAGGCCCCTGCGGTCCAGCTGCTCGAGGTGCGCCTGGCAGCGCGAGTACGAGTAGGGCCGACACAGGGCGAAGTGGTAGATCTCCTCCTCGCGGTCGAAGGCGAACGTGAAGGACAGCACGTAGTGGTTGCGGTGCTCGGGGGAGCGGTAGTAGTGCACCACCTGGTTGGGCAGCCGCTGCCTGCGCGCGGGCCACATTAGTACTGCCTGTTGCCAGATACGTAGGCAATAATTCCTACACGAGTACACCTGTGTAAGGCAGATGCCTATGCCTCCCAACTAGGCAATCTCTCCACGCATGAGACGACCAGTGCTGCCATAAAAGTAGGCAATAAGGAGCCCAAACACAGTGGAGCGAAGCGGGCTGCATCTGCGCCTGCCTACTAGGCAACATACACGCACCTTTGCAAAGGCGTTTGGGCTACTTTTTGCCTACTTTTCTGGCAGCACTGGAGACGACCTGGCGCCTAGTAGGCAGGCGGAGATACCCGTCTGCCTCACACGGGTGTATTCGTGGGAATTATTGCCCAGTACTTACCTGGCAGCACTGCTGCAGACACTTACCACTTGGGGCGGGTGGTGGAGCGGACGATGGGCGTCATGCCGTCTAACAAGTGGTTCTTCTTCTTGCTGATGTTGACGATGTTGAATATGACTCTCTGCCGGCCGGACCGTAGGAAGACGGGATCAATCGCATGGAAAAAAAAGAAGTGCTCAAATCCGCGGAAACACTGACCTACAAATAAATCCCCTCGGCCCCAAGTGAGCCGGGCCTGTGCATGTGCCCGCTATATCCCCTCGTCTCTCAATAAGTCATGTCGAGTTGTTGTGTGGGGATGTAGGAGGCGTCCTGCCTGTGACAGCTTGAAACAACCCCTCATTCTTCCATACCAACCCTTACCACCCCCTTCGTCCCTCCCTCCCTCCTCCTCCCTCCGTCCCTCCCTCCTCCTCGCTCCGCCCCTCTCCTCCTTCCCTCCCAAACCCACTCCATCACCCTCCAACTCCCTCGCCCTTCCCGTTCCCACACACACACACACACACACACACACACACACACGCACATACACACTCGAACCCGATGCCGTCGCGTCCTTCTCCAGAAACATACGGATTACCCACCACCACCACCTCCAGCTCTGCCACGGAGTTTGCGGGGGGTGGCAGTGCCTTAATCATTTCCCCACCCCCTCCCCCGCCCCTATCAACCCTTCACCGGCTCGAGGCGTGTGCACTTACGGCCTGCGCCGTGCCCGGCCCGGCCCGGCCCGGGCCTGACGGAGCCCTGTCGTTAGCTGATCCTGACACAACTCGGGCGGGGCGGGGTGGGGCGGGGCGGGGCGGGGCGGGGCAGGCGGGGCGGCAGCATCAAGTTGGCTGCCCTGGAGAGAGGCGGCGCGGCGGCGGCACATTGGAGCGCTGCGTTGCCAACTCCACCCGTGCGGGGCGCGGCCGCGGCGCCTACACACACACACACACTCACACGACACACACGCCTGCACACTGATTGGCAGGGACACTGCCGGGAGCCACCACCACTCTCGCTAAAAGTCCCCTACCTCAAATGAAAATTGCTTTTAAAAATGACAGTTTTCCCCTGCGCAGCCTACTTTGGCGTTTTGTCTGCATGCAGTACAATGCACCGTAATTATAAAACACTGTGCGACGTGAATATTTCCCTTCATGTCTGTTTTTTTCCTGTCTGTCAGAAGGGCATTGATTCGGCAGTGCGGCTTTGGCGCCTGATGATGTGTTGTTCCGGGCGCACCAGTTCTAAAACGCATTAGCGCCCCTCGTGGGGCGTGTGGGGAGGGGGCAGTTGGGGGAGGGGCACTCTCGCGGGCACTGTTGTTCTGAAATGTGTTACCTCGCCCCGCCCCGCCTCACGCTCCCACATACTGGCCAGCGGCCCAGCTCGGCCACGCGGTCCTATCAGATAAAACACCAGCCGAAGCTGGTGAGGGTACAAATGCACTGTGTGTGCATGTGTGTGTATGTGTGTACGCGTGTTTCGCAGGGACTGGCTGTCCTGTCACTGATGTGTCACACTTTTCCAACTCACCCCCACCCCAGCTCAACATACCGCCCCGCGCGCGCGCGCGCGCGTGTGTGTGTGTGTGCGCGAGTGAGGGAGAGGGAGAGAGAGAAGAGAGCGTTTTCCTTCTCTGCCATCGCTTCCCTTTTCTCTTATTTTCTTTGCAGCAGTCCAGGTGAGAAAAGAAAGCACCATTATTGTTTGTCGCCGGACAGTGAGTTATGATCGTGTTGCCTGCAGGGCTATGGACGCACGCGCGCGCTCACACACACACACACACACCAACTCGCGGGGTCAGCTGGCCTGCGCTCGGTTGGCACGAGCCAGATCCGGTGTGGCCGGCCCAGCGTGCCCGGGCCGTCGGGCCGGTCCTGGACAGGTCTCGCTTAGCTTCGCACCACCTCTAGCCGAATCCCATATGTGTTGTCGGCGCGCCGGGGACAGGCCCGTCCAAAAACGCCCAAAACTTGGATAGCCCAGCTGCAAGAGACAGGACTGGGAGTCGTCCCCGTGCCCAGGCCTAGCGCCCCTTCCCCCTAGAAAAAAACTTTTCCGCGCGCTTTCGTAAAGTGAGTAAGTGGTCGACGGACGTGCGGTGTTCACAGGGGGCGGGGTGGTCCCCTGGACGCCGCGCCCCGCCCGGTCAGGCGCGGATCCAGCAGGGAGTTCAGGAGGGGGGAGGGGGACGACTCTTGCGGGTCGCCTACCTTCAGGGGGTTGTGGTTAGGTTTCTTCATTTGTTTGGTTCAGCAGTAAATTTTGCACAAAATTCAATTCATTTTTGAATAGCATAATGGAACACAGTCATACAGTCGCCGTGGCTGCGCTAAAAAGCGCGCTGGGCGCGCTGTTTAAAATTTTTCGGGTCGGCCGGACCTTTCTTCCTCCCCCTGTTGGAGATGGCCGCGGCGCGTCCTCGCCGGAACGTCGTCGACGTGGGTGTGCTCTAGCTCCTTCTCCTCGTACCCCTGACTGTACCCTGTGTGCTTTATTCGCCGTCGGAATCATATCAGCTGAGCCGCTGTGCGGCCCGGTCCGGCCCGGCCCGGCTCAGCGCGTGCTGGCGAGGCGAGGAGGACACAACCACCCCTCCACCCCTACCCCCTGCCCGGCTCGGCCCGGGCCGGCGCTGCACTCGCCCCCTCCCCTCCCTCCCCTCATTCAAATGAGTTAAAAAAGCTGACCGCGAGGGAGAAAGGGGCGAGGGGAAAGCGGAAGGGGAGGGGGAGAGGGGGGAGCGCGGCGCGGACCAGTGCGGACTGAGCACTGAGCAGCGACCGGTACAGTCCGAGCGGGAAGCGAGGGTGTTAGTGGAACCCTCCGTCCCCGTGTTGTGCACGCGCTGCTCGGCGCGGTGCTGCCAGAAGAGCAAGGTAAGTACCGCCCCGTCCTGTCAGGCTGCGGCACCATGTCGACGTGGCGGGGTACGTGAGCCGCCCCCGGCCGCCCCCGGCCGCCCCCGGTCACATCCAGCCCCACTCGGTCCGGTCCCCTGCTGCCTAGGAGGGGGAGGCTTGAGTCGCAGATGTAAAGTTGCAAGTCTACACACCACGTCAGGGGGGGGGGGGGGGTATGGAACAGGACAGAGGCTGCGCCGTGCGCCGCCGTCTGCAGACTGATTCAGAAGAGCGCTCTTCTCACTTTGTCTTTCTCGCACCTATACGGCGCGCTTCATGAGTGCGAGAGAGACAGAGCCAGGGGCGTCAGAAGTGGGGATCAGGGGGTGCGCTGAGCAACCCCTAAAATAATATAGGGGGTACGGAGCACCCCCTAGACTACGAGCCAGGCAAGCAAGCCTTCGGCTTGAATGCTGAGCTCAATCCCGCCTTAAACTTGAAAAATTACGTACGTGCTCTGCAAGTGAAAGGGTGGCGTGAAAACATGGAAAATTTTTGCGACAGTAAACCTCCCGAAGGAGGTTGCGGTTCCCGCCAGGCACAGGGCTTTTACCCCCCGTGGCAGCCAGCTACTTCGGTGTTCTTATGGGAACCGGTGCTTTTCTGACTGCGATCCTGTCGCGCAATTCGACAGATTTGATCCCCGTACTGCCAGATTTAGTCGTACGGTGGTTAACCGAACTGCCCTGTCCCCAGGGCATGGAATAGCTATTTTTGGAGCCAGATTCTAGGACTTATGACCCCACGACCGACCACCAGTCGTGGGCATGGGACGGAACTTCCTGGCAACCCTCTGTCGCTACCAGTGAAGAACCTACCTGGGTTTGAACCAGGCCCCATGTGCCGAGTCTCACAGACACCCCACGGCTTTCGCGGCACCACTAGACCACTAGACCGTCGGCTATTCCACGAGGGAGCTCGGTTGAAATGGGGGGTTTGAATTCCACTCTCCAAATTGTTGTCCTCAGAAAAATGAAATTTTTGGTTAAGATTCGAACCTTCGTTCTGCCACTCTCCGGGCGGACACGGTGTGGGCACGGCTACGTCGCCACGGTACCAGGATGCCGGAGCACAAGGAGGCATGCTGCGCGAGAAGCCACAGTCACCGAAGAAACGAACCCGGTGTCATCAGTACGCCTGCTCTCCGGGCAGTGCTGGGCCGGCCGCGTAGCGTCATTGGTATCGATACTGCTCATAGCACTAGGTGGGCAGTGGTTCAAAAACCGTGTATATTTTTATTTTTATTTTTTTCCCTGTGGACCAATTGTTCTTTCCAGCTATACCGTCTGCAAAAAAGCACAGCGACTGACTAAAAAAAAAAATACAGAAAGTGTGACCGGCTTTCGAACCACTGCCCACCGGTGCTGTCACCAGTGTCGGTACCGATGACGCTACGCGGCCGGCCTGCCGGCCCGCACCGCAGGGAGAGCAGGCGTTCCCCACATGTGCCAACAAAAACAATTAACAGTTATGGAAATTGTGGTGGCACGTAGTAGGTAGCCAACTTTCCGAAATTTCCTTGTTTTACCCTGCCCCCCCCCCCCTTTTTTTTTGAAAAGTAGACGAGTCGACGCCTTTGAGTCAGCACCCCCTACCAGAACACACTTCCGACGCCCCTGGACAGAGCGAGGAGAGTGCTCTTCTGAATCAGTCTGCTGTGCCCGCACGGGGACGGCGCGGGACCAGGGACCAGCGGCAGGAGCAGGACGGTGATGGGCGGGGCGGGGCGGGACGAGGCGCGGCGCGGGTGGAGGCGGAGGAGTGGCTCGGAGCAGAGCAGAGCAGAGGACAGCGCGCGATCGATAGCAATCTCAGGCAGGGCAGGACAGGGCACCACTGGCCGCCGCCCCGCCCCGCCCCGCCCCGCCCCGCCCCGCCCCGCCGCGTACCGGTGCATCCCTGCTCATCTCCCCTCATCCTGGTAGCTAGAGTTGCCATTAAGGTAGGCAACTTAAGCTACCTACGAGACAAAATGTTAGGGGGCAAAGGCTAGCCCCGCCCCGCCCCGCAGCCAGCGCATTTATCTGGACCGGGGCGAGGCCGTCCCGGGGCGCGGAGGCACTTTGTCAGGGGCGCTGAGCGGCGCGGCGCGGCGCCGAGGTGTAGGGGAGGGGGAGAGGGGCGGGGTGTCAGGGTTAGGAAGGTTTGCCAGTGTGATGGAAGTGGGATTGAAGGGGGTAGCAGTGAGGGTTGCGCGGAGGGGGTAGATTATGGGGGATGAGGGAGACGGGGTCGGAAGGAGCCCACAGCGCTCGCTTCCGATGCGAGGAGCGCCCCCTTCGCCCGCCGGGCCCCGCCGTGCCCCGCCGCGCCCCGCCCTCGGCCCCGCCCTTGCCGTCTCCTCCCGGATCCAGCTCCAGCCCAGGCTCAATCCCGCCCCACCGCCGACCACAGGAAAAATATTAAGCGCGCTCGTCTGTTCTGTTCTGTCCGCTATGCCCTGTTCCCTGGAAGGCGGGGGCGGGGCGGGGCGGATACATTCCGTTTCCGGACGGCTTCCGGGCAATTATCTTTTTCCCCTCAGTGTTCTCTGATGCTGGCTGGCTCGCTGGCTGGCGGGGTGTGGCTGCAGGAGAACGAAGGAAAGGGCAGGGCGGTAAGAGAGAGGAAAGGAAAGAGAAAGGCCGGGGATGGAGAGAGAGAGAGAGAGAGAGAGAGAGAAAGGAGGGGGCGAGTTGAGAGATGAAAGAAGGAGGCAGCGGCATCTAGAGCTGCTATCGGACCCAATTCCAGCAATTTCAACCCAGCAACGCGAGTCCAAGTGAGACTGCCGCGCCCCGCCCCGCCCCGCCCCGCTCCGCCCCGCCCCGCTCACTATCAGTATTGCGAGGGAGTACAGAGGGAGCGGAGGGGGGCTCTCTGTGGGCTCTCTGCACTCGCACGTCCTCTCCTCTCGGGCCACCCTCCTCCTCCTCGTGTATTGCAAACACTGAACGCCGCGAGGCGAGGAGGGTGAGATGGGGGGGGGGGCGTACTGCTGCCATGTCTATGTGTGTCTCTGTCTGTCTGTCTGTCTGTCTGTCTGTCCGCCTCCACCACAGTCGACGGCTGCCTTTCACGCTCACTCCCACACCATGGCATGGCACTGCTCTGCGGGTCGCGGGTGTCGCGCGGGTGATGTGCCCCGCGTGGGGCCCCGCTCCGCCCCGCCCCGCCCCGCCCCGCCCCGCTCCGCCGCGGGGTGGGTCGCAGCTCGCAGCGCCGCGCCAGAGCCCCGCCGGGGGGCAGAGTCAATATTGTCTCGGGGTCGACAGAAACGAAATGGACTTGGACTGCCGTGAACTCCGGCGGCACACCCCAAAAAATGAGCATTTGATTCAAGCACAGCACTGGACTTGAATTTCTCTACTGGAATAAGTGTGCTCCAAATGGGCTTGAATAATAGTGTCCGCTGCAGTTCTTTGGAGACGTTCAGTTCAAATGGTACTTGATTCACGCACCTCGGACTTAAAATATCTCGTTTATTGGGTGCATGGGCGGCAGCAGCGGCAGCAGCGGCACGGCGCTGGACACGGAAACCTTCTTCCTGGGACTTGACTTGACTTGACTTTAGAGAACCAGGCCACAATTGACCCAAGGTTGTTCAACCCCCGGAGTGGGCTGGAGGCAGAGGAAAATGCTCGCTACGTGAAAAACCTTTTTGGTCGGGTCGGCGGCCTCATCATATGCACCGAGCTGGACCCTTCTGCCCGCCGGGCCCGGCCCGGCCCAGCTGCCCTGCAGCCATAACTCCACAGCCCTCCTATATCCCTGAGCAGGGCGGGTCCCAGGCCCCCGGGGGAACCCGCATCCATCACCACGCTATCGGTGCAGGCCGGCCCGGCCCGTCCCGTCCTAGACCAGCACGCCCTAGACCAGCACGCCGCCGAAACCGCAGAGCACAGAGTGTACATAGAGGCCTGGCCTAGGGCGCCGACTCGACGGCGACCCTCCCGAGCCCGAGGTACCGGGCGTTTCAGAATATACGTAACAGTGTCGCGGGATCTGCCCTGCCCCGCCCGACAAGGGGCCATATAGCGCCATGAGGCCGCCAGTAGGCTCGTCCAAAGCTTACCCGCTTCCCGCACGGACCCCGTGCAGGATTTTCGAATCGGTTTTTGACCACTGCTGGGACTGGGAGCGGATGCCGTGGCTCTCCTTACCTGCTCCCTCGCGCGGAATTTAATTTCTGGCCGCTGCTTCCACGACCTCCTCCTGCTGCTCGGCGCTGCCCGGCGCCTTTCATCTCGAAAGGACCTGCCTGGCCGGGCCGGGCCCTCTCCAGCCGGCGGCTTCAAAGATCCTTACGCCCCCCCCTCCTCCCCCTCCTCAACGCCCCGCCTCCCAGCGCGGACAGCCGTTGTTTTTATTGAGAAGCGTCCACCTTTGAGATTGCGTGGCAGAGAGAAAAACGGCGTTCTTTACAATCCGCGCCTGCCTGCATGCGGTGCGCGGCCCCCGGAAACGCGGTGCCGACGTTTCCAGCAAAAGAAAGTCATCGTGGCGCCTGAGCTGAGCCCGGAACCTGGAGGCCACTTTGGACACCGTGGCTCGGCTCGGCTCGGTGCCACGCTCTCATGGGGCGGAGCAGGGAGAGCGAATATTAGCCGCGATGGCGCGACCGCCCCACCCCGCCCCTCCTCCCCTCCTGCCCCTGCCTCTGCGCTGGCTTTTATTTCTCATCTGGCCCATTTCTTTTTTCCCTGACGCTACTCCTTTATTTTCCTTACTTGTTTGCTGAGTGTAGCGAAGCACACACATAAAAAAGTATATCGGACTTTCAACGTCCGGCTGCAACAACAACAAGACGGTCGGTGTATCCGTGCGTTGGTCCACATTACATGATGACGCAAAGTTTAATTTGGGCCGGGATAGCTGTGATGGACGCTGGAGAGGCGGGCTGGGGCCCGCTGCCCGCCCCGCGGGGCTAGTAGTGCGAAGAGGGGTGAGTTAAAAGCAGACAATAACAATTGGACTGAGACCCCCCGCGCGTCTGGCGGGACTGGAGGTGGTCACGTTTCCTCAAGACGCTGTAACCAGACTACAGGTGGGGTAGAAACAGGTGAAACAGGAACAAACAAGGAAACTCCTCCGCCCCGCCCCGTGACCTCACTCTCCACCCCCTCGGCCCTCGGCAGGTACCAGCTGCCAACAACAGGACAGCGCGCACAAGTTTCCTCAACCACTGCCACTTAGCCTTTCCGGATCGATGCCCTCGTAATATCAATAAAGTGCTGAAACGCAGGAAAATCCCAGAATAAAAGTCGGGCCCGCGGCCCGCCCCGCCCCGCCCCGTCCGGTTCTGGTGATTGGCTCTTGAGGCGGAACTCGGCCCTTGAGTGGTGAATTAGCGGAAGGGCCTGCTCTGAACTGATCGATCACATCACATAATTCGGTTTCCTTCCCTTTCGGTCCTCCGCTCCCCGTGCGTTCAGACCGTAGCACCATCCGCAACCATCGCACTCAGGGACGACACCACCCACACCCCTCCCTCCCCTACTCGTGCAAATACCGCCTCGACACCACCTCTCTGCTCACGTCGTCCCATTTTCGTACGGCCAGGGGGTGGGGCCCGGGGCCTGGCCAGACCGGGGGTGTATTTAGGAACCCTCATCGAGTTCGAACCCAGTGAGGATTCCTAAATACGCGCAGACAGAAGTGCCGAACCCAGTGAGGGTTCCTAAATACGCGGCCGGGCCCGGGGCTCCTCTGTTTCGGATAATACTTCCGCCGACAACACCAGCCAGTTGGGCGCCGGGCTGGGGCCCCGCCCTGCCCCGCCGTGACGCGGCTGCTCTCGTTATTCCGCACTGCCGCCCCGCCCCACCCCGCCCCGCCCCGCCCTATTGCGCCTCCAGAGCCCGCTGCTCTATCAATCACGATCGCCATTCAATCTATCACCAGCGCGACAAAGTTCAAACTCCGCTCCGGAAGGAGAACGCAGCCGTTTCACTCCCCTTAATTCTTTCCATCACTCTCATTCAGTACTCGGGCGCCATGGTGTGTTTGTTCTCTGTCTTAGCCGGACGGGCTGCGCTGCGCACCCGGTGGCGCGACATTTCGCGCGTAGAACTTCTCCAGGTCTTGACTTCCGGTTCCAGAAATAAGAATAACGATATTGGCAGGGGGCACCCGCGCCCGCGCCCGGGCAGCAGTGTCGCCCTCACGCGGGCGTTCTCAGCACTTGCAGCGCCCGCCACGCCCCGCCCCGTCGGCCCCGCCGGCTCCGCTCGGCTCAGCCATTCATTTCTCTGGTGTCTCACGCGCTGTCGCGTCGTGCCGCTCGGCAAAACAGCCCAAAACATGAAAACAAATATGAAGAAATATGTTTTTGAGCAAAGTCGCCAGGCTGCTAGGACGAGGATCAGTCGTTTGGTGCAATCATGTTGGCTTGAAATGTTTTTCAATATGTTAGCTGTTCTTCCTTGGCTCTTCCCCTACGGCACCATTTTTTTTGTAAAGCAAAATTTCATTATTCCAAAATTTTTCTGCATTCTGGATGACGATCGGAGCATTGTATGTGCTACTGAATACAATTTTTATCCCACATGCATCTGAAAGTAACTGAGAGTTTTATTCGGTTCCGATACGTGTTTATTTTCTCTGCTCTGCTTGCGTTCGGACTCCTTAGTACCCATTTTCGCCGCGAGTGGGCGCAACAATCGCCTAAGTCGGTGCCCCGGCCGAGTCAGTGAGGTGACAGCGCACGGCAGAAGTTGACGCGCGCCGCTAGTGACCGGTAACCCGCCCCGTCCCGCCCCGCCGCGCACGCCAACGGATCTCGCTCGTCTAATGTATTCTGCTGTATACGTTTCTGATCGACGCGATTCCTTGTTGTAATTTTTATTGAATTATATTAGCTTTGTGTTTTATTTTGCGTAAGCTGCTAAATAGTTTACAAAGTTATCGCGACACCGTTTTAGTCGCGAGTGTTTTTCCTTTTTGGACGATCTGCAAACATGACGGTGACAGTGACACAGTTGGCCGCTCAGCGATCTTCCGCCGGCCAGCTTTTGAAGTAAGTATTGCTCCTCGGTTTCAAGCCGGTGGTCGGTGGTTGTTGTTTGTGTATGTGTGGGCAGGAGTGCACGTGGATTTGACGGTCGGGGCCGGGCCGGGGCGGGACCGGGCCGTTGCGGCCGGCCGCGTAGCGAGGTGAGGAGCGTGAAGGGCAAACAGACTGGATTGGTCTGGATAGTAAACGAGTGGCGTCGTGGACGTTGGGCGCCCCTGCGCCGCCATACCCTGCCCGTCGATAATGTCGGACCGGTACGCTCCTAGCCCCTAACCGCCCCGCCGCACCGCGCGGCCGCCCTGGCCTGGTTCGTTAGATGGCGTCGTTGTCATGTTAGCAACAACAAGCACTCTACATCCACGAGATTTTCATGACAGGGTTGGCGAATAAGGAAGGGGAAGAATGGAGGGGGGGAGGGGGGCTCGGAGACAGGGCCGCCGCGCTGGGGCCCCCTTTTGGCGCAGGAACGCTCTGATGATGAGTTTGGGAAACAAGCGACAAGCATGGCGGGGGGGCGGCATGGCACGGCGTGGTTCGTCACGAGTAGTTTCCGCCGCTTGTGAAGGAGGGGGGGAGGGGACATTTTCGTCTCGTCGGAACCCCATTTACCCTGTAATTATTGCTCTCTGATGTACCGCCCCCCCTTTTTCTTCTTGCCTTTCTTCCCCGATCACCGTTTGGACGTGGTTTGAACGACCTCCATCAGAGGGAATGTGTAACGTGAAAGTGGATCAATGCAATCCCCCCCCCTCCACCAACCTTTCCTATTTGGCGTTGGAGGAGGTAGGCCCATAGTGACAGGAGGTGGGGGACGTGGGGGCTGTTCTACTACAGACTGTACAGACTGTACGCGCGCGGCTGGGCTGGGCGGCCTTTGGTTGACCCTCTGCGCCCCTCACAACTCCGACGGAGCAAGTGTTTTTGCCCCCCCCCCTCCACATACACATCAGGGGCTTACCGTGCGGTGGGCCTCGCGTCAGTCGTAATATACCGTCGTAGTCCCAGTGATGCAGCTCGACAGCTCGACGTGGGTGTCATTACCCCACCCCTACCCCCCTCTTTCCTGTTCCAAACGTAGACCACCCCCACCATGTCTCTTCCCTTCCTCCTCCCCTACCCATTTTCTCCTATCCCCCTCCCCTCTGCCCCCTTTCCCCAAGTCGTGTGGCCCTTTCCTTTACAGCTTACCCCTCGCCTCGCATTCCCCTGCCGCCGCCGCTTTCTTGCCGTGCTTGGATACTCATGGCATTACTGTAGTGGCATTACGCCTCCCATTGATGGCCTCAGCCTCGGAGCCGCTGGGAGGTCTTGCAGACTATCATTTGCTCTGACTCCCTTCATGGCTGAAGAGAAGACTTACTAGAACTGGTACTGCTTATCAGCTATGGCGATGGCCAGCCCGCCTTATCCCCGCAACCAGGGCACGAGAGAAAGGGGTGGGGCCAGTCTGTTGTGTGTGTGTGGGGGGGGGGGGGCGATACCACGTTAGGAAAAGGAGGGCGTGGGCATGTGCGTGCCGCGAAGCTATTGGAGAGAAAAAATCCAAGGGCGCGTTCATAAATTACCAATTGTCGCACGTCACGCGTGCCCGTGCATGGGTGTGCGCTCACTCGCGAGTGAGGCCGACCACTACTGGAGATAGCGCTGCTGCGCGGATGAACCGACCGTGCCGCCGAGAAAATGGGTCGTTTTACGCCACGCACCCCGAGGAGGTGCCCACCATGGAAACGAATTTCGCCGAGACAAAAGCCCGCGGAGAAACGCAATACTGTTCCCTTTTCCTCCCTGTTGAGCTTCGCGTGACGGCGGGGCGGGGCGAGCCGTGGCTGTAACGCCTCGTGTCCCCTCAGTTGTCGCCGCCCCGCCCCTGGCCTGGGCCGCGCGGACTGTCTGACGGTTGAATCAAATTGATTTAAGCCGGTCGTGCCCGGGTAGCGGGGTTGGTGATGCTCGCTGCGTGCATCCGTCAGCGCGGAGACGGCGCGGCGCCGGCGCCAGCGTCGTGCGTGGCGTCCATGGCGACGCCGCCGCGCCGGCGCCGTGCCGAGGATTCCACGGCCATTCCCAGAGCGACTCCCCCTCCCCTCCCTCATACAACAACCCTATCTCGCCTTACCACCACCACGTTATCCCGTTTTAACCCTGACACTCTCTTAGAGCCTCCCTCCCTCCCTCCCTCCCTCTTTCCCTCCTCACAGCCACCCCATCCCCATCGTTAGACGGCGCGGGTCTCCACACAATCAGAGTTTGTACCTTCGCAGGGATCCGGACAAATGACCACAGAAAACCTGACCCGAACACAAAGTGACAATGTCAGCATTTCGGGTCATTTTAATTTAATTTAGTTCTTTCTTAAAATGTACGTCAGCTTGTTGTTAGTTGTCGTAGGCCCCCTTCCGCAACGCTGTTTTATCCGAAAGGGATCCGTCTCGTGTAACACAGCTGGAAATTCCCGTGCCTATTTACAGCACATTGTGGCGGCATGCTCGCCCTCCTTTCCAAAACATGTACTCCTGCTGTTCGCTACCCTCTCTTCCGCCCCCCTCCCCACCCCCTTGACGCCCCTTCCACCCCGCCCCCTTATCTGCTCGGGAGAGGCCTGTGGGGACTGCTCTCAGCTTGAGGGCTTTTGAGACCAAGGCAAAGCGGTTCTCCTCGCCGAATCCAGGCAACGGGCTGAAGAGGTGGCAGGGGGAGGCAGGGGGGGGGGGGGTTGCCCTGGAATTCACAGCACCGAGAACGTTGGGCTCGGCTTCCATACACTCTCTCGAGGCCAACACGGCACGTTTACGTGTTCTCCTTTCTCCTAACCTCATTTAAAAGTTCGGCAGTAGATATTTGGAAAGCGGAATGTCGGAACGTACCTGGTCCAGGCGGATG
Organism: Frankliniella intonsa; assembly: GCA_033675135.1. Lineage (NCBI taxonomy): Eukaryota > Metazoa > Arthropoda > Insecta > Thysanoptera > Thripidae > Frankliniella > Frankliniella intonsa. The sequence continues at coordinate 10,085,306 of CM066255.1, read as the reverse complement.
TTGTCGACGGTGAAGTGGAACCATATCCTGAAGCGGGGGTTGCAGGTGTCTGGCCGAATAAAGAGGTCGTACTCGTACTCGTTGACCAGGTCAACGCGCCCGAGGTTACCTGGTGTGCACGCCGAGTTACTGTCATTAGTACAGTGAGTGTGGCACGATGACCACCATGTGGACACGCTTTAAATCAAAGGGGATGAAAACGCGCCCCGCAGTATGAATGTGTTGTTAATACTGCTCCTGGCCAGGTCCTCGGGGCCGGGCCCGGCCCGCCCCGGGCCGGGGTCCAGGATCTCACCCGTCTCGAAGGCCGCGTCGAAGCAGAGGTGGCCCTTCTTGGCCTTGCCGCTGTGGCCGGGTGGGCGCATGACCACTCGGGACACGTTGCCCAGCCCGCCCTCGCTCTCGCTGTCGTCGCTGTCTGGAAACGAAAGGCAGAGCAGAACGCTACAGTTAACGTCTCGTGTTTCTGAAAAATGAAGCTAGTTAAACCCGGAGTTTACCTGTGCCACCAGACCGTCATCGTCATGCCCAAGCCCAACCCACGCTAGCATTCTCCTTTTATTTTTCAATTTTTTAAAAGAACTTGTCAGAAGTTGGCGGTCTCCCTTGTGTGCCGGGCCGCCTTGCGCCACCTTGCGCCCTCTCGCCGCGCGCGCCCGCTGATACGGGGGCCCTGCCTGCCTCCCCCCCCTCCCCCCCCCCCGTCCTCCGCCTGCCTGCAAGCATCAAGATTTGCTCATTTGCTCCTGAAGTGAGTTGGAGTGTGTTATCAAGCAGGACAGCTGTTGCGTTCCGGCCGTGCCGTCCAGCGTCGCCGCCCCGCCCCGCCCACCCCGCCCACCCCGCCGCCGGTCTCCCTCCACTGACCTATAACGGCCTTGAATGGGGTCCTGGCCCCTAGCTGAGCGCCGCCTGGGCCCCCGGGGCGGGGGCGCGACGCTCACCGGCGCCGGGGCTCCCCGCCCCGCCGACCCCTCCTCTCTTGACCTGTCTGTGCGATAACCCATGGCCTAGCCTGATAAGGCCCATGGCGGGGCGGGGCGGGGCAAGGGCAGACGAGTGGAAATATGCGCGGTGTAGAACCTGTTGTCGTCGTCGTCCCTACGACCAACGCCGCGTTGATCCCCGTTGGATGCAGTTTTTCGGCCCTTCACGAGCTCACGATAGTAGGATTTCGCTGCGCCCGGCCGAAGTACCACGTGTATTGGAGCGTGCAGATACTGTTGCGGGTCCGTCCGCACCTCCCGTGAGGCGCGATGGCCCCTTGAGCAGGCGCAACGCCGGCGCGGCGTAACTCCCTATTTCATTCAGAACCTTCCATGGCGCGCGCGGCGGGAATGTAGGGTTTTGCCGCGTGCGAGCCGGCGCTCGACTTAGACCCCGCCCTCTCCCCCACCCTTTCCCCTCTGACAGACGGAGTGCCCTCCCAAGTTCAGGACTGAGAAATGGATTTAATTCTAGCCGCGCACAAACTCCCTGGACAATGAGTCCCTCGAGCTCTAGTAGCGCCGCCCTCTGGCATGTTGGACCTAAGCCTGCCCATCCGGCTTAGGCGGGCGGAGCGGGGTGGGGCGGGGTGGTTCGCAGCGCTGTCCAGAGTCGCGGACCGGACCGGACAAACGTGAGGGGAGCCAGGGGATTGGCTGGGCCGGGCCGGGCCGGGGCCACCAGGGCTCCAGCTCCAGCTCCAGCAGACAGGCAGGCGGGTTCCAGACGCGCCGCGCCCCGCTGTCTGCCACATCGTCTCTCCCCGTCCCACCCCACCCCACCCCACCCCACCGCTCGCCGCGCCCTCGCACCCCCTCCCCCCTCCCCCTCGCGGCCGTCCCTGGCCGGAGGGAGGAGGGGAAGAGAGGGTAGCTTTTTAATCCTGTATGACTAGACGTGCAGGCAGGGGATGCTGCCGCTACGCGAGCTGTGCACTGTGCGCGACGGCTAACTGGCCCGGAGCGCATCTCATCCCCATGCGACGAGCGACGACGGGATGGTGTCCGGCGCAGCTGTGCGGCGATGACCTCCCCCCTCCCTCCCCTCCCCCTTCTCCTCCCCGGTGACGCGACGTGCACTCCTCCCTCCCTCCCCTCTGCCGGTGCAAGTGCAGCGCTGTACTGTGCGGGCGGGGCCTAGGGCCGTGTATGGTGCGGGTGGCGGGAACCCGCGGGGTGCGGGGCCTAACTGCAGGGTGCTCGCGGTGCTGTCGTGTACCTGAGTCCCCCATGGCGGCCGGGCCGGGCCGGGGCCTGGGGCGGCGGGCGGGTGGCGCTGGACTGGCGAGCTGGCCCCGTGGCCCGGAGCCCCCCTGCCGCCCCCAGCAGCGCCCCGCCGGGGGCCCCACCCGGGCCCTGCCCCCGGCCCCCCGGCTTCCCCATCAGGGCAGAGCCATCCCGCGCCGCGCCGGGCCGGGCGGGGGGCGGGGGGGAAGGGGACGGCCCCTTTGGGGGCGACGGCAGGGGCCGCGATATCGCCTGCATGCACCGCTACGCCGGGCCACCTCGCGCCGCCCCACCGCCCGCCCGCCCCGCCACGCCCCGCCCGGGCCATCAGATGCAGATGTAGGCGAGGTAGTAGCTACCCGTGCAGGCGGCCCGGGGCGGGGCGGGGCCTCTGGTAGCACGGCGCGGCGGCGGTGGTGGTCTTCCCCACCAACCCCTGTGCCGCCGCGCCGTCCCCTCCCCCTGCCCACCCCTTGCCGCTCCACCCCGGCCGGGACGTGGCGCTCGGCTCGGCTCGGCTCGGCTCGGCTCGGCTCGGCTCGGCTCGGCTCGGCTCGGGTCTACCCCCTTGCTTGCTCGAATCGATTTTCTGCGACTCCGGCCCGGTATTACCCGGGTGGCCGGACCGGCGGCTTTCCTCCGCGGTTGAAAGTAGTCCCACAGCCTTTTGCGGGTATTTTAACCCGCTTTCATCCGATGTTGTCGCTCGCGCTGTCGCCGCCTGGTAGTTAGTTTTACCGATGATTTCTCCCATTTCCGAAATATCGAGGCGTTTTCTGGTGCTGGTTGTCGGGGCGTGGCGTGCAGCGGAAGGATCTGGAACACCCTCCGCTCATGCGCCGCGGGGGCGTTCTCCTCCACCCCCACCCCCGCCCCGCCGCCGCGACACACCCCTAGCTCAGGGCAGGGCAGGGCGCTAGTCTCGGTAGTCCCAGTCATTTAGTTTCTGCACGGTACGACTGGACCTTGTGTTCTGTTTGTAGGGAGTTTGTCGCCGTTTTTTGTTTGTTTTCCCCTCAGTTTTTTGATCAGTTCGTGTTTATTTCAAACTAGTTCCAATTTCTTCGGTACATACCACCACTATTTCGGATTCGGTAGGTGATTTTTTCCTGTTTTTTGATTTTGCCTTTAGCCCTTATTGAGTTATTGTCTGTCTCCTGTCAAGCCTTTGGTTTGTCTGTGTTGCTTTGAATGTTGTGTATCATTTTGCTTGGTTTGCTTGGTTGTTGTCGCGCTCCCGGTTTGGTCCCGTCAGTGCAAAACGGATAATTCACATAAACGAAACGTGCAGGCCGTGATTTTCTTTTTTTGATTCAATTTAAAAGTCGGACTTGAACCGAGTACACCCACGTGTTGGGTACAACCTCGAAAGTGGTGCGTGATGGAAATAAAAACAAGTACAACTACTACATCATCTACAACAACAACAACATGTCGTCTACACCCACCTCTCCAACCCCTACATCTACAACAACTACAAGCGCTTCGCCTTGTGTGTCCGCCGAGCTCTCATGTCATTCACCCCGGGAGCCGCGGCCGCCGCCCTGGCTCCGGCCTCGGCCGCGCCGGCCTGGGCTCCACAATGGCGCCCCAGCGTGCGCGGCCTCGGCCCCGGCCACGGCCTCCTGCCGCCGCCATGCTCAGAGTGAGTGAGTGTGAAGACGCGACGGCAACAGACCTCGTTTTAGGCCTCGGCCGGAGCTGCAGCTTCCCCATGACCGCTGCGGCGGGCGGCCCCGGACAGCGCACACGGCCGCGGCACGGGCTCCAGAGGCTGGCGTGCCTATGCGTGCGTGCGTGTGTGTAGGGTAGTTTTGTGTAGCGTAGAGTTAAGGTCGCGTGGGCACGCTTTAAACGTCTACTCGTGGCTGTCAGCTGGCGGGACGGGTTCACTGACCTGTCTATATCGATAGTCTAAGACCGACGATCGTCGGCTGGCCGTGGCGCCTCGCCGCGGTATCGCTCGAGAGCATTAGCGTTGTAGTAGTTGTGTAGCTGGCCGCGCTGCCGAGAGCTTTCAGTGTCATTAGATACCCCCTCCCCCCGTCCCGTCCATCCGGTTCTCAGGAACCGCCCTTAGACGCGCGCATGTGTGTGTAGGCGCCCTGCGGGGATGGCGTGTTATTTGGGGAAGCATTCTTGTATCCTTTTCCAGAGCTGAATCGTTCAAGATTATAACCAAAGTAGAAACTTTTCTACTCGGATAACAAGGTAGACACGCCCCTCACCTTTTTTTTCTCTCCTCTAATGTACTGCGCGTTCTGCCGGCCCGCGCCGGCTTGTGGGGGAGGGAGGGGGGTGGCCGCGGGGGTGGCCAGGCGAGGGGCCGATTCAGATGAGAGATTAGGACAAACTGACCGTGTGCGGTAGCGTGCGCCTGCCGCCCGGCGCGAGTACGTATGCATATCGCGCTGCCTATCACCAGGGGCGGCGCGGCCGCGCCGCGGCGTGACGCCGAAAGCATGACGAAACAACGGGGCGGGGCGGCGCGGCCGCGGCGACGCCGACGCCAGTGCTGCGGTGGAGCTGGGGAGTGTTTCGAGCCCAGCTGGTTCAAGGGTTGTTTTAGTTAAAGAGGAGAAGGCGTGGGGGTATGTGAGCGCCGCATAATCTCCAGTAGACTGCTTCCGCACGCCGCCGGGCCTTTGGGTACCTCTGTTCTTGTCGCACTCATGAGGCACGGCCACTCGGTGGGAGAGAGAAAGACACCCCCCATGAGCGCTATGCGGAATCACTCTCCAGGCGCGCGCTTGAAACGCGGGGTGCAAAACTTCCCGGACCGCTCCGTGACGTCACTGGCAGCACGGCCTAGCCCGGCCCGGAGCAGTGACCCCTTAGCGGCACCCTCGCGTCCCGTCTGCCCGCATCGTGTGCGTGAGCTGCACCCTCCCCGCCCAGCATCAGCCGGTGCAGGCCGGGCCGGGGCAGGTTGACGGCGTCGTGCAGGTGCAGCTGGGGGTGCGGGCGCTGGCGCCGGCGCCGCCCCGCCCGGGCGAGCTGCATCTGCAGGTGGCGCAGCTGCGCGAGCTGCCGGAGGATGCTGGCGCGTGCAGCCACCCTCCCCCTCCCTCCCTCCCTCTCCCTCTCTCTGTACGCCGCGGACCGGCCCGTTTTAATTGAGTGGCGTGAGGCCGCTATTGATGAAAATAGATGGAAGGTGCGAAAAGATGAAAGGGAAGCGGGACGAACGAGCGGAGAGGGTGAGCGCGAGGAGGGAGGGAGAGGGAGAGAGAGAGGGGAGCGGAGGGTGCGCCGGGAGGGTGGGGCAGGGCTACAGGGCCTCGCCCGGCGGGGCGGGGTGGGGTGGGGTGGGGGAGAGGGGCAGCCCAGCCCGTTCCTCCCCCGCGCTGTACACCCCCCCCCCTCTCTCCCTCCCCTCCCGTCGGCCACTCCCCCTCTTCCCTCAGGACCGCTCCGCTCCGCACCGGGCCGAGCTGGCTCGCTGCGTTGAGTCGCGGCACAGCGAGAGCGAGGAGCATCTTAGTTGCAGCTCGGCTCGCTCCGTGTACGGTGCGCTCCGGGTCGACTTTTTATTTATTTATTTTTATTATTTATTTTCTGTTCTCCCGGGCGCTGTACGTTCGTCTTCGTTTCGTAGACTTTTCATTTCATCACGGTTAACCATCTGGTACGTCATTTTGTTCTCGTTTTTATTTTTGTTTCTTTTATCCTGTTTGGTTTGTGTGAGTGCGGGGTGGGAAGTTGTTGGCCCCGGTAGCCCAGAGAAGAGTGTCTCACTCAAGTGTCCAGCATTCCTGTGCACCTGGATTTAATTTGTGGATAGTGTAGTGAGTGAAAAAACCGGCGCCAGCCCGGCCAGCCCTGGCATGACGCAGGGACGCAGCAACGGAAGAATTCAAAAGCTGCGCCGTAGGCTTTAACGTAGCAGGTTTGCCAACCTACGGTTGTTACGTTCTTTGTTGGTTTGACGAATATCATCCAATTACCGATTGCGTTTGCTGTGACAAGGCTTCAGATATTCGTATTCCGAGCTAGAAAAAGTGTTTTGACTCCTTTTCTGATTCGTGTCCAGTCTTTCTCAAACCAAGGAATGGATTTCAAATGTTTCTCAGATTGCCCTTCAACCGTTTCAACCCCTACCGGTGTTGGGTGTCACCGGTGTAATTTTGGACTCATTTTACTCGGTATCTCCAACTTCGAAGTGTCTCTTTCAATGAATTTGAACTGAATTTCTAATCAGAAATTGAAGTGTGAATCGGCAATATGTAAGTCATGTTTACATTCCTTTGTTTGTGAAATTTAAACCGAATGACGGCCCGTCCAAAAGGGCTGCAATGTAACTCTAACCCCTCTCCCTCAATTTAGGCCAGGGATGCATCAAGGTTATCATTCATTGTAATAGCAATGCAAATATCTTCTTTCTCATTCATCATAACCTATCTTACTCATTCATTAAGTAACTAATCTAATATTTTTAAGTTCATAAGGTTATGTGAGACTACCATTCTGAAGTCCTGTAGATTTGCGTCAATCTTTGATCTTAATACTTTGATCCGTATTTAACCTTTCTATTTTTAAAAGATTTATTTTTCTAAAATTGCTTTTCCTGGGGCTTTAACCAAGCAGTTCCATTGCTTAGATTAATCATCTTTCAACACAATTTTTGTGGGCAATCGTCAACATTTTTAGTGGACGCAGCTTACTAACAGTAGGTGTAGCACGTTGTCTGCGTCATGTCTCAAATCATTGATTTGTTTTATGTTCTTTATTGAGACTTGTACTTTGCTACCTTTATTTCTCCTCATTCTAATGGTGTTTGAAGACCCATATTGTATTTTAGAGGTGCTCTGCTCCTGCACAAACTGCCTGTTACGATCACTTCCTGCGTATGAATTCCCTTTGTGTCTGGCCATTAGGTTTGTTGACCCCATTGAATGTCGTTAGGAGGAAAGGTTCAATCCGAAGTAGGTATGTGTTCAGAGACTGGTTGTGCGCTGGGCATGCTGCTAGGGCGCTGGCTGCGCTGAAGCCGAGGGGAGGGTGGGGCTAGGATCCAGCTCAGCCCCACGTCCCGGCCTCAGCCCAGGCCCTGGCGCTGGAGGCTGGTGAGTGGCTGCTGTGCCGGGCGGGGCCCCTCCCCGCGAGGTGGGCCTGGGCCGCGGGGCGGGGCGGGCCAGGGGCGTGGCGGCAGGCAGTCTGCACTGAGGCCCGCCCGCCCCGCGCCTTGTACACTTAGGCCCCGGAGCGCAACACACCGCCTCGCCGGGTCGGGCCCGTCAGTGAGCTGAGCCTCCGCGGGGCGGGGCGTGGCGTGGCGTGGCGCAGGGAGGGGAGAGCCAGGGCAGGCCATGGCAGGGCAGGACAGGACGGCGAGGGCAGGGGAGCGCTCTGGCAACCGCGCCGGAGGCGGGCCGGGCTGGGCCGGGGGCCGGAGCCGGGCGCGGCGGGGTGAGTCGTGGCCGCCCCGCCACCCCGCGCCGGGCCGGGCCGGGCCGGGCCGCGCCGGGAGGGGAGGTCAGATTGGCGCTGGGCTGGGGCTGGGGGTGTTTCTGTCTGCTCCGCGGCGGCGTGGCGTGGCGGCGGCGATGCCGCCTGAGCTGGCTCTCTGACGTTCACCCTCTGCTCCTGCTCCATGGCGAGCGGAGCGGACGGACTTGAGCTCATCTCACCTGCCTCCTCACACATGACCCTTGACCTTTTCTGCGCTGCCAGACCACCTGCCTCGCCTCGCGGGTTTCTGAACTAAGGCTGCGGGCGGCCCTTCCCTGCCCTGCAGGCCGAGCGGCTCTGCCGATTAGAGGGATGCTGCAAATTTAATGCACTTCTCCGGCGCCCCTCCCCCCCTCCCTCCACCTACTGATGACTTGGTTTATTAACGAGCCCGCCCGCGTGGGGCGTCGGCCGCGGGAAAGGTCAACCTTATTGAGTTGCGTTCAAGTCGCTTGAACTTGGACTTGGGCTTGCCCCGTCCTCTCCCCCACGCCGTCAGGGGTTGCTCACCCTCCGTCGGCTCTGGAAGTGTGCCTATCACTTTGAGGGCGGCATGACCACCATGTGGTCACGCGCTGTGTTAAATCACAGGGGATGGAAACGTCCCGGACTCAATGTGTTGAACAGGACCGGACAGCTTTGGTCCTCGCCCGGCGTGCTGTACTCCGCCAGAGGCAGCACGAGACCTGAGTGTCCGTTTTGCCCCTGCTCATTGAGACGCTTGTCCCGCCCCGCCCGGTCCCGCCCGCGGCCGTCGCGTCACCGAGGCGTCGTCGTCATTCTGTCATCGATACGCGGCCGGGGCGTCGCGGCGCGGCGCGCTCTGGCTGCTCAATGGCCCGCGGCGGCGCGTGGCGCGGCGTGCCGTCTGCCGACATAGTATCCCCTTCTCCTCTCATTTGTCGGCCCGGCCGGCCGGAGGCGGGGTGGCGCGGCGCGGCGGGGGCGGTGACCCGCGGGGCGTGACGGCGCCTGCTTAGGGACGCGCCCTCCTCTCCTCCGTGTAGTGGTGGTGACGCCTTGCGTGCCCAGCCGGGCGGGCGGGCGCGTGCGAGCACGAGTGCTGCTGCCCGGGGTGGGGGCGGCAGTGAGGTGTTGCCGCGGACGGGAGGGTGGCTAGGGGAGGGCCTGGCCCGGCCCCGGACCCCGCTCCGCACCGCACCTTGGCGATGACGCCACCCGCGAGGTCGTTCGCCGCGTAGTTTTGACTTGATAAGGCAAGGCGTCCCATCCCTTGCAGGAGCTTTTCTCCTCGCGGCCGCGGCGCGTAAGGAGGGCTCCAACAAGTGGCTCTACTAACGCCTCTGTCTCGCGGGTCCTTGGGCCGGGCAGATAGCCCTCGTTGGGGACTAGCTAGGCAGGAGTGGATTAAGGGGGGAGGGGGAGGGGGCGATCGCCCTCCCTGTCGGGCTGTAGTAAACCGACTGAAAGGTAGGCAACTCGAACTGCAAAACCCCTGTATGTAGGCAACCCACGGGGTAGCGCCTCTCCCCCTCCCCTTTACAAGACCTTAACCCACGCCTGTGGCTAGGCCAGGGGCGTCGTAGTACGCGTGGGCGTGGGCCCCGAGGGCCTCCTTCCGGTGCGCTCCAGGGGTAGGTAGGGGAGGCTTTGCTTTGCCCCGCGCGCCCCCCGGGGCTGTCCGTGCGTGCGCATCACGCGGCGCGCCAGAGAGCAGGGGCCGAACGGAGCGGAGCGGGAGAGGAGAGAGGAGCACCGGAGGCCGGCCCTGGCCCGACCCTACCCGGCTTTTGTTGAATCGATCCTCTCTAGACAGGCGTTGCCACATTGGCGCGGGGCGGGGCGGGGCGGGGCGGGCACAGACTCCCGGGCCAGCTCAGCGCCGCGGCCGCGGTGTGCCTGTGGCCCGCCCCGCCCCGCCCCGCCCCGCCCCGTCCAGACTATTGAACTACTTCCCTCTCCTACTACCCTCCAGCGTTGCCGCATCTCTCTCCGTTCTTTCCCCCGGGGGAGGCGGCGGCGAGGGGTGTGCCCGACGCCGCCCCGCGCGGCCCTGCCGTCCCCGCCGTCCCGTCCCGTCCCGGCCGCTCGGCTCTGCCTGCCTGCTCCCCGGCTCTGCTCGGCTCCGAGCCGAGGGTAGTTTTGACCCTGGCCGGCACCGCCGACCCGGGAGGGAAGTGCTAGTGTGCCAAGTGGCGGGTGGGGCGGGGCCACCCCTCCCCTACTCTCCGTTGCGTTCTTGAAATTATAGAAAAACCGTACGGGGGAAGTGAATGTGTGACGCACTAATGCCCCTGGGTAGGGTAGCCGTAGTGCACATTGCGAACGCATGCGTGTTCCGAACAACCCTGTTGGCGGCGGCACGGAGAGCACGATGTTTGTGTACGGCGAGCGTCTTTGCAATACTGTAAAAGTGCTGCGCATTGTCATGACCACCCCTCGCCTCGCGTGTGAGAGCGCCACGGCCCCGCGCCGCCGCCTCGCTGTGGTGGGGATGGGGTGAGTGGATGTACGGCGCTGCGTGCATAGGGAGGGGCGGCGGCGCCGCTATTGGCGAGCGCCACACCCCGCCCCGCCCAGCCGCGCCCAGACCTGTTGGTCACGGAGCCGGGTGTTCGGCAGGGCGGGGCGGGGTGCCCCCTCCCCCCCCGTCGCGTCGTAGCAGCGCCTTCATGGTAAACTCCCATTTCTCCTGGCGTCATTTTCAGAGGGCGATCTCGGAGATGGAACCCCCTCCTCCACCCCCTCCCCTTTCCGCGCGCGTCTCTTTGTGTTCGTACACTAAAAGGGATTTCGCTGATGGAATAAATTTGCGAGCTGCCGTCGTCGTCGCTTAAAGGCCGTCGCCAAAGACAACAGCCCCGGAAATGACGGCGCTTCCGGCCCCGCGTTGCCGGTGTCCTTGGAGCGTGTGAAGTTTGGTGGGGACGCGGGACGGAGGGTCTTTGAGAGGGAGCGGAACATGCGCGTCGATGGGGACGAGACGAGGGGAGGAGGCAGGGAGGAGGAAGTGCGTGTGGACGCCGGCGTGAGGGGCGATAGGGAGGCTGTGGACGGGGCAGGGCGGGGCACGAGGAAGACGGAGTGGATGGGGTTGAAAGTTGACGGGCGTAACCAACCAGCAGCAAGCCGCAGGGCTGTGCTGCTGCTGCTGATGCTTCGTGCAGGGGCCGTGCAATACCCCGGCCCGGCCCGCCCCACCCCATGGCATCCTGTGGCTGCTGCCCCGCCCCGTCCCGTCCCGTCCCTCTGCCCTCCCTTGTGGTGAACAACGCCCCGCCCTACGCGACGGTCGATGCCATACCCCTCTCCACCCCCGCTCCCTCCTCCCCCTCTTCCTCTTGGTCCCGGATGCTGGCTGCGGCCCGGAGCTGTGCCCCGCCCTGCCTGCCTGGGTCTGGACCGTATCTAAAAGGTCAGAGGGCATTCGGGCACGGGCGGGGCGGGGCGGTGACGTCCGCGCGCCCAGCTCGATACGGGCCGGAAGCCCGGGCAACGGAAGCCGTGCGATGCTAACATTTGATGTCTAGCGGCTTAACGCCACCGTTTAACGGAATTCTTATACTCTTGTAAAATAGCTCCGGCAGGATAACTCCCGCGAGGGGTCCCGGCCGGTGGCGTGGTAGGGGCGCCGGCGCCGGCCTAGGCGACATGTTACGTATGAATAAATCGGCGTGGGCTTGGAGTGTGGCCTTCCCCCCGACCTAGGACAGGGCGCCTGGTGGGGGACGGGGCTGCCTGCCTGCCTGCCTGCGTGCAGCCGACGGAACGGCGTCAACCTCTGCCGGCGGTGCGCCAGGACCAAGGCCCTGCGGCCCTGCTACCCGTCGGCCCCGCGCCCCCGCCCCCGCCTCCCCCACTTCACCTCACATCGCATCTGATTCTCCCCTCCTCCTCCTCTCCGTGGCATCTCTGTCGAAAAGAGGGCGTAGCTCCGTGGATGTGTGCCAGCCGGCCGGTGACTGCCGGTGGCCCCCCGGGCCGCACCTCGCGGCCGCGCCACGCCACTCTCTAAATTTAGATTTCCCCAAAGCGCCTTGGCTGGAGTGCCTCGCTATTTTGGAGGCTCGAGTCGGCGCGTCTTTGAGCGTGGGGCGGGGCGGGGCGTGCGGAGGTAGAGGGGAGAGGGAGAACAGGCCCACCGGGCGCACCACCGCCGCTTGCTCCAGGGCTGGCTCGCGGTCCTCCCGCTCTGCTCGCAGTGGGGGTGGGCCTGTGTGCCAGCCCGTGGACTGCGAGTGCGGCGGCCCGAGCTTGCTGGGCTGTCCTGCGCGCTCAGAAGGGATGAACGATTATGGCCATTGCCGCTAGATACAGAACCAGCGTCGACACTCTCCGGCCGTAATCTCGAGGGAAATGATGCTGACTGGTGTCATCGTTATTGGTTTTTAGGTTGATCAAAATCGCAGGCATGATACCCCCCCCCCCCCCCCCGGGCCCCTCTTCCTCCCCCCAGGCGGTATGTCTCGGTATGTGTCCAGTAAGTAGACGTATCTGCGCGCGACGTCGTACAGTACATACTCGCCCTCTTCTGCATTGCGTAGACGTGGCCGGGCCGGAACGGCGTTGGGGATGTGCTCCAAGGGAGTTGGCCTACTTTTCCCGTCGACTGTTGGGTCTTCCAGCTCCTCCTGCGTGGAGATGGGTTTGCGGTCGAACTGTCAGCCCTCCATCCCCCGGACCGGGTGGGTCCGCCGCCCGGTTGCCCTCGGGGCGCTGGGATGGACCGGGCCAGTGGGCCAGGGCCTTGCCCAGCTCACGTCAGGGCCATGGTGCACTTTTGCCCGTGCCATCTTGTGCGTTGACCATCGATCAGACGATCAGCTTGGGCATGGCCCAGGCCAGCCCGCCCGCCCCGCCGCGCTGGGCTTGGTGGCGGAGCCGGTGGAGCTGCTGCTGCTGGGTCCGAGCCAGTAGGCGAGGCGGCTGGGCCCGGCAGGCTGGTCGGGTTATTTCTGTTCCCACGCACGAGGCCTCCTGGGCAGAGCAGGGCGAGCCGCAGCTCGCCGCACCACGCCGGGCCGGGCCTCGACAGGCCAGGCAGGCAACTGTCAGGTCGAAAAGTGCATTGCTCATGACGACTGAAGGAAGGGGTGCGGTGGGGAGGGGGAGAGGGAGAAGGGGTCATGCACTACTTTTCTTTATTGAGGTGGGGGGGGGGGGGGGGCAAGGGGGATGCTTGCTCAGGAGAGATGTTTCATTTGTCTAGCATGTAATATATGCGGCGGAATGTGGATGGAAGTACACATTTTGCTTCAAGGGCTTAGTTGTACTTAGTTTTTCATTCTAGTATTTTATCTTGAATTTGTGACCTAAATCAGTGATTGTCATGTTTGCTTCAGAGGCTTGTGACTGACACTAATACCTGTCTTCATATTGCTGTGTTCACAGGTTTGAAAAGAATTTTACAATGATGCAAAATGGGATGGACACAATGCCGCAGCACAACGGGACAATGCACAACAATTCGTCCCACAACTCCTCTTCCCAGTCGGAGGAGAGTAAAACCAATTTGATAGTGAACTACTTACCTCAGACTATGACACAAGAAGAAATACGCTCTCTATTTTCATCTATTGGTGAGGTGGAGAGTTGTAAACTCATCAGAGACAAAGTGACTGGTAGGTTTAACTAGGGTTTTGCATTTTTGTGTCTGCCGCTTAATTGATGAAGTATTTGTTGATCTTGAAACCTTACTGAAATTAAACTTCCACGAATCTTTTTAATGGTGCAAAATTGAATCCTTTTGTGTCTTTACATACACAGGACAAAGTCTGGGCTATGGGTTTGTCAACTATCACAGACCAGAGGATGCAGAAAAGGCAATCAACACATTAAATGGTCTCAGACTACAGAATAAAACAATAAAGGTCAGTTAAAAATTTTGACCTATGTACACACATTTTACTTTTATTTGCATTCTCTTTATTACTTGAATTGTGAAATTTGACAGGTCTCATTTGCAAGACCGAGCAGTGAAGCCATCAAAGGAGCCAATTTGTATGTAAGTGGCCTTCCAAAGAGTATGACCCAACAGGACTTGGAAAACTTGTTCAGTCCGTATGGAAGAATAATCACATCAAGAATCCTCTGTGACAATATGTCAGGTAAGAATTATATTCCTTTGCTAGATAAATCCATTATTATTTTTCCAGTTTCAGTTCTGTTGGTAATTCAGAGTGTGTGGTTACAGCTCTACTTTCATTAACACTTCCGATTTTAATGCTTCTCTTGACTTTGGGGTTGTCTTTCAAGCTGCTTTGTATACTGAGGCTCAATTTTCTACTCATGCAGTCAAATCATAGCTTGTGGCATGTCTTATCACGTTTCATTTCCCTTTCTTTCATTGTTTAAAACCATAGTCTTCGGTTTAAAACAAGTCATAGAAATGTCCAGTTAAGTTTTGTAACTTTATGTTGAAATAGTTATTGGACATGACATGTATTTCATATTTCCTTAATTTTTTATCTACCATTTACTTGGTGGCAGAAAGTGTAGTTTTTGCAATCGACCCTTTTAGAGCATCAGAGACTGCAACTGAGCATGCTATGTCGGGATATTATATTGCTACTGCTGTTTTTGATACTTTTCAATGATCATTATAGGCTGTGCAGATTGATGCTTTAACTCCCAAAGCAGAGAGTTGTGGTCACATCACACAATCCTAAAGCACAAGCCAATTCACCCACCCATAAATTTTATTTCAATTAGGACATCACAATTTAAATTTTACACTTTTTCATCCCCTGATGAGTTAAACATTCTTATAAATCATCGCAGATTTAACATATTTAAAACTTTCTCCAGCAGAAACTATCGATCATGTTGTTCATATCACGTTTTTCTTCTCTTTCATAGTACGCCAGTTTGTGAGCGGATCGGACAATGTTCCATGTACGTGAGTTAAATGTTTTGATTACCTATGGCTTCATGATACTGTTCATCTCTAGTGTGTGTAGTGCACGGTGTGCTTATCTTGGCATTGTTTGGCCTGATTGCAATCATTTTTGGTCTGTGTGTCTTCTTCCTGAAATTGGTGTGGCACAAAAAGTAAACACCATCCCAGCTAATACCAATTAAAATCTTATCACTGAGGGGCTGAACTTACTGATAACACCCAACACTGTTTAGATTTTTGTTTTCTACAACAATTTAGTTTGTCATGAATTAAGACTCAGAATTGAAACAATCCAAACATCTGCTTCATCTTTTCTTTTAGACTGTCTTGACTTTATGAACTGAGTGCCACTCTTGCATAATTTTTGCCTTGTATGGTCTAATCTCTTGGAAAGTGCTCCCAATTTGACATTCACTTTGAATTTCACACAATACTTACCCCAGAACTTGAATACCAATTTTCACATAAATTGATATCTGCAATGTTGTTCATATAGTATAAAATAGTTTCTTTCATTTGAGTTTCCTAGTCACAGCCTTGCTTTTACTTTTCCCCTTTTTTCTGTTGTTTACTCTCATGGCATTTCAAAGTACGATTGAAACGGTGGATTAGTCTGAGTCTGCTGTGTGACTTGGTCATGTTTTAGGATGTGTCGATATGTCTGTAGAACTTGCTTTCCTCTCATGTGGAAGTCCTCATCCTGTTCTACTAAATTTTTTAGCAACAATCCTAGTTGTCAAATGTTTAAATCTTATATCATAAGAATGTTAGTTTATGCATGGCCTTAAGTATGGCCTGCACTTTTTACATCTGCATGTGCTTAGTGTGAGATTGTGTGTGAAATATCTCCTGTTGATAACGAGTGAAATTGCTACACCACTGTAAGACCGTTTCTCCACCCTCCTCATGATGCCATTCTTTTTCCTGCAGGTCTATCAAAAGGTGTGGGCTTCATTCGATTTGATCAACGCATGGAAGCTGAACGAGCCATCCAGGAATTGAATGGGACTGTGCCTAAGGGATCAACTGAACCAATCACTGTGAAGTTTGCCAACAACCCTAGCAACAATAATAAAGCCATGCCACCCTTGGCTGCATATCTGGCTCCTCAGGCTGCGAGACGCTTTGGTGGACCAATGCACCATCCAACTGGCCGTTTCAGGTACATTCCTTTATCATCACCTTCTTTTCCAAGTTTCCCTCCTGCAGTTCGCTGCATATTGAACTCCCCATTCCAACCAAACCTTTACCCACCTCAGTTTCCGCATCAAATGTCAACTTACCCTTAGAAACACACACTGAGCAGTCATTAGAAACTACATAAAATGGGGAAGTGATTTCATTAATTATTGGTGGTTGTAGGAACCTCGCTAATACTTTTAGGGTAGGCACAATACCAAATTTTGCCAAAGCTACCTTTTTCCAATGTGCATTTATTGCTTTATGTTCATAAATAAGCAAGTTTGCACTTGAGTTTTTGACTGTCAAGATTATCAAAGTCATGCATCTAGTACTGGTGCAGTATTTTTCTTGATCCTCTGTCAATATAGAAGTAATAGCCTGATCATCAAACTTTGGTTTCAAAGATATCGTTATTCCTCCTTGATAATTTGGTTGTGGTTGTTCCTCTTGCTTTTGCCTATATCTTGCTTGTAGATTTATTCATATCAGTTAAACTTGAATACTTGTTTTTAAAATAACATTATTTTATTCCTTGACTTGTCTTGGTAATTTTTAACTCTATTGATGCCTCCATTTCAATTAGTTACATTTAATAATGACCAAATTTTAAATCAATATATTGCATGACGCACAATCTTGTAGTAATTTATAAAACTACCTCTTGGCGGTATCAATCATCACTCATGCAAATAATTTTAATTCTTGTTGTTAATACTAATTCTTCTTGTTAATACTAATTCTTGTTGTTAGTTTAAAGTTTCCAATCAGTACAGAATATCAATTGTATTTTAATATGCTGCAGTTTGTTTTTTGCTGTTTGGGTGTTTGGTGTGTGAGCGTGCAAGTGTGTTAGTGTAAGGGTTTGTTTTGGTATCTAAAATTATCATTTCTGAAGTGTGATTTACTAATATACTGTAGCAGTCTTGTGGAAATTGAGCAAACCTAGGCTGCACTACATCCCTCTCATATTTGTTGTCTCAGTAGTACAGTTCTATGTTCATTGTAACATCAGAAATAAGGATTGAAGACAGTTTTTTCGTGTGACTTGATTTCCCAATGTAAATTGTAGCTCTTGAATGAAGCCTTAAGTCTTTCCATCTATAGAGATTTACTGTTACAACTTAGATTTTGAGGAAGAAAAGCAACATTATCCAAACCTGACGCAATCTGCGTATGTGGAACATCAATTGTTGAACGTTGTTCTAAAAGCATTTAAACCACATAATTGCTGGTTGAGTCACCGCTTTTATTCCCTTTATTCTACCACTGTTCATACTCACTTTTAATTTTGTATTTTGTTAGCTTTGGATATTTTAGAACTGAAATATTATGTTGCGTAATTGTAGATACATCCGTGATCCATTCAAGTGGCTCAGTCACTGCTCCTGAATTCATTTGCCTACACTTCCAAAGTTGTTTTATGGCTTTATCTTATTTGGCCTCAAGACAATATATTTTCTTATACATTACTTAAAGCTTAACATGACATTCCTTTAATTAAATCCAAAGTTCAACTTGCGGCTTGATTTGTCAGAGATAATGCCATTCTGGGATGGTGTGCAGCTAGCATGGGATATTAATGTTACATGCTGTATGGTTTATTATGGCCAGGACCTACCTTAGTTGTGCCACCTGATCAATGCTTGTTCTGAGAAGCTTTTATTGCTATTCTAATAATTTAATTTTCTTTAATTTTCTCAAATTTTTATTAAACCATATAGCATGTAAATTTAGTTTTCCTAGGTTGTGTTTTTGGTACCCCTTTGTCTATTCTGTTGTGCTATATTGCTTATTGCCCTGCCTTTCCACCAAGCAGCCCATACGGACTGCCGCTGTGGCCTGACACACGTGATAGGTGAGTATTACATTGTAGGTCCACACAAGCAGTTGATTTGCAGTGTCACGGAATTTACAATGTAGCATAGTATGGAAAGGCAAGGCAAATACTGGGAAAATACTGTGGTATTATTTTTTTAGATTTTTTTAAATCAAAAAATAAAATAAAATATATACCTAGGAATTTTATTTTAGCACCTTTTTTCTATGTAAGGCAAAATGTAGGCACTTGACTTTATTTTGCATAAAGCATTATGTTCAGATTGTTTTTGAATTATAGCAAAATTTTCTCCATCTTAGTTTCGTTTACAATAGTTGTCCCTTTTACATTTCATGTTCTTTTATTACTATAACATTTGAAATGAAGCTTTCTTTTCCTACTTCCTTTACTCACATGGTTTTTATGTTACTGTACCTTTACGTGCCTATCTTTAGACTCAAACAATTATCTTTCCATATATCTCTCAACTTACCAGCATGACTTGTTTTGAATGTTGTTGATTTTATTGTTGAGTTCTGTTATCAAGAGTGCAAACATGTGCCACAAACCATAACATCAATAACAAAACAAAACCAAAAAAAATAGTATTAAAATTTTTTAATTCTATCTTTTTTTACACCATCTGTTGTGAAATCTTGAAATTTTAATTAATACGAGCAGTAATGCCAAAAAAGAAAGCAAACTGCCCTGAGTTTAAATGAAGAAGCGAAAAGTGTTTTACTTGTCAATAATTACATGCCTCCATTTGATGGTAATTGCTGAGCTGCATCATTGTTTTTTCACATTTAAGCCTGTTTCAAACTGTATCGTATTAGAATCGCCCCGTCTCTCTCTTTTATGATTCCTTTCTCATTTACCATCTTCCTCTGTTCCTAATTTCTGGCAACTACTCTATTCTCCATGCAGATATTTGATGTACAGTAACTTTGGTGAAATACTTAAGGTGTGTTTTGAATCCAGTGAGACTGATCCTTTACATGGGCTAAAATATTGATTTTCTCGTCCTAAACTACTCTGACAATTGTGATTATTTTTTAATTTTTTCATTTTTTCTTTACCCTAATGTTAAGCCATCTGTTGACTTCTATGTTAACAGCTCAGGCCTAGGAAGTGGAAAATCATTTCTTGGCGCCAACTCTCAAAGGTGATTTGAAACAGGCTTCCTATGTGAAAATAGTTCTGTAGCGAATTTCATTCAGTGGTTGTGCAAAGTAGTTTGAATACTGGTATCTGTCTTGGCATATATCTGTGTATACTCCTTCTTTTCTCTCTTTCTGCATCTGCATCTTTACTTTAGGTTTCGGATGCAGGCTAGATGTCTCTGTAGCCTTCAGAGCAGAGAGAGAGGAATGCAGATGTCATTGATTATTTTTCTAACCCACTTCAATGCAACTTCATTCACGGTAGCCTTGGTATTAGCAAAATTAAGTGAGGTCTCCCCTGCCAAATTATTTTGCTCAAATCATCACTTCCCTTAAACAATGTTGTTTGGAACTAGTCCCTTCGTTTTATCCTCTCAAAGTCTATTTGAAATCAAACATTTTTGAAACTTCTGCGTACAACTTGTTTGTGAAGTTGCAAAACAAATTTTACAATACAATATCCAAGTTTGCTTTCTTCCCCAACATTTTTATGGGCTACAGACAATATAGCCAGGTGTGATGGTTGACTGATACGGGCTCTTGTTGTGGGCGTATGTAATTGAAAAATTTCCCTAGAAAGGTTAAATGCTTAGCATCATTTCAAGCTGCATTCTCTCACTATATACTTACCTATTTCTCTAATCTTCTGGTAGCTTTGGTCTGACATAAGCTGTGTCTTGGTTTGATTTGAATTGAAGCGTGAGAAATGCCCGCTAAGCATCAGTTTGCTTGCATCTGTATTCCTGAAATTATATTCTTATGTTTGTTTGTGTATTTTGTTTTAGCACTGGCAAGACAATGCTAGCCATTAACAAAGGTCTCCAGAGGTCAGTATATATATATTCTTACACATATATTTTATTGATGAGCATGCCTTAGATATCACTTTGCTTGGTTTCAGTTTGTGGTCCAGCTGCACTTTTTCTATTCATGGTGACAAAGTTACCTTTCATGACTGTAGCTTGATTTAATACATTTAATTTTTATTGATAAATTTGCCATTTGCACCTTTTCAAGGATTTCAAAATAATTACATTTTGATTGGGAAGGAGGGGCAGACAATTTTCTTCTGTCTTTATTTTTACCCAAGCATGTTGCAGTTATGCTTTTTTCTCTGCACCCTTTCAATGTTTATGATTTACTTTTTTGTTTCATTTCCTTTGTAATATACTCATATAAAAATGCACAAGTCAAAACGATTGAGGTGCTTTTAATGTGGCTGCTGGATCTCATTTGGGGAGCTAAAACATCTCAACAGCCAGCGTAAATTCAATAGTTTTCTAAGATTGATGAGACAAGTAGTAATTTCATGCTAGCATGGTAATAATTTATGTGCATGTGCTTAAAATATAACTATTCCTTAAGCACTTCTTAACAACAATGTACCAACAACCACCAAATAGAGTACAAACAAAGTTAATTATTTGTTTGTTGATAAGTATTGAAACTACTTCCCTTTTCACATCCGTTCAGGGTTAACCATTTAATTACACTCCCCCAAAACTCCTATCAGAGTTTTGGCAAATGTAAACTTTGAATACTTTACATTTTTGACAGTTTGAATGCCACTGCAACTATGGTCTTTCATGGAACACTCACTCTATGTTCCTCTTGGTTCTGTTAGCTGTGATATTTTCCCTTATGTCAGATTAGTGATGCGTGGCTCTCTTGCCAGCAGGTACTCTCCGCTCGCGGGTGACTTACTGGGGCAATCCATGCTCCCTGGCAACAGCATGAGTGGTTCGGGCTGGTGCATCTTCGTTTACAACCTAGCTCCAGAAACAGAAGAGAATGTCCTGTGGCAGCTCTTCGGGCCGTTTGGAGCTGTTCAAAGCGTCAAGGTGATCCGCGACCTGCAGACCAACAAATGCAAGGGCTTTGGTTTTGTAACAATGACCAACTATGATGAAGCTGTTGTTGCTATTCAGTCCCTCAATGGTTACACACTTGGTAACAGAGTTCTCCAAGTCTCATTTAAAACTAACAAAAGTAAAACCTCATAAAGGGAGCCTGGTTGTGTACTTAATTTGCTGTGACCTTGAGCTAGTCATCTCAGGAATAAGACCTGAAGGCTTAATTTGTCTCAATCCCATCCTTGTACTTAATCATCAATTATTTTAAGCCATAGGATACGTTCGATGTTGAGGGGATTTTCTATGATTGTGAATAGCACTGTTTGTTACCATATTTAAAGGTTATTAAAATCTTCCATTATTTAAGTGAATGTCGTGGGACAAATTCAGCATTCAGACGTTATATCTTTATATGTTAATGTCCTGATGAGGAAATGAAATTACGCTAGTCAGACTAGTGCAGAGTGTACTGTCTATCTTTTTCCTTATATCTTGTTTTTTTCTTGCTGGCAAATGATGCCAGCCAAATCAAGTTCATATTTGCACTTTATTTGTACTCCTTGATATTGCTTTGTGTTGATTGGCACTTACTTGCCAGCAAGTGTTGTTCATCAAATGGTGAGAAAATTTAAGTGAACTTGCTCACCTGCCATGGCATCCACTCTTCATAAATTTTAGTTTTGTGTTATTTTCAGATTCATATTGCTGTAAATTCAGCAAATTCTTGTCATTTAAGTTTGATTTTTTTATGATTTTCTTTTTGTGTGTGTTTTTTCTTGCCTTTTGAATTACTTTAAGCTCACGTAACTGGTTTTGTAAGCACATTTATTTGCTGGTATGATCAGCAGTATCTTAGACTTTTGTTCGAGTTGTTTTCATTTGACTGTGAGACTTCACTGAGCTTTCTCCTTATGCACATCATTTGTGCATATTATTTTTGTGGGTGCATTGGCCATGTGTGCATTGCATACTTAAGTGCAATCATGTGGTGCTCACTGTGAGTCTTTCACTCCGATTGCAGATCATAGCTTTACTTTGTATGTTTAATATATTATTGTATGAATGAGCAAAGAGAATGTATGATGTGTGTTTGTGTCTGTGTGTGTGTGTGGATAATATACTGTACCTGTATATTTGTTTATACCACTATAAATGTGTATTTATAAAGCCTACTGTTCCATAACATTGGTTTATTATTATTAAATATTTTCTTTTTTTTTTACACTACAAGTATTGTAGTGTTATGGTAAACTCATGTGAATGTTTTGCTAGTCATACTCTAGGATTAGTGTGGTTATTTGTTTGTGGTCTGATGAATTTGGTCACATTAAAACTATACCATCATGCGTTATGGTCTAGTAGGCTGGTTTAAGTCCACACACACACATCAGTTGTATTTGTAACAATTGTTGCATCTGTGTGTAGCTATGAAGAATAGAGCTAGACATTTTGTCTAGTTCTGATAGCTTGATGTTATTGTTTGCATTTCATCACTACTTTTGGCATCTGGCTGTGTCAACTTATGACTACACTGTGTTTTGCAGCATCAGGATGCTATTATTATTATTATTACCTTAGTAATCTTCTGGGGTGGAATGATGCGCCAAACACTTTGTGCAAGAATGATTTCTCTCAAATGGGACTTCCAGTATTGACTTTGTAAGAAAAATGAATTTGCACAGCATAATTCTAAAGTACAGTTATGCTAATGATCAGGTAACTTTATCAAATATACTGCCCAACATGATATGTTGACTTCCAGAAAGTAATTTATTTTTGTAAGACCGCATGTCAAATTTAACAAATGCATTCCTAGGGCAAGAGATTTTAATGAGTCGTAATGAGAAAACGTATGAGTTAAATTGAATTTATCTGTCAGATAAGACTACTCTCTTAAAGTTTGTAGTATCTGATAGGTATTTCTTCCTTGAAGGATTGCTCGTCCAAAGCACACAGTGGGATGGAAGCACTCCTCCCACGCTGTAAGTACTACCAGTACTTACATTCTAATCGTTACTGTACCATACTGATGCACTAGGCCTACTTACGTCACGTAGCTCATTTCTGGTATGGCACAAGAAATCGCCCGAGTGCTGTGTGTTGTACTGGTTTGCTCCAAGGGAATGTGGCCATGGTATATCATTAAATCAGACTGATGATGAATGAAATTACCTGTATGAATATCAATGGTATGAATGCAATGTATTTTATTAAGTGAAGGGAGGGGCAGGGGAGAGAGTAGTATTATTACCATTAGGTACAGTGCTGTACTGGTCTCATTTGCTGTACCGATCAAGTGCAATATCAAAACTGTCTTAAATGTGTCAAATAATCTCTTTGGCTCTTAGGATGACTTAATGAATTTTTTCAGAGAGCCAGCCAAATTTCCTTGGGGCAAATCACATTTAGGCTTAATGAGAATAGTCACCTAAGGTACAGGAAATGTGACTAAACTTTCCTATTTTCTGAGAAAATGTGTCTTGCGTCGCTGCTCTATTGTTAGTTATAAATATTGTGCTGGGGTGTGGTCGTTTTTGACTTTGTTAAGGAAATTGGAAGCAATAAGAGAATTATGAAACTAGTCAAATGTCTTAAAATATCAGTAGCACTATTTAAAGAGAAACAAATACAATGAAACATGGTTTTCGTGAGAATGCCATTTAATGGAGCCAAAATATTCTTTTAATTAGATGGTTTGACTGCAAAGCGAAAATAAAATGTTCTATTTTGGAAGTATCACAACCCAAGGCAAAGTCTAGGGTTCGTTTTATACCAGACTTTGTACAGAGACCACAATGGTCTGGTAGCGGTAGCAGCAGTGACCATAATGACAGATTTTCAGGTGATTTATTTTCTATTTGAAAGTTGGCTGTTCACCTTAATCTAATGTTAAAATGATTGTAAACTAATAGGGGTATAACTCTGTGTACATACATTATCTGAGATTAGGAATGACATAGGAAAACTTTTGATAAAAATCATGCTGTTATAGAAGTAAGAGTTAATACAGTTAAGCAGATTTTTAAAAGTTGATTGTACTCATTTCACTTTCCAGTCCTATCATTAAAAACAACCAATAATATTACTTTCAACATTCCTCATCTAATCATTTGATGAAATCATAATTTCTTACAATGGGGCAGGCTCTACCCATGGACCTAGTTTTATTATTGAACCATGAACTGGCCAAAGGCCCTCGGGTCCAGAGCTTATTGTTTTGCAGGTTGGCTTTGAATATGTCATAGCCTTGTTAACATCTGGCATTTTGATTGTACAAGATGTTTTGTGTAGATGTGTGATGTAACCTGATCTGGGCCTTCCTCTGTTGATGTCTATCATTTTTTCTCTTTATGTTCAGAGCATTGTTAGTGTAAGACACAAAGATGACTTATGGGCGAAAATTATGCCCAGATCTTGTACATAGCTATCTTCTCTGGGTCTCAGACTGTTAAAGTTTGTTAAGTATTATTGGAGTACCTGGATTGAACGTAGGGCCGTAGTGATAAGCGGCTTCTGTTGGATCTAGTGACTTTTGGCTGTTGGAGCATGGAGAAAGAAAATGAGAAAACTTTCAATAATGAAATTAAAAAAACAAATGAAATCTAATGAAAAATGAGTCTTCTTCTGAACTGTCCGCCAAGGTGATGATCTGTGCCCTAGGAACTTGGGTTGGCATTGAGGTGATTTGTTAAAACCCCAAATGTGATGTAAATGAATCTGATGTAAGGCCAGATCACTCAAACTTGCTTAAATATTTTGGGTTTGTGTTGAGGATGCTGTTTCTGCGTTTATCCAGTCTTATTGTGGTCTGTGCTGAGCAAATTTGCGTACAGTTAAAATCACTTCATAGCTTATTTGGACTTCTTTGTTCTAAGAAACTTAAACCAGATGCAATTCGACCACAGGCTAATGAACTTAGTGTGGGAAATTATTATTATGTTACTTTTATATATTTCTTGTTCTTAATTATTACCAATACATATTGTGGTTTGCTTGATTATGGGCGCAGCTATGCTCACTTGTTTTATTCTTTCTATTTAGAGATAAGATCAGTCAAATGCAGTCCTTGGTCGGTATGCCTTTCACATAATGGGCCTTATGACATAATGGACAGAACTGGATGCACTCTCTGCAACAATTGTGATTTACTCACATACTTTGCAATATTCCTTCCTTACTTTTTCTTCCTTTGATCTATGATTTCAGTGTATAGACGTTTGATATCATTGAGATTTATACATTTTTTCAATGTTACAATATGGATGATCTCAAAGAAATCTTTTGTACTTATTCAAATTATATTATATAAGTCTTATACATTTAAGTGTTTTGCATCTATTCTATTGAAATCAGATCAATTCAAATCTTCCTTTAAAATTTGCAAAATTCCTTTTCAGTTATTGATGGAGAGGACATTGTTGTTAGCAACACTTTTTGATGAAATTTTAACATGTAATGTAAGATGTGTTTGTGCTCCAGTTCTTCCTTGCATATTTTAACATGGATACTTGTGGAAAATTAATGGCCTAAATTTTATTCATCCATGGTTCCAAAGTGTGAGAAAGACTGCTTTTGAAGGATCTTGCTTATTTATTAGTATTTGTAATCATCTTTGTGTGGTGTAATTTCTAGGTTGTATACATTGATACCAAAGGATAGTGGGCTTTGCTCCCACACAGGACTCAGATATTTGTGTCTAAGCATTCCACTGTGTTTTGTTTAAGAAACTAATAGTTTCAGTACAACAGTCAGCCTTATAACAGTACTGCAAATGCAATAACTCTCTGAAAATTGATGTAGTTTTAGTTCTGCTGTGGAACTATATGGGCGTGGGCACAGGTGGGCTCATTGATCACCACTTTTATAAATCAATTCAAAGCTTTACTCATCAGATACTGTATGAGCTTGTTTTTCTTTACTGTTCATCACAGCTAAAGAGCACCACTATAAACTTCATCCCGTATCTTAAATTACATTTTTTTAAAATTTATTTATTGATGCAGTTGTGTAACAAGCTTTGGTGTTTAGCTCTTAGACTGAGTTTTATTGTGCTTAATTTAATGTCTTCAGAAACTCATTTTAGTATATTGATTATTTACAATAACAAATATTTGTACCAAAATTATTTAAAGCCATATGCTTTTACCAAAAAAAATGTTCTTTCAAGGTACAAAATTCCTAGATTTCCTTGTGTTTATTTGTGTGTTAGCTTTATTTGATATATTATGATCAGGTGCAAAACTGGCTGACAAATGTAGGTATTTAAGTTTTTCACCTTTCAGACTATTTTGTCTCCAGCTTGTGGACTTCTGTTAAGAGTATGTGTTGTACAATCCAATTTTGATTGATTTTTTTTTTCTTTTTTAATTTGCAGTTTTCTGGTCTAAGTAAATAATGACTCATACTTTTGGTATTTATTTTTTTCAAACTGAAGCCTTACACAAAACTTGAAACAGTATAACCACTTTATTCTACACTTTGAGAATACCTGGCAAATATTTTGAAGAAAGGTTTATTTCGATGGTCCAAATACTTAGTCAATACTGCCATTCCCTCTATATGAGCTATTATTGTTGATGTATTGTTCTCAGGTTCTAGATGAAATGCTTGCTCTAGATTGCCATCACCATCCCTATCAGGGCCAAGATAAAAGACTTCACCACCGACATTGTTCTTTGGCCGCTTTTCCACACCAAAGTACAAATGTACATCAAGTCCAGTGCTGGTATTGAGGGGATCATTATCAACAAGGACAGTGTAATCTCCCGGCTGCCAACGCTGCACTTCAAACCAACATTTGGGTAATGGTTTGACATCAGGACTGATCTCAACAGTGCACTCAGAAAGGTACCGAAACCAATCTTTAGACTGAATGAATTTTAGAAAGTGTGTTAATGTCTCAGGAAGAGTGGAAAGTCTGGCTACATTATATCTCCTACGGTTGGCAGGCCCACAGGGTTCCCACACAATGCTACTATCATCTAAAGCTGTCTCTATTCCTTTAAAAACAGAAGACTTCAAAAATTTTGGCAGACTGACACAGAGATCCTTTTCAAAAGTGCTCTTCACCTGAATACATGTCTTCATATTAAGCCAAGTGTCATCTACAAAGTCATCTACAGACTTCCCACGTAGTGGAATGGGGAGTAACATTTTAGGAATGGTACCTTGCCACACAGCTTGCTGTGGTAAATCCTCTCCATGGTACCATCCATTTATAGAAAGTCGTACAGATTTTGATGTGAGAACTTCAGCCACCTGATGGTATGAATTATGGGATACTTCAAAAAAAGCAAAAGAACCGTATGAGGGAAAAATTGATTTCACAACAGTTTTTGGCTGATTGTCAGAATCACAGTCAAATAAGTCCAATGATCCCCCATATTGTTTCTTCCAATCTTTGCACAAATATAAAATGAAAGCTACACTACGATCATGAAGATTATCATCATGGCAAAGCAATCTGTCTGTGAATTTGTACTGAGATGCAGTTATTGTCATCTTATTGGAAAACACTCTACCGGTAATGTCTTGCACCCATGTCTTCAGAGGTCCTTCAATAAATTTTACTATATTACGTACAGATGGTAAAGTACTGCCAACGTCTAAGATGCAGGACTGCTGACATGAATACAAGTCATTCAACATTTCATTATACTGCAAATTTGGCAGTTCTTTACAAAGGTCATCAAGATGAGACTCATCCTTGAGTAGTTTTTTGATAACACAGTGTTTGAAAGGTGAGGGATCCAATTCAATTCTGTCATCCGAAATCGGTTTTCCTTTCTTCCACAATCTCTTCCATTGAGATAGATTTGTACGAAGTTGAGGGTTAAGAATAAATTTCTCTGTCTCCAAATCTTCAACTATCCAATTTTGAGTGAACTTGCCATTCCTTGAGGATAGTCGAGGTAGATGAGTTCTTTTAATCAGTTTACTTTTAACCGCAGGGAGTGAAGTGTGGGGCTTGTTGGCACAACCATTTGAAATATTTTTTGACTTCCTTCTTCGCGACATTTTACTGACGACGCCTCGATCGGCAACTGTGGAAGAAAACCATACATTCATGTACCCAACAAAACATAACCTTTCCATCTCATGCTGCTTCAGTCAGGAGTATAGCTCTTTCAAGGAGTGGCAAGCAAGCCTTGTGAATACATTTAAAAATATCACATACCGAAGACAGATATGTAGCTGGTAATCTGTGAGTATGTCACATATAATGTAACTGGGAAAGTTGCCACAACCGGCAACGGGTGTATACATATATATTTGGATAAACTGGATACACTCAGAAAAACCTACTGTGCAATTTCTCATTTCAATCCTGAAGAGACTTAAACACAGAACAGAGGATTCATGGGATTCATTCAACTTTACATTATTCGCACGATACTACTGCTTGTTTGTAACTTGTTAATTTGCCGGTTTGTTTACCTTTTACACATTTATTTATTCAATGATTTAAGCTTTCCATTATTAAATGTTGACTTTTGATGACAGACGAAAGTTTCTGAACCAATGTTCTCAACTGAACTTTGTGCTTACTCGTTTTTCAGGTACGGCAATAATGTCAGGAGCTGGAGGACACAGTTGTGAACACGAACATCATGACCATCCTGTTGGCCCGGAAGCTGGAATAGAATATTCTCTATACACTAAGATTGACACCGACAATCTAGAGTGTCTAAATGAGCACGTTGATGGAGCTGGTAAATCTGTCTTCAAGCCATGGGAAGACCGATTAAAAAAGGACAAGGTAGGTTACGGCAGTTTGTTTTGACAGTTTTAACGTTTCACAGTGTTCTTATTCTGTTTTCTCATCCAGTATGTAGATAGTGATGCAGATGAAGAATTATTATTTAACATTCCGTAAGTAAGCGTATGAGAGCTTATTATCGAAAAGCTCCGTTTAGTACATTGTAGTAGTGCTTAAATAATGACTCATCATTTTGAATTTCACATCTTCGTCCTTTCAGTTTTACGGGAAATGTCAAATTGAAAGGAATCATTTTAATAGGGGGAGAGGGGGAAATGCATCCATCCAAAATGCGACTGTAAGTATAAGGTTTAAAGACTGCTCTTAAATTTTATAAATCTCAATCATCTTGGTGATTTTATTCTTCATAGGTTCAAGAATCGACCCAAAATGTCATTTGATGATGTAAGTGCTGCTCCTGACCAAGAATTTGAATTAACTAGAGATGGTGATGGATCTGCAGAATATCCTACAAAGTAAGTATAATGCAATATTTTCACTTAAATTTATGTTACTATGCCCCCTTTATTTTGAATAATTTTCAGAATCGTAAAGTTCTCATCAGTACACCATCTTACAATTCATCTACCTTCAAACTTTGGGGATGAGACATCCCGAGTGTATTATATTGGCCTACGAGGAGAGTGGTCCCCAGCACACCACCATGGAGTCACAATTTGCACTTATGAAAGTGCTCCTAATGTGTCAGACCATAAAAAAGGTCTTATGGATGACGTGTCCCACCAAATCATGTAAGTTAGAGAGAGAATTATCTTTACTGTGATGTATTCTGTACGGATAACATCTTCATCACACATTTAATGAATTCAAATGAATTTGTACAAATATGGAAAACAGTAAATATCACAATGGAATTACTATGTACATGACATACAAGATTGTTTAAAATCCTTTTAGTTGTTTTCTAGAATTGTTTTCTTGCCACTTTTTCTCAGTTTCACGTTTCTTAGATAAAGACAGTAATATGTATCTTTCTGGTATACTTTTGTGGTCCTAATTATAGCTAAAACGTACGAGTAAAGACGGAGAAAAACGTGATTGATCTAAGTATGTCCTCTTTTGATATGATAATTTGTTGTCATGTAAGACTCAGTTCCATACTTTGTGGAATCTGCAGCTGGATTTCTTTCAGTTTGGCACTCCTTCCTGTTCAAAATGTTTTAAGTCCAAAATAGAAATTCTGAATAAATGATACAATGAAATATTACATGTTTCATTATTCTTATAGAAACTTCCCAGATACTTACACACGAGGATCACATAACTGTATAGATACAAATAATAATTACTGAGTTAAAAATACTACAAAAAGGAAAAGATGTCTCTCTTTCCATATACTATCTTCTAAACATATGCACTTTACCTTTGAGATCTTTTAAAAAAAACCTTCAAATTATTCAGCAACTATGATTTTTTGGTAAGTAAGAAACTTTTAAAAGATTAAAAGCTAAAGTTTTGCTTAATAGAGTAAGTGCATAAAATTTTATACCTTTAGAGAGAACTGAATAGATCTTTATAAGAGTCTTGATATGATAAAAAGCAGGTCAGAATTTTCTCCCATTGACTGTGATATGTTGCTTCAGAATAACGCCAACTTTTATTCCAGGAGGTATCTACATGTACTAAGACCAACTTTCTGATGTACTGTCTTCACAGGCATTCTGTCTTTCTGTTCTGACTCTAACTGCTCTTACTAGTAACTAACTAATTAAATTCAGCAACAAGAGATATGCTAAGAAATTCTTGCCCTTTCTAATCAAAAAATCTTTCGTTGTCTTTCATGACAGCCTTTGGTTATGTTTAAATTGATAATTTCATCTTGAAATGTCCATCACGTATGCATGATTCATACTGTACCTCCAATGAACATTTGGGTCTCAATTGTTAAACTTTCGCCATTATAGCCCGCAGAGCTGCTTTCAAGGATCCTCTATTGTCTTGCCTGCTGAATCGGGTGCGCTTGTTGTTGGTTCTCGATCTGGAGCGTCTTGAATGTTTTTATCTGCTGAATCTAAATTTAATTCAACTGGAATGGTTTCCACCTCATCTGGAATCTCTGTAGTGACTAAAATATTAACAAATTATTTTCACAATTATAATGGCTACCACAAAACTGGACACATTTGCCACTAATATTTTTCTCACCATGGAATGGCCCTACCGAGCTAGAGCCCTGGTGGTCTCTTGGGGGAAGACCATCATCTCCAAACAACACATGATCTATGTAGAACATGGTTCCAAGATTGTAAACAAATACCTCACTCTTCACCACCCTTGCATTGTTAATGAAAATCGAACCTGAAACCAACACAATAATAATAGAGTTAAAACAATTTCTTATATTTTTAAAATAATTTGATAGAGACAAAATAAAAATCTCTAATCGTTGATCTGAGTTGGCGCGGCGCACCGTGCTTCCTGCTGACGGCGACAGTCTTGTTGCCCAGGGTGGTGAAGGAGCTGCCGTTCTGCAGATCCCTGGCGTACAGTCTCTTGGCCACGAAGTGGTTGAGCAGGAGGTCGAGCCCCGCGCCGGTCGCCAGGTAGCTGTCGTCGGCCGAGCCGAGGCCGAGCCGCTCGAAGGCCTCGTCCGTGGGCACGAAGAACGTGTAGCCCGTGCCGGGCACGTGCGGGGCCAGGTCCGCCATGTTGAGGAAGCGGGTGGCGTGCTCGAAGCCCTTGCCGGCCTCCTCCAGGGCGAGGAAGGCGTGGCTCAGGAACTGGGCGCCGATCCACGGGAAGGCGAGCAGCGGCGGCGTCTCCTTGTCGCGGTTGTTCTCGTGCAGGCGCGCCACCACCTCCTCCGTCACGAACAGCACCTCGTTGATGAGCAGGATGTTGCCGTGCGCCACGGGCGTGTCGCCGCCCACCACCTGCACCCCGTTCACCGTCAGGTTGGCTGGAAAAGAAAGCGGGGGGAGGTCAGTCCAAGGGAAGGGCGTTCCGCGGGCGTTCCGCTCGGCTCTGCTCTGCACTGCCCTCGCCCTCGCCCCCGCCCCGTGACACTCACGCTTCCGCGCGAACACCACCTCCCTGCCCTCCAGGGAGAGCGCCACCTGCCCGTCCTTGAGGTCGTCGGCGCGCAGGTCCGACTTGAGGAAGTGGTTGACGACGACGCTCTCGCTGAACTCGGCCACCGAGAACGGGTAGAAGCCCCAGTCGATGGGGTGCCAGCGCTGGAAGGCCAGGTCCGTGGGCACGAGCAGCGTGTACTGGCCGTCGTCCGCCAGCATGCGGCTCACGTTATGCTGCGCGCGCGACAGCAGGTGCTGGAAGACGCGCGTGCCGCTCTTGAGGAAGGATAGCACCTCCGTCACGTCGCGCAGGAAGCCCGACACGGGCTTGGGCTCGGCGGGGGCGACGTGCGCCGCGGCCGTGGGCAGCGCGGGCGGCACCTGCGGGCAGAGGAGGCGAGAGGAGAGGCCAGCTCGGCGGCGTGCATGGACACTATGGACATCCAAGTGCACTAAACAAGCAGGTGAGCGACTTTTTAAAACACTTTGCAGGTGTGCGAAAAACGATTCACACACATGTAGGTGAGCGAATCCTCATTCGCACACTTGCAAGCCATAGCTATTTCTCCATCTTTTACCGTACTGATCCTCAGCTAGATAAGCTCGCTCGCAACCAATTTTCCCCCGTCTCTTCTTGTCTCTGTACCACCTTTTCGTTTCCGGAGAGGAGACAAGGACTTTTGAGTTCGGTGCATGGTGCACCCGCCCAGTGTTTCTATAAGTGTTACGTTCGTTGCGTTACGACGCCCTGATCTCCTCGGGCTCTGCCTCGTAGCGGCGCGGCATGGCAGCAGGAGAGCGCCCGGCGCGGAGCGGTCCGGCCCGGGCGGTCCCGCGCGACACGGCTGGTGTGCGGTGCGGCCTACCCTGCCCCTGCCGCCCCGCGCCGCCCCGCGCCCGCCCCGCGCCCGCCCCGCGCCCGCCCCGCGCCCGCCGCGCCCAGCGCGCTGCCTCCTGAGACGAGCCCATGCGCCATGCTGTCGAACCGTCTAACGGATTTCGGCTCGGCCACCAACGTTGACGACGCTGGCGTTCCCGCGCGGCGCGGTGGGGCGGGGCGCGGAGCCACCGCAGCAGCAAACAACTCACTGTGTCGGCGTCCGCGGTGGCGGCGGTGGTGGTGGTCGCAGCCGCGGTTGTGGCCGCGGTGGCGGCGGCGGCCGTGCTGGCGTTGGCCTTGGGCGCCGTGGTCGCGGTGGCGGCCGCCTCCAGGCTCGGCGGGCCCGGGGTTGTCGAGCTGCTGGTCGAGGCCTCCTCGGAGGGCGGCGTGAACAGGTAGTTGTCGAGGGTGACGAGGATGCCCCGCGGGACCTCGACGCGCGCCCGCAGCACCCGCGCCCCGTTGGCCGTCAGCGTGCCTGCGAGCGAAGAGAGCAAAGGCCAGGGCGGCGCTACACACTACATGTCTATTTTTAGGCAATTGTTGACAGTTTTGTGCACGTCACGTCCAGAGTTGGTAACAAATTTGCCCACATATGTGGACAATTTGTCCACAACTCCGGAGACACAGTTTGTTAACAACCGCACACAATTTCAACTGTCCGTAGTTGGTTGTGATTAAAAGCGTTGCTAGAATGTCTGTAAATTTGCGTCCAAACATTTCGCTATGAAGTTCATAAGGATATTTTGACATCAACTGCGAACAAATTTGTTTTTAGCCGTCGACAATATTGTAGACAACATTAACTGGCAACAAGGGTATTGTCACTAAATCTGGAGACAAAAATATAGACGTTTTGAGTGTGGGGGCGTTCTTTAAAACGGACAGGCGAGGAGCGGCCGAGCTCGGCAAAAAAAGTCAACAGGGAAGGCATAAAAAATAACAAGGTCGATTGCAACGGACTGAGGAGGAAGAAGAAGAAAGTCGTCGGCGAGACTGGCAGTAGGCCTCGGAAGGGGTGGCAAAAAAAAAAATCATTTCGACTCCGTTCTGTCCTCACGACGGCGCGCCGCGTTTCACACTTGATTCACTGCTGCGGGGGAAGGCGGGGGGGCTGGGCGGGAACCTCACCGTTGTGGTTCTGCACCTTGACGGTGTGGCCGCCCAGCGTGGCGAAGCGGAGGTCGGCGCCGATGTCCAGGTCCAGCTGCTTGCCCAGCACCACGTGGTCCAGCAGCAGGCGCCGCATGGCACCGGGCTCGGCGTCCGGCGGCACCGCAGAGTTGACGGGCGCCAGGATGGTGAAGGGCTTATCTGCAAACAGCGAGGGCGAGGGGGGTCAGAGCGGGGCTGGGGGCTGTCCTGCTCAGTGATTCCGAACAGTGTCCTCTCTCTTGCTCCTTATGGCCATGAAAGCGACAAGGACAGAGACGAAACCACTGTGCGGAATCACCCTGCTGTTGGCAGGTCCGCTCCGCGGCGGCCCGCCCGGCCGCGCCTGGGCCAATACAACACAAACAGAAGACGGCGTTACAACATCGCGCCAGTCATGCGAGAGTGCGCGAGAGAGGAGGAGGAGGAGGAGGAGGAGGAGGAGGGGAAGAGGCAACGGATCCACTTGTAAGTCCTGAGGCGCGGCGTGGCGCGCTCCTGGGAGTGAGCGCCTGGCTGCCCGGTCTGCCCGGCCCGGCTTAGCCCGTTGAGCCATAGCACCTGTCCCGTCCTCTCCCAGTCGAAGTCGATGACCTGCGTGTGGCTCAGTCCGGCGCACGGCGCGGCGGGGCGCGGCGGCTGCCTCTCCAGCGGGCCTCCAGAGCCGGCGCGGCGCGGCCCGCTCCAGCGTGCATGGGGCGGGCGCAGAGGGGCACAGCGGTACCGCCCCCCCCCCCTCCCACCTGCCTCAATACAACGCATCAATGAGCTCCTCCCCCCACCAAGGAAGTGAGAGCAGCACTCGTCTTAGTATGAGTGCCATAGGTGACACACTTTAGTACACCCTTCGCAGTCGCACCGTCGGGACAGCATGCGCAACCATGTATGATTGGGGAGCGGGGAGTGTACCTACCGCCCCATGAGGTTGTCCAGCGGGCGCAGCCCACCCCGGCGCGGAGGACTACACTGTAAATATGTAAGGGTGCCCTGCAGGTGGGCGACTTAAATTGCCCATTTTTTTGGACACGTGCATTTTTCCACGGCACTGAAGTGGCCATAAACCTCATTCCTGGGGTGGCGCAGCAGACCCGTATACGGGTAGCTTTACACGGTGCAGTGTATGGGATCCAGGAGGTGTCAAGAAAGTACTAGTCGAATTATGTCGCGCTGGTTCATGATGGCTCTGGCAAATAAGTCGCCCACCTACTGTGCACCTTTAGATTTAGTGTATACAAGTCCTCTGGCCTTGGGCCGGCTGTGCTCCGTCCGCGCCCATTGGAAAATCCCCTCGAGGAAACCGTGGCACTCTCATTTGGATTTGCAGCATCGGACGCAGACAACCGCGCGACCAAAGTCTCTCCGCTGACAGGTAAGGTGCCCCGCCCCGCCCCGCCCCGCCGCGGTGACCTCTGACCCTTGTCCCGGACGTGTAGTGTGAAGTGCGCGGTGGGAGGGCCTCGGCCTGCTGCAGCTGCAGCCCTCCCTGCCCCCCGCGCCCGCGTGCCCTTGGGGGCCCACGGGTACGCGCGTCCCAAGGTCATGTCGCAGCGCCTTGATGAACGCCTTTTTATTATTATTTGTAAACTGGAAAATAAAACGCTGCACACGCGAAAAAGGGACGCAATAAGCGTTCAAGTGCCCCGCCCGCTGGCGCACGTTTGTGCGGGTCATATTTATTTAAATCGCGTGCGGCTGACGCTGACCCTTGTTTCTGCAACTCGCCCGGCTCGGCAGATGCACCTGTGAGATAATGCGGCGGCTCACTGCGAGCTCAGCGGGGCGGAACAACTCGGACGAGGCCCGACGCGACGGCCCGACCCACCGGCCGTATTTCTACGCTCATTTAAATTTATGGGGTGGGCCCAACCCCACGGCACCGTGTCGCCCGTCAAGGGAATTGCCATTGCAATAAGTTGCAGCGGCGTGCGCGGGGGAGCTGTTTGAAACAACTGGGAAATTAAATCACGTTGATGTTGCTTTGGCACGAAATTCGTCTTTTTGGCACCCCCCGCCGCACCTTGGTTGTCAAACTGTTGTTGCGAAAGGCGCATGTGATCACGCCTGTTCTCTGTTTGGCGAACTGTAGAGGCCTCCTTACCGGTAAGTCAAGAGTTTCAAAGTGGAACAGACAACAGTGTGCCGTTTCAACTACGCCCCCCCCCCCCCCAAAGCACTCGGAAAAAAATGTTCTCTCTCTCTCTCTCTCTTTTGAGACTGTATCGCAGAAGATACGCGAGAAGCAGCTTCGAGTGCGAGTGCCTTCCTGGTTGGGAGAAAGGAGAGAGGCGGGATAAAGTGACGTCTGGGCGACAGGACGAGGGGGTGGAAGGAGGGAAGTAACAAGAGGGAGGGAGGGAGAGGGCAGGGGACGGCTGGAAAGAGACAGAGAGAGTGAGAGAAGGAAGGAAGGTAAAGTCCTAGAGGGTTGGTGGATCGATGTTGGAGCCGACACATCATATAGAGCTCTGCGGTTGTTGCCAGCAGCAGAACCGACGTGGAGAGGAGAGTCCCGGAGGTGAGTGCGAGGCGAGGGCGTGGTGTGCTGGAGAGGAAGAGAGGAGACCCGACGGACATGTCGGCATGCAGGGCCGGACTGGGGAGTCCATATATACCATCCTATACCAGCCGGAAAGAACAATTGGTCGACAGAAAAAAAGTATATTTTAAAAAAAGAATACGCGGTTTTTGAACCACTGCCCTCCTGGTGCCATGACCAGTGTCGATACCGATGATGCTACGCGGCCGACTAAATCTGGCAGTACGGGGATCAAATCTGTCGAATTGCGTGATAGGATCGCAGTCAGAAAAGCACCGGTTCCCATAAGAACACCGAAGTTGTTGGCTGCCACGGGGGGTAAAAGCCCTGTGCCTGGCGGGAACCGCAACCTCCTTCGGGAGGGAATTTTCCATGTTCGAAAATGTTTGTATGCTTTCGATATGTTGTTGCCCAGGCTTTAAAACGCCCCCAAAAAGTATATCTTGTAAACAATTTTTCGAGCCGACACTTTGAAAAAATTCCAACCGAAGCATGAAAGCTTGAGAGTAAAATAAAAATGAAGTAGGTGGGAATTGAACTCCGGTCCTGCCGCAGGACTCCTGCGGTTGACAGTCGGACAACCGATGTACACTCCGTTCTGCCTGTGCTCATGGCCTCATCTCATCTCCGAGTCGCACGGCGTCCGGCCGTGTACACGTACGTCAATAATAACCGACTCAATTATTTGTCCGCTGCGCAAACGCCGTGCACCTCGCCTCGCCTCGGCGCAGCACCGCGCCGCCCGCCCGGCCTCGACTCGCCGCGTCTCGAGTCAACACGAGCGAGTCGCGCGGGGTCGCGTCGTCGGGAGTTCGTGTCGTGTCGAGACGCCCAAGTTTTCGGTTGATATCCATACCGAGGACCGCGTCATGCGAACCACGGGCCGTCCCCGGCGGGGCGGGGGCGGGAGGACGTTGATATAGTGCGGCCGTGAGGCGTCACCTTGGGGCTCCCGGCGCGAAGCCCCTGAGGCCTCCAAGCTAGCCGTCCTCGCCGCTAGTGCTGCCAGAAAAGTAGGCAATAAGTCGCAATAAGGCGCCTAAACACAGTCGTGGGGTGAAGCGGGCTGCATCTGCGCCTTCCTACTAGGCAACATGTACGCACATGTGCTGGGGTGTTGCCTAGTAGGCAGGCGCAGATGCAGCCCGCATTACTCCACCGTGTTTGGGCGCCTCATTGACTGATTTTCTGGCAACACTGCCCCAGGGAGATACTCGCATTTCCCTGCTGAGCCAGGATCCCCACCACCCCGTCGCGTCGCGTCGCCTCCATACCTTCAGTTGATCCTGGAGGCAGCGCCCGGCTGGGGCCGGGGCAAAGGCCGGGGGGGCGGAGCAGGCAGAGACCTCTAAGGGCATCGGCCTAAGGCTGCTTTGCGGCTGTGCGCGGCACCGCGCCGCACCGGCCGGTGGAGGTTGCGTAAGGGGTGGGGGCGAGGGTGGGGGTGGGGGTGGGCCAGGGGGCGTCGCATAGGTAAACGCCGCCCTGAGTGCGTGACCCCGCACCAACACGCACAGGCGCACGCGCGCGCGCGCGCACACACACCTGACAGGCTGAGCGTCTCGTCGTTGAAGACGAGCCACAGGCCGAAGAACCTGTCCACGTTGAGGGTCTCGGTGAGCTGGCCGTCGATCCCGGAAGTGTCTGGGAGCAGCCAGGTCGGGGAGGCGACGCTCGCGGCCGAGGTGGCGGCGTGCAGGGCCAGCTGCAGCACGACGCCAACGACGGCGAGCGCCGCGGCGGAGGCGGAGCAGAGGCAGGGCGCCGCCGGCGTGCGGCGCGCCGACGGACCCGGGGCCGGGCGCGGCCGCGACACGCGCGCCGTGCACGCCGTCATCTCGACTCGAGTCAACTGAGGCCTGGCCGGGCTGGGCCGGGGCCGGGCGGCAAGCGGGCAGCCACTGGTGCCGTGCCCGGGCCGGGCCGCGCCGCGCCGGGCCGCGGGGCACAGCGCCTGTCCGCCCGCCCCCCTGCGCTCCCCCGGCAGCTGTGCGAGAGCGGGGAGAGAGGAGCGGAGCGGTGCGGAGCGAGGAGAGCCGGAGAGAGGGCGCGGGAGAGAGGGGCGGGCTGTGCGGTGCCGCTCCGCTCCGCGCTGCGCGGTGGGCCGAGGTGGGGCTGTGCCGTGGGGCTGCCATGGCGGCACGGTGGGCTGCTCACCCCATGGCCCTCCCTTCAACCTCCCCCCGCCTCCCCAACCTCGCGAACCGCTGCACATCGATCGGCGGCGCAAGGGATGAGCCCTCTGGTTAGGTCAAGTCACGTGTTGCCCCTTGGTGCGGCCCCCGCTGCCCCTGCTACCCCTGCCACCCCCGCCCTCCGGCCACCCCCGCCGCCCCCACCGCCCCCGCCGTCACACTGCGGCTTCTCGGGTACCCGGGCCGTGACCCGTGTCCACCTCCAGCTGGCCATTTCGCCGCCATCCCCGACCGCTCGAGTACAAGTGCGAGGGTTAAACTAGGAGCTGTCAAGACAGGACAGTTGAGCTTATGTCATTATTATGAATGATATTTTAATTCTTTGTTAAATGAGTACAATTTATTAAAATTGAATTAAAAATTGTAAATATGTATAATTTTAATTTTTAATGAAAGTAAATTACAACATTTCAAATTTCAAAATAAACACATTCTTCCACGAACGATGTAAAAGCAGGCTGACGACGTGCACGTTGAAGGCGGGGTGACTTTCTTGGCGGGGCTGTTGCTCTGGTTTCTGAATCTCTTTTGAATAACTTAAATTCTGGCGGGTGAGTGACGTCACTTTCTGCAGCCGGAAGTCCGTCGGAAGTCTAGTCTAAACAACTAAACAACATGGCGATTGCCGATGTCGGTGTGTTCCCGAATTTGGTGAGTAATTGTGATATTATTTGTTTCCAATGTAATAATATTCCTTAATTATCTAATTGAGAGGATTACGATATGTTTATTATATTGAAATGACATATGTTATTGTGCTGGTGAGGACAAACTGAACGTCCTCGGTCATATGTTTCCTCTTTCTGCTGCTGCTGAGTGGGTAGAGTGCCTACCGTAAGCTTAGAATGGACCATCAGCATTGGGTGTATAACTTTTCAATTATATTCGTATTAACGGAGTTTCTTTATTTCCTTGGAAGGCAGTAATTGATTAAATTTTAGTTCATTATGCAGTGCCCAAGGGAGGTTAGGTGTAAAGGTTAGGTCACATGCCTCATGCCTCATGGCTGACATGCTTGGTGAAGCTATGGATCATACATGATCCTCTTTATTTGGGCAATAGTATGAATCAGAAATTTATTTTTCTTTGCTTTCTCGTTTAAATGTGAAAAAAAAAAGGGTATCCTTGGTACTGTCAGAGGGAATCTTGGACTTGATATAATGCGATGAGGCTAGAGTCCACAGAAGCCGTAGTATTATCTATCGGGCAATCTTGCCTGTTTATTTGAATATCAAAAGTTTTGGCAGCGCTAAACAAAGGGGGTAAGAATTAGGAGAATTTAGGGAAGCTAGGACACTCAGCCGAGTTATTACGGCTTGATGCATTAGTTTTGATCTTTCCATATGAAATTGCAGCTCGTGCCCGATGATTGTTGCTCTTTGAACAATATTGCATTGTTTTACCCAGAAAAATTAAATGTAACATTAGTCAAAAGTTAAATTGGGTCTTTTTTTTTCCCCAGACTTTGTCAAGGTTTTAATCATGTAGAGTATGGCATGTTCATTCTCAGTATGCCGTCTAGCTTTCAAACAACCTTTGTGAATTTTATTTGTTTTAATTGCAATATTGTCGAAAGTACATGGGCCCGTCACTCATTTTTGTTACCAGACTGTATGTTAATTGGATAAAACAAGTAGTTAACTTTTCTCTATATCTTATTGATTGTTGG
Source organism: Frankliniella intonsa (assembly GCA_033675135.1). NCBI lineage: Eukaryota > Metazoa > Arthropoda > Insecta > Thysanoptera > Thripidae > Frankliniella > Frankliniella intonsa. The sequence continues at coordinate 10,045,543 of CM066255.1, read as the reverse complement.
AACTAGTCAAACGGTATGTTTGTCTGAATGCATTAAATAATATGGCTAAATGCTTTTTAAAGTACTAACGCTTGCTTTTTCATGTGTGTATGGAGATGAGTGATGGGTCCTTCTAGTTGATATTTGAGTGTTGTGTTGTGTTTGTGTCTGCTGCTGTTCTTTACTTGCTCTATTGTAAAAAGTATCCATTGAGTGCTTTGTTTTGCTCCATTTGGCCTGCCTGCTTCCTCGCACTTTGACCTCGGCCAGACTCCTCATGGTCAGGGTGTGAGGAGTGGGTGTCTTGCTCTTGTACCTTTGAAATGAAAATTTTTGCTTGCTTTCAACTTGTTGTAGTTGCCCCCTCTTGCTAGCATGTTGACCCAGGCCAGTCTCCTGAAGGTCATTGTGTGTGTGAGAGGGGGCGAATGAGAGGGGATTCCACTCTCTTTGCTTTAGAATTTCAACTTTTGAATGGATACTTTTTTTACTGCTCTGTGCTCTGCTGTTTTGCCTCTGGCTTTGGTATAATACGGCCTCCTGGAGTGGGACTTGTCTCACTGCTGGGTTCGAATCCCAGCGGGTCCTATGCCTCGCCTTGTTCTGCCTTCCTTCCCTTGGGGGTTGGTCTAGGGGTACGTTAGAGTCCCCCTGTACTACTACCGTCATTTTGAAGAGAAAAAAAAATTCGACCCAAAAACGCAAAGGCTATAGCCTTTGCATTTTTAACGATTTTCGGCCCCAAACGAATTTGCTCCAAAATGACGGGGGTTGTGCAGGAGAACTCTAACGTACCCCTAGACCAACCCCCAAGGGTCAGTTCGTCCGAAAACCCGGTTTGTCTGCGAGGGAATGCAGTATTCCTGATAGCGCGCATTGTGATCGGGCGGGGTGGCTTAGGGGCCTATTTTCTCACTAACGAAGACCGGTATAGGTCTCCTAGGACTTGCTATGTGTTTTTTGGTTCCAAAAGAAGGTAACCTGTGAGTTTGGTCGAAATCGGAGACATTGTTTTTTCCACCGAAAATCGCAAAAACGCAAAGGCTATAGCCTTTGCATTTTTACGAATTTTGGCCAAAAAATTAATATGCTCCGAAATGACGCGGGTTGTGCAGAGGGACTCTTACGTACCCCTAGACGAACCCCCAAAGGTCAGTTCGTCCGAAAACCCGGTTTGTCTGCGAAACAATGCAATATTTCTGATAGCGCGCATTGTGATCGGGCGAGGTAGCTTAGGGGCCTATTTTCTCACTAACAAAATTCGGTATAGGACTCCTAGGACCTGCTATGTGTTTTTTGGTCCCAGAAGAGGGTAACCTGTGAGTTTGGTCAAAATCGGAGACATTTTTTCTTCGACCAAAAATCGCAAAAACGCAAAGGCTATAGCCTTAGCATATTTCCGAATTTTGGCCAAAAAATTAATATGCTCCGAAATGACGCGGGTTGTGCAGAGGGACTCTTACGTACCCCTAGACGAATCCCCGAGGGTCAGTTCGTCCGAAAACCCGGTTTGTCTGCGATACAATGCAGTATTTCTGATAGCGCGCATTGTGATCGGGCGGGGTGGCTTAGGGGCCTATTTTCTCACTAACGAAGACCGGTATAGGTCTCCTAGGGCTTGCTATGTGTTTTTTGGGTCCAAAGAAGGTAACCTGTGAGTTTGGTCGAAATCGGAGACATTGGTTTTTCCACCGAAAATCGCAAAAACGCAAAGGCTATAACCTTTGCATTTTTACGAATTTTGGCCAAAAAATTAATATGCTCCGAAATGACGCGGGTTGTGCAGAGGGACTCTTACGTACCCCTAGACGAACCCCCGAGGGTCAGTTCGTCCGAAAACCCGGTTTGTCTGCGATACAATGCAGTATTTCTGATAGCGCGCATTGTGTTCGGGCGAGGTGGCTTAGGGGCCTATTTTCTCACTAACGAAGTCCGGTATAGGACTCCTAGGACTTGCTATGTGTTTTTTGGTCCCAGAAGAAGGTAACCTGTGAGTTTGGTCGAAATCGGAGACATTGTTTTTTCCACCGAAAATCGCAAAAACGCAAAGGCTATAGCCTTTGCATTTTTACGAATTTTGGCCAAAAAATTAATATGCTCCGAAATGACGCGGGTTGTGCAGAGGGACTCTTACGTACCCCTAGACGAACCCCCGAGGGTCAGTTCGTCCGAAAACCCGGTTTGTCTGCGATACAATGCAGTATTTCTGATAGCGCGCATTGTGATCGGGCGGGTGGCTTAGGGGCCAATTTTCTCACTAACGAAGTTCGGTATAGGACTCCTAGGACTTGCTATGTGTTTTTTGGTTCCAAAAGAAGGTAACCTGTGAGTTTGGTCGAAATCGGAGACATTGTTTTTTCCACCGAAAATCGTAAAAACGCAAAGGCTATAGCCTTTGCATTTTTACGAATTTTGGCCAAAAAATTAATATGCTCCGAAATGACGCGGGTTGTGCAGAGGGACTCTTACGTACCCCTAGACGAACCCCCGAGGGTCAGTTCGTCCGAAAACCCGGTTTGTCTGCGATACAATGCAGTATTCCTGATAGCGCGCAATGTGTGCGGGCGAGGTGGCTTAGGGGCCCATTTTCTCACTAAAGAAGTCCGGTATTGGACTCCTAGGACTTGCGATGTGTTTTTTGGTCCCAGGCGAAGGTCAGCTATGAGTTTGGTCGAAATCGGAGACAATTTTTCTTCGACCGAAAATCGCAAAAACGCAAAGGCTATAGCCTTTGCATTTTTACGAATTTTGGCCAAAAAATTAATATGCTCCGAAATGACGCGGGTTGTGCAGAGGGACTCTTACGTACCCCTAGACGAACCCCCGAGGGTCAGTTCGTCCGAAAACCCGGTTTGTCTGCGATACAATGCAGTATTTCTGATAGCGCGCATTGTGATCGGGCGGGGTGGCTTAGGGGCCTATTTTCTCACTAACGAAGACCGGTATAGGTCTCCTAGGGCTTGCTATGTGTTTTTTGGTTCCAAAAGAAGGTAACCTGTGAGTTTGGTCGAAATCGGAGACAATTTTTTTTCGGCCGAAAATCGCAAAAACGCAAAGGCTATAGCCTTTGCATTTTTACGAATTTTGGCCAAAAAATTAATATGCTCCGAAATGACGCGGGTTGTGCAGTGGGACTCTTACGTACTTCTAGACGAACCCCTATGGGTCAGTTCGTCTGAAAACCCGGTTTGTCTGCGAAACAATGCAGTGTTTCTTATAGCGCGCATTGTGATCGGGCGGGGTGGCTTAGGGGCTTTTTTTCTCACTAACGAAGTCCGGTATAGGACTCCTAGGGCTTGGTATGTGTTTTTTGGTTCCAAAAGAAGGTAACCTGTGAGTTTGGTCGAAATCGGAGACATTGTTTTTTCCACCGAAAATCGCAAAAACGCCAAGGCTATAACCTTTGCATTTTTACGAATTTTGGCCAAAAAATGAATATGCTCCGAATTGACGCGGGTTGTGCAGAGGGACTCTTACGTACCCCTAGACGAACCCCCGAGGGTCAGTTCGTCCGAAAACCCGGTTTGTCTGCGATACAATGCAGTTTTCCTGATAGCGCGCAATGTGTGTGGGCGAGGTGGCTTAGGGGCCCATTTTCTCACTAAAGAAGTCCGGTATAGGTCTCCTAGGGCTTGCTATGTGTTTTTTGGTTCCAAAAGAAGGTACACTGTAAAAAATGTTGGGATTTTTCCTATACGCTTGTATCGGAAATTTCCTATACAGTGTATAGCACGGATAAATTTCCATAAAAGTATAGGAAATTTCCCAAACTGTAAATAGTGTATAGGAAAATCCCTAATTGTATAGGAAAATTGCCATACTTGTCAAGCAGATTTCCTATCCGTGTATAGCAGGAGCGCTTTGGTATGCATGTATAGGAAAATTCCTATAAATTGGGAATTTTGTCATGCACTATGCTACGAAAAATCCTAAGAGTATAGGGAAAATGCGACATTTGAAGGGAAAATCTCCCGTTCGAGTGTAGGGGTGGCAATTTGCTACAACGCACTTGCAGCTTCTATATGATTTATCATGGTGCCCAGTTCCCCCTCGCGGGATATCGAGCCTGGCATCACACTTGATGCAAGTGGTTAAGAAGCTATGCCTCGTAATATTCGTGCGCTCACGGGTTTTAAGATAAACTTTTCAGGAAGCTAACTTAATATTAGTAGCCAGTATAAAGGCGGGGAGTAAAGTGAAATTTACGGACTGTAAACATGTGGTCGGAAATACCCCATGTGGCGGCAGGCGGCGGCCTGCTGCCCCCGGCCCGGCCGTACATCTGGGAATGTCCCGCCCGGGGTGCGGTCCGGCGAGGGCAGGTAGGATGACCTGCGGACGCTGGGGCGATTCTCCCATCGCGTCTTAGTGGCGCAATGGTCTACGTGATGGAATCTCAACACAGAGGTCCGTGGTTCGACTCCCCGCCCGACAAGGTAAAAAACCGGTAAGTTTCTACTTAAAACATGAACCTAAAGGGGTGCGGTGTAGGTCAAGAAAGAAGGGTAAGGAAGTAAAAAGAAGAGAATGCGAACGATAAAGGCAGATTACATTCCTTTTGTCTTAAAACGCCCTAAAATTCCTATACATGTATGAGAATCTCACCACACACATATGGTTCACAGCCCACACAGGTGTATAGAAAATTCCTATACATGTATGGAAATTGTACTACCGCGTATGGTAAAATTACGACACACCTGTATGGGACAATTCCTATACATGTATATGTGAAAAGCGTCAGATACATTTATAGGAAATCTACCATAGATATTTTTTACAGTGTAACCTGTGAGTTTGGTCGAAATCGGAGACATTGTTTTTTCCACCGAAAATCGCAAAAACGCAAAGGCTATAGCCTTTGTATTTTTACGGATTTTGGCCAAAAAATTAATATGCTCCGAAATGACGCGGGTTGTGCAGAGGGACTCTTACGTACCCCTAGACGAACCCCCGAGGGTCAGTTCGTCCGAAAACCCGGTTTGTCTGCGATACAATGCAGTATTCCTGATAGCGCGCAATGTGTGCGGGCGAGGTGGCTTAGGGGCCCATTTTCTCACTAAAGAAGTCCGGTATTGGACTCCTAGGACTTGCGATGTGTTTTTTGGTCCCAGGAGAAGGTCACCTGTGAGTTTGGTCGAAATCGGAGACAATTTTTCTTCGACCGAAAATCGCAAAAACGCAAAGGCTATAGCCTTTGCATTTATACGAATTTTGGCCAAAAAATTAATATGCTCCGAAATGACGCGGGTTGTGCAGAGGGACTCTTACGTACCCCTAGACGAACCCCCGAGGGTCAGTTCGTCCGAAAACCCGGTTTGTCTGCGATACAATGCAGTATTTCTGATAGCGCGCATTGTGATCGGGCGGGGTGGCTTAGGGGCCTCTTTTCTTACTTACGAAGACCGGTATAGGTCTCCTAGGACTTACTATGTGTTTTTTGGTTCCAAAAGAAGGTAACTTGTGAGTTTGGTCGAAATCGGAGACATTGTTTTTTCCACCGAAAATCGCAAAAACGCCAAGGCTATAGCCTTTGCATTTTTACGAATTTTGGCCAAAAAATTAATATGCTCCGAAATGACGCGGGTTGTGCAGAGGGACTCTTACGTACCCCTAGACGAACCCCCGAGGGTCAGTTCGTCCGAAAACCCGGTTTGTCTGCGATACAATGCAGTACTTCTGATAGCGCGCATTGGGATCGGTCGGGGTGGCTTAGGGGCCTATTTTCTCACTAAAGAAGTCCGGTATTGGACTCCTAGGACTTGCGATGTGTTTTTTGGTTCCGAAAGAAGGTAACCTGTGAGTTTGGTCGAAATCGGAGACATTGTTTTTGCCACCGAAAATCGCAAAAACGCAAAGGCTATAGCCTTTGCATTTTTACGAATTTTGGCCAAAAAATTAATATGCTCCGAAATGACGCGGGTTGTGCAGAGGGACTCTTACGTACCCCTAGACGAACCCCCGAGGGTCAGTTCGTCCGAAAACCCGGTTTGTCTGCGATACAATGCAGTACTTCTGATAGCGCGCATTGGGATCGGTCGGGGTGGCTTAGGGGCCTATTTTCTCACTAAAGAAGTCCGGTATTGGACTCCTAGGACTTGCGATGTGTTTTTTGGTCCCAGGAGAAGGTCAGCTGTGAGTTTGGTCGAAATCGGAGACAATTTTTCTTCGACCGAAAATCGCAAAAACGCAAAGGCTATAGCCTTTGCATTTTTACGAATTTTGGCCAAAAAATTAATATGATCCGAAATGACGCGGGTTGTGCAGAGGGACTCTTACGTACCCCTAGACGAACCCCCGAGGGTCAGTTCGTCCGAAAACCCGGTTTGTCTGCGATACAATGCAGTATTTCTGATAGCGCGCATTGTGATCGGGCGGGTGGCTTAGGGGCCTATTTTCTCACTAACGAAGTTCGGTATAGGTCTCCTAGGGCTTGCTATGTGTTTTTTGGTTCCAAAAGAAGGTAACCTGTGAGTTTGGTCGAAATCGGAGACATTGTTTTTTCCACCGAAAATCGCAAAAACGCCAAGGCTATAGCCTTTGCATTTTTACGAATTTTGGCCAAAAAATGAATATGCTCCGAAATGACGCGGGTTGTGCAGAGGGACTCTTACGTACCCCTAGACGAACCCCCGAGGGTCAGTTCGTCCGAAAACCCGGTTTGTCTGCGATACAATGCAGTACTTCTGATAGCGCGCATTGGGATCGGTCGGGGTGGCTTAGGGGCCTATTTTCTCACTAACGAAGACCGGTATAGGTCTTTAGGGCTTGCTATGTGTTTTTTGGTTCCAAAAGAAGGTAACCTGTGAGTTTGGTCGAAATCGGAGACATTGTTTTTTCCACCGAAAATCGCAAAAACGCAAAGGCTATAGCCTTTGCATTTTTACGAATTTTGGCCAAAAAATTTATATGCTCCGAAATGACGCGGGTTGTGCAGAGGGACTCTTACGTACCCTTAGACGAACCCCCGAGGGTCAGTTCGTCCGAAAACCCGGTTTGTCTGCGATACAATGCAGTATTTCTGATAGCGCGCATTGTGGTCGGGCAGGGTGACTTAGGGGCCTATTCTCTCACTCACGAAGACCGGTATAGGTCTCCTAGGGCTTGCTATGTGTTTTTTGGTTCCAAAAGAAGGTTACCTGTGAGTTTGGTCGAAATCGGAGACATTGTTTTTTCCACCGAAAATCGCAAAAACGCCAAGGCTATAGCCTTTGCATTTTTACGAATTTTGGCCAAAAATTAATATGCTCCCGAAATGACGCGGGTTGTGCAGAGGGACTCTTACGTACCCTAGACGAACCCCGAGGTCAGTTCGTCCGAAAACCCGGTTTGTCTGCGATACAATGCAGTATTTCTGATTTTTACGATTTTCGGCCGAGAAATAATGTTGCTCCAATGTGACGGGGGTTGTTCCGGGGACTCTTAGACCAAGGTCGAAATCGGAGACAATTGTTCTTCGACCGAAAATCGCAAAACACCAAGGCTATAGCCTTTGCATTTTTACGATTTTCCACCCTTAGACCAACCCCGAGGGTAGCCTGTGAGTTTGGTCGAAATCGGAGACATTTTACGATTTTCGGCCGATAAATAATGTTGCTCCAAAGTGACGGGGGTTGTCCAGGGGGACTATTACGCACCCTTAGACCAACCCCGAGGGTAAGTTTGGTTGAAATCGGAAAAAACGTGAAGGCTCTAGCCTTTGCATTTTACGATTTTCGGCCGAGAAAGCTCAAAGTGACGGGGGTTGTCCAGGGGACTATTACGCACCCTTAGACCAACCCGAGGGTAGCCTGAGTTTGGTCGAAATCCGAGACAATTTATATTCGACCGAAAATCGCAAAACGCAAAGGCTATAGCCTTTGCATTTTCTCCAAAATGACGTGGGTTGTACAGGGGCACTCTAACGTACCCATAGACCCACCCCAAGGGTCAGTTCGTCCGAAAACGATTTTGGGTCGAATTTTGTTTCTCTCCAAATTGACGGTAGTTGTGCAGGGCAAAGGGCGAAAGCAGGCGAAAGCTGGGAGGAGAGCACAGCCTTCTCTACTCTACTCTTCCCTCTGCCGCTGTGTAATGCTTACGGCGCTTCTCCGGTTGAAATTTTCGCGCGGCGGCAGCTGCGTTTTAACCATGGGATAAATTTCCGCGGTTTCCGGCGGCCATGTTGGCGGATGTGTGTTTTCCGCGCCACCTGGTGGGCAAACTTGGAACTATGGATCTGGCATCATGGCGGCGGCGTGTGGTTTTGCGGAAAGTGTGAGTGAAATTGTGATAATATTTGTTGTTTCAACGTAATATTCCTTAAATAATCATGATTGGGAGGAGGGTGATAATTTCTTTATGATTAAATTCGATATATTTTATTGTGCTGGGGAGGACAAATTGAACGTCCTCGCTTCTAGGATGGCTGATGGTTCGTCTTTCTGCTGAGCGCCTACTGTAAGCCTAGAATTAACCACAAGCATTGGGTGTAACTTTTCAATGATATTCTTATTAGCGGAATGTCGTTATTTCCTTGAAAGGCTGTTATTTTCTTGTAGCACATTATGTTGTGCCCAAGGGAGGTTAGCTATGAAGGTTAGGCCACCTCATGGGTAACACCATGGTGAGGGTAAGGATAGGGTTATCCATGAAGCTCTTAATTTGGGCATTTGTGTGAATCAGAAATCTATTTTACGTTGCGTTCTTGTTTAAATGTGAAAGTGGGAGTGTCCTTAGTACTCTCTGTGAGGAAATCTTCGACCAGATGGATTCCGATTAGGCGACAGACAGCCCACAACAGTAGTAGCATTTTCTATCAAGCACACTTGCGTGTTCATTTCAAAATCAAAGGGTTTTGTTTAAGTTAACGTTGGGGGGAAAATAGGGAAGCTCGGACTCTTGGCTGAGTCAGTAGGGCTTGTTGAAATCGCAGTTCTGTGCTCATGATGATTCTTCTTCTTTGAACAATATTGCATCTTCGTAGTGAGAATAATTAAATGTAAATGAGATCTTTTCTTTTTCAAGAACTGAAAGTATTGTTTAGATATTTATCATTTGGAGTAAGTCATGTTCATTCTCAAAACGCCTTCTAGTTTTCAAACAAACTTAATAATACAATAGTCTTCTGTAGATTTATTTGTTTTCAATGCAATATTGTTTAAAGTGTATGGCCAGTCACTCGTCTTTATCCAGAATTTGTTTGTCAATTGTATAAATACTAGTTGTTCACTTACTGATCTAGTTTATGGTTGGTATCTTGCCAACTGATATCCATGAGAGAATCAGCATTTTATCGATGTGCAATTACCTTTCTAAGGTATTTGGCTTTTTAAAATGATACTTGTTCACTTTTCCATCCATCTTATTTAAGGGTGGTATCTTGCCAACTAGTCAGATGCTGGATGCATTTAATAATTCGGATAGAGGCTTTTAAAGTAGTAAATCTTGTTTTGTGGAGAACAGAGATGAGTGACGGCTTTTGCTTACTGATATATGAGTGTTGCCCTGTTGCCCCTGTGTCTGCTGTTCTTTACTTGCTCTATTGCAAAAAGTATCCATTGAATGCTTTGTTTTGCGCCATTTGGCCTGCCTGCTTCCTCTCACTTTGACCTCGGCCAGACTCCTAAAGGTCAGGGTGTGAGGAGTAGGCATTTTAGTGGTAACCTTTCAAATCTAAATTTTTGCTTGCTTCCTCGCACTTTGACCTCGGCCAGACTCCTCATGGTCAGGGTGTGAGGAGTGGGTGTCTTGCTCTTGTACCTTTGAAATGTAAATTTTTGCTTGCTTTAAACTTGTTGTAGTTGCCCCCTCTTGCTGGCATGTTGACCCAGGCCAGTCTCCTGAAGGTCAATGTGTGGGTGAGAGGGGGCGAATGAGAGGGGATCCCTCTCTCTTTGCATTGCTTTAGAATTTTAACTTTTGAATGGATACTTTTTACTGCTCTGTGCTGTGCTGATTCCCTTCTGGCTCTGGTATAATACGGCCTCCTGGAGTGGGACTTGTCTCACTGCTGGGTTCGAATCCCAGCGGGTCCTATGCCTCGCCTTGTTCTGCCTTCCTTTTCTCTGAATGTATGAGAAATTTAGAGGAACACAGTGCTTTGTTTACATAGTTGTTTACAATTGTTAACATTTGTGCTGCTGTGCCATTGGCCAATTTCTTCTCTTTTTTTGGGTCTTGGTATTTGGCCTTTGCAGTGTTCCTCTCACTTTGTCATACTGTGTCTTCTGCTCTTTGTTGTTGTTGACATTCATGCTTTGTTTACTTTTCAGCACTTTTTTTCAGCATATTTTTTTTCTCCCCTCCTTCGTTGTTGGCTTCGGCTTTCCCTGCTGGAGCAGCTCATTGGTTTCCACCAGTGAGCTGCTCGAAGTCAAGAAAATGCCCAAGGGCGACTTGACCGAATAACAAGGAGGGACAAATTAGAAAGATTTTTTTATTTTGTGAATAAATCCACTTATTGTTTACATTCTAAAATTAAGTGTTGATAACTAGGCAGCAGTTGGAGTGATTTGGAATGTTTTCAGTGGTCCCTTAAAGCCTTAGCTGAGCATTTAAATTTAGATTCCAATTCAATAAAATATATAATAAAATAAACAAACAAACAGTTGAATAAAGAAAACAAAGTTTAATGGAAGAAGAACAAAAGAAGCATCAAAGCAGCTGGCCAATGGGAGGCCAGCAAAAAAGGGCCATGTTAATGCCAATTTTATGTGCTTTTCTACCATGACAAAATATTTCTTGTATTTCTGATTTCCATGGTTTTAGAAGTAACCCTTGTAAGCTTTGTAATTTTCCTTCTAACTGGCCTCGCTCGACAGTTTGTTGAGAAGAAAACTCTGTTCTTATCTTTGTTAACTCTGTGAAAACGTTACCCTTTTTTTTTTCTGTTAAAATGCCATGTTAATGCCAATTTTATGTGCTTTTCTACCATGACAAAATATTTCTTGTATTTCTGATTTCCATGGTTTTAGAAGTAACTCTTGTAAGCTTTGTAATTTTCCTTCTAACTGGCCTCGCTCGACAGATTGTTGAGAAAACTCTGTTCTTATCTTTGTTAACTCTGTGAAAACGTTACCCTTGTTTTTTTTTCTGTTAAAACGCCATGTTTATGCCAATTTTATGTACTTTTCTACCATGACAATATATTTCTTGTATTTCGTATTCCATTGTCGTCATTTACCCAAACAAGCTGGCCTCCAATGCTGTTAACTCTGTGAAAACGTTATTCATGATGAGAATGACAATATATTGTATTTCGATGAAATGCTCCAATTCATTTAGAGAGATTCACCAAAGTCAGAGAGCTTGACTAATAATCTGAGGCATGAAATGATTTGCCGCTTGGATGTAGTATGGGAGCAAAGCCACCTCAACCAGAGTCACAACAAAGCCAAGATTGGCTTCAGCTTTTGACTCATTGGTTGGGCTCTGGGAGCAGAGCAGAGTGGCCATCTCTGAGGCCGGGGAGCCGCCAGCGCCTAATCGCCCTGGTCTGAGCCTTGAAGCCTGGCGTCGGCTCGGCTGCTTCGACTTTTCCCGCCGCCAGCAGCCTTGACTATATCAGTTAGTTCCAACTTAGTACTGGTACGAAGACGTGTTAGCCGAGACGGCTAAGGCGCAACAAGTGAAGTGACTCTGGAATCAGGGGTTCTTGGTTCAACTCCATTTTTCGCATTTTTTCGTAAAAATCGCTGATTTCTGCGGATTTTTCGCCCCGGCCAGCCGCCGGGTCGCTCCAGGGGCCCCTGCCCGGCTGGTCCGCCGCGCTCGCCGCGCCGCCCGCCGCGCCCGCGGGCTCGCGCCCGCGGGCCGCCGCCCGCGGGCCGCGCCACCGCGGGCCGCGCCCGCGGGCCCGCGCCCGCGGGCCCCGCCTGCGCCCCGCACCCCCCGCAGGTTCCGCCCTGCCGCGGTTGCAGCACTCCCCTTCCCTACCCTTACCCCCACCCCTACAGCCGGGAACCTGGTTCCGGTCTGGCTTTCCCTTCCTTTCTCCTTGTTTAGTATTATTTGTTCAGGAAATATTGCAACAAAAGGTTAAATTTCATGTATGTTTATTGACACCATTGAAATAAAAACAGTTCAGAAACAATACACAGTATAAATTCAATGTTAACAATAATGCTTAGGACTACAAAAATATATACGAAAATACAAATCCATCACGCATGACAATGATCCATATAGCAAAATGTTATCGCAACATTGTCAGAAAAAACAGCAATTTTAGTTTATGGAGGTGCGTATTTATCAAGAGTCACTTCATCCCGTACAGTTCCATTCAAAACTTCACATAGTATTACAGCCAAATAACGATGGATCATTCTTTAACCGGGTTTTAGATCACAATTTCCAGCAAGGTGACAAAATGTACGAAAAATTCAAGAATTTTAAGTTGATACAAGTGGACAGCAAGAGAGAAACAGCTTATTTTTATACCTCAATTCAGAATAGTTTAGAACATTGATGATAAAGCACAGCAGAAATCAGATTAGAGATGAAAATAGCTTACATTACAACCACACACCAGAATGGTGTTCCAAGAAACTCAGTAGTCTTTGGCAGCAGGGGAAGATATAATATGACTGAAGTACAAGAGTAGACCTGAAAAAGAAGAACACTATTAGTGTGATAGGAAAGATCAGGGCCAAATTTTCATCAATCAGATAGATAACAGCACAGCTAACAGAAATACGTACCATGTGTAACATGTGCAGCCAAGGCCCAGAACTCCGAACAGCATTTCATACCAGCCAGCAGATCAGAACTGACTTGATGCGTAGTCACCATATGTACTAATCGTCAGGTCTCCATTCTCCTTGCTCCTGATCCACTGCATAGACCAACTCCCATAGTGAAGGCGGGAAACCACAGTGGGCAACTTCGAAAGCGTGAGGTTTGAACTGAAGGTTGATGCCTAAAACAAGAACAGTAATATTAGCACAAAAGTAAACATCAGGATCAAGTGGTCAAAAAACAAGATGGATCATCGAACACTACACACCTGGCCTTAACACACATTGAAGGCGAATGCAGTTAGGTATTTAGCAGCATGGTGAAAGATATTGATGATAATGGAAGTGCTAGGTGATTCAGATTCATTTATTGATCAATCAAAATAAATAAAGTATGAAAAGTCATATATTAATCCTGGAATTCCACCTGGAAAAGAAAATAAACACTATTAGCGTGACAGGAAACATCAGATCCAATAGTTAATGAGATGGATATCAGCAACCAACATCATACATACCAGGTGTAACGTGTGCAGCCAAGGCCAAGAACTTCCTCATTGACTTCTCTCAAACTATTTTCATATGTAAGCTTTTTGGGGCCAATAAAAATGAATGAATGAATGAATGAACTCCGAGCAGCATTTCATCCCAGCCATAGTGAAGGCGGGAACCCACAGTGGGCAGCTTCAAAAGCGTGAGGTTTGAACTGAAGTGAAGCTTGATGCCTAAAACAAGAACAGTAATTAGCACAAAAGTAACCATCAGGATCAAGTGGTCAAAAACAAGATGGATCATCGAACACTTCACACCTGGCTTAAGAGCACATTGAAGGCGAATGCAGTTAGGCAGCATGGTGAAAGATATTGATGATAATGGAAGTGCTAGTGATTCAGATTCATTTATTGTACAAATAAGGTTCAAATAAGGTATGAAAAGTCAAATATTAAACCTGGAAGTACACCTGGAAAAGAAAACTATTAGCGTGACAGGAAAGATCAGATCCAATCAATTAGTTAATGAGATGGATATCGGCATAGCCAACATCATACCTATTATGTGTAGCCAAGACCTCCATGCAGCATTACATCCCAGCGATGACTATGGAGATCAGAACAGACTTGATGCATAGTCACCATTTGTACTGATCGTCAGGTCTCTATTTTCCTTGCTCCTGATCCACTCCACAGACGAAGTCCCATAGTAAAGACGGGCACCAACAGGGGGCAGCTTCAAAAGCGTGAGGTGTCAACTGAAGTGAAGGGTGAAGCCTAAAAGAACAGCAATATTAGCACAAGAGGAAACATTGGGATCAAACAAGACTGATCATGGTGCATTGCATTCACCACATTACTACACACCTGGTTTGAAAGCATTTTGAAGGCAAATTGCCACCTCAATAACGGGTCCTTGTTCCTCATCCACTCCACAAACCAAGTCCCATAGTTAAGGCAGGAACCAACGGTGGTTTTCTCGAGATCCCTATCTGATGCGGCCCAAGTAAAATTTCTGGGGGGGTCAAACAAAGTTCCATCTGGAAAAAACTAGTCAAATTAACTGTCAAGAGGAGTTTAATTAAAACCCCTCATAAACTGACTCTACGCAACAATCACTTCATATGAACTCAATCACAGTCGACGAGATGAAACACAGGACCCGAGAGCAAGCAGTGGCCTGGTGAACCTTCAATAACATGTCACTAAAGGAGCCCGAGAAATGCGTACCAGGACCTCGGGCCATTCCATGTTCCACTGTGACTGATCTCTCCTCCACATGAAGCAATCGTTGCTCACATTAGCAAAAGTAAGTTCAAAGAAAGTTTATTTCTTCATGCCGACATCCTCGTCTTGAGTTTCGAAGAATCTTCACAGTCGTCCTTTCATGAGTTGGTTGCTTGCTTTGAAGAATCGTCAACGGCTGCACATTTGGTTCTTCTTTCCCCGTAACTTCGTCTTGTAACCTGCAAAAACAAATATGTATCAGAAGCAGTTCAATAAAAGAGTATCATTTCATCACAGCTTAGTTGATTTATTTAAAAAGACAAACAAAATGAAAAAACAAAATTCTCCAATCCCTCTTTACTTTAATATGGCAGGTACAAGTGATAACGTGCCAAAATATTACATCTTGCTAAGGCATTTCAATTTGAAATCAAAATATATTGAGCAATCAAAAGAAATTGATCCATGTCATTAGCAAATTGACACATCACGTTAATCTTAAAGGGTACTATGCCATTCAAACAAAAGTTATGAGGTCGAAGTTACATCTACTTTAAATTCAAATATTGTAAAAAGAGTCACCATAAACAAAGTGGCAAACAGACAGGTAAAATTCACTATCATTAAGTAAGCTTTTAGTGATTGGTACTCAGAAAAGCCAAAGATAAAATTACAGAAAAATACATGTGAATTGAGAAGTACGCACCAGGTTCTTGACTGCTGACGTTTCATTTCTTGATGCTGAAGTTCCTGTCTTGAGTTGGTTTCTTGATTTGAAGAATCTTAAGAGTACTTCTTTCCCCATAACTCTGTTACCTGCAAAAACAAACAGTATCAGATGCAGTTCAAGAAAAGAGTATCATTTCATCACAATTTGGTTGGTTTATTTTATTCAACCATCCCTCTTTTGATATGGCAGGTACAAGTGATACCATGCCAAAATTACACATCTTATGACATTTCAATTTCAAATGAAAATGTATTCAGCAATCAAAAGAAGGTAATCCATGTCATAACGAAATTGACACCCAAGTTTACTTTTATCTGAAAGGGTACTATGCCATTCAAACAAAAGCTATAGAATTCAAAGTTACATCTACCTGAGCTTCAAATAATGTAACAAAATTTACCACAGCCAAAGTGGCAAACAGACAGCTTACATTCACTATTATCGCAAAGTAAGCTTCTAGTTATTGGTAGCTCTGAGCAGACTATCATCAAGTTATTTTTAATCAATGGTAATAAAATCAACTGATAAACAAATGCATAATGATATTCACCATTATGCAGTTAACTTATTTAACATATCATGCATCTTTTAACATGTCATGCATCTCTAGGTTTTAATTCCTGTGGCATTCCAGCAGTTTAGTGTCAAAATTAAAACTCCATGACCTCTAGTATGTAATATGGAGACTAAGGTGCAGCAATATTGCAATTTTTTATTTACTCAACAGCCAGCACAGGTTAGTTTGGTCTTGAAAGCTAATTGCAATATACCTTCAAAAGAAATCAATCTGAAATATGACTTCAGAACAGTGTTGCCGTATCAAGAGAACTTCTTGAAGGAAAGGAATAAGTTGACTTTCATAACTTGAGTCACCTTTCCCGAACAGATATTTAAAAAGAAAGTCTCATTGCTTATTCACCATTTCGCAATACGGAAATAGTTCTTACTGTCTGATCTCCAACTCAGGGCATTGAATTTGGAATTGAGAGAAATTAAATAAACAGCAGACTAGACATCAAAATTCACCACAGCAGTGGTGCTGTACTATGCAAACTCATAAAATGTTTATCCAAGTTACTATCAAAGAACTACTCAAACTGATAGAAATGAAAAATTACAATATTGAATTGCTGAGTTCAACCCCATGATTAGTACTGCAATGAAATGCACAGAATAGCTGCCATCTCTCAAATTTCTTTTAGCCAGAGGTAAATAAAGCAAATGACATCAGAAACAAAGGAGTGATGATTCACACCATATCATGCAGTCAACTTATTTCAGCAAGAAGTATGGTACATGCCAGGACTTAACTGGCAAGACAAAATTTCAACCTCATCACCACTAGCATTTTGATGTATAAAAAAATTGCCAGTCCGAGGATACACAAACCAGCAAGAAAATTAAATCAACCCTCAGGGCGTACATTAGAGTCCAACTTCAACTGGATTTAAAACTTGTCAAAGGGATTAACTAAGTGTGACTTGAGATATGGCTGCTGCTTCTATGCCAGCTTAGGAAAAGACTAGAATGAGTTTAAAATTGATTAAACATTCTGAAAGTCAGAGTGCACCAAAATCTGAAGTAATCAGGGCACATTACAATGCACTTAATTTATATCAGACATTGTCAAGTATTCAGAAAACAAATACTGTCAACCAGTAAGTTCAATTTAGTACTTTGGGTGTCTCTGAATTAAGTCTATAAAAGATAAAATGGCCCAACTAGTACAGCTAAATTTTAGCATATATAGTGCATGTTACATTGCACTGAATTTTATTTATAACATTCATTTAACCTGATCCCCTTCAACGCACTATTATTTGTAGTCTGTAGAATATAAGGTATCATTGTCCCTATGATTTGCAGTTTGAACACCTGCAGCCATTAAACAGACTGTGCCATTTCAGTCTACTGAAACAAGAATCCCAAGTAGGAAATCAACTCTTTTATTCTATTGGGTGCAGATCTAAAAGTCTGACGTCGCCTTCTTTAGCTATGCTTTCAAAATGCAATCCCACAATGTTACATTACTCACCTTGAAATTGACAGCAAAAGGACTAGCAGATACTTGAATGATGCTCGTATTACTGTTGTACAGAAACCTGAAAATAACAGAACTTACAATTAGCACGAGAGGAAAACTCTTGTCAAATATTCAGAAAACTGACGGATAAAAGGGCACAACGAACATGATGTTACTCACCATTTACTACAGCATCATTGCAATCACAAAATTGGAGTAGAGATCAGAAGCAACTCCTTGGAAAGTAATGCAACACATCTTATGTTGCTTGCACAGCAACATAATTGGAAGACAGAAGTAAAGGGTAACATCTGGAAAAAAACAAAACCGTTATGATTAGCATGACAGACAGATCCAGTTATTCCTGTCCTGTCCCATAAACATCCCTTAACCTAAATAATGGAACACGAGGCTGGCATCGTAGCAAATATGAGAACTCAAAGCTCATAAGCCATCCATCAGAGCTCCACCATATCAAGAAGCGACGCCTGCGCCTGCATTTCAGAAGAGTCAGATGCAATAAAGGAAATTTGAGCTGACGGCCAAATTCGAGAACCCACGAAGGAAATGCGGAGAATATGAACAAAATCTCTACACACCCCAATTCCCGACGGACACAGGAAACGCATATAGCTTCCAACATTTCATTCAAACCCAGTCAACCTACAGCGACCTGGACGTGAACTCGGAGCTCATAAGCCATATATCATATCAAGGAAGCCAAAACCGAGAGCCCATGCATGGCCCATGAATGAAGTACGCAATCGTTACGAGAGTCTGAACATAACCTTTTCACTGCCCAATTCCCGGCGCAAACGGGAACAGCATGAAAGTTCCAACACGTGGCGTTTCATTCAAACCCAGCCAACCTACAGCGGTATTGAACTGCATCTTACCTGTTCCAACCACAGCCAGAGACGAAATGACAGAGCCGATGCTGCTGGTCCAGCGAGCTGAACGAGGTGGAGGTGGAAGCGGTGGGAGGGGATGGGAGGGCAGGGGCAGAGCGGGGAAGGAGACAGGTGGCGCTGTCGTGCGGGGAAGCCGAGCGGAGCGGAGCGGAGCAACTCAACGCACACGCCGCGGCCCTTAACCCTGGCCGCGAAGCCGTACACCTAGGCCAAACATAGGCCCGCAGTGGCCTCGGCAAAATACAGAAGAAAAAAAAAAATTCTAACGTTTTCACGCCACTCTTTCACTTGCAGTAATTTTTCAAGTTTAAGGCGGGATTGAGCTCAGCAATCAAGCCGAAGGCCTGCCTGGCTAGTAACAGTGCATGATCCGGGCCCCGCCAAGGGTCCTGGGCCCGGGATTCAGTTTCACACGTTTAAGCTCCCGTTGCCCCTTCTTGAAGGTAGGCAATTCCGGGCCCCTGATCCCCCAGTCCGGCCCTGCACAGTACTTGTACTGTGAAGAACAACTCCCGAATAACAAGCAAATAACAACTTTATTTAAAACAGCACTCAAAAGATCACGGATTTGTAAACAACCACTATAAAATTATAAAAAATGACAACCGTAACGGACAGATAGAAGAAGACATTTAGTAAGTACAGGAGACAGCCTCATAACAAACAAAAAATCTCCATGCTGGTTTGCATGAGTGAGAGAGATGGAAGATGACACAAGTACCATTTCAGTCGATTGTGGCGCACAGGGCGTCGTTTTCAGTCTAAAGGTTTCTTCGGGGATCGCCGTGAGGACATCCGTCGTTTGAGCGCACGCTGTAACAACCAAGGTTTACTTGTTACTTAAATAGAGGCATAAAGAATATTATTTTCTATGTTAAGGGGGGAGGGAGGGGGAATGTTGCACTACACTGACTGGTCACGATGACATAAATATGAGCTCATCGTATTTTTTTCAAATTCTGGGGTTGCTTTGAAGTCAATAAGTTTTGAACCATTATCAACCTTGACAGTCATCTTGACATCAAAGCATGAAGGGTAATTAAGCTGACTAAATTTGGACAACACTACGGATGTAGCTTTGACACATCTGCTGAGAAAACACACAGCACAGCGTGTGGTGCATTTACCTCCTTCCGCAGAGCCTGCTTGCTCTGGTAGTTGAGCTTGGCCAGCGCCACCCGCACCCACTCGGGCTTGTCCGGGATGGCCTGGTGCAGCACGTAGCGCACGCCCATGAGCAGGTGCTCGACCACCATCCAGCGGAGCAGCCACTGCGTCGGGGACAGGTCGGGCGCCAGGCGGCGCATGGGCGGCGACACGCACAGCAGGCCGCAGTTGGTCATGATGGACATGGCGCCCACCGCCTCGAAGGCGCGCTGCAACAGACAGGTCACAGTTATTTTTATCACAAAATAAACATAGCTATGCATGAAATCTGAACTTAAATATGGCTGCACGTAGTCCTGCAGCCCAGCCCGTATGCACACCATGATGCATAAGGGTTTAGTGTTAAGCGCAGCGGACCCACCTGCCAGGCGCCAGTGTCCTTGACCCTGCGCGCCAGCGGCCGCTGGAACAGGCGGCACAGCTTGAACGCATCCACGCGAGTCTCCATCAGGTTGTTGATGAGCGCCCACAGCGCCGCCTGCGGGTACACGGCCGAGAAGAGGAACACGTAGCCGAACTGGATGAACACCTCGAGGTAGTCGTCGTACGTGCCCTCGTACACGTCCATGGCGCCCTCGGCCAGCGCCTGCTGCTGTCGGGGGTCGTCGGGCTCCAGCTCGGGGATGCCCTGCAGCACCTCGGGCACGCCCGGGTACAGCTCGTTGGTGGCGGCGCGCGTCAGCCCGCGGTACCGGAGGCCGCCGCCGGAGCCGGGGGCGTCACCGCCGGAGGCCACGGGCCGCACGCTGGACGAGTCCGGGACCCGGGGCGGCGACGGCACCTGCAGAACAAGAAGCAGGGCAGGGCGGTGAGGAAGACAGCCGAAAGGCCAGGTGGTAGAACGCCTGCGGCCAGTCCGTAGGCAACCCAACTGGCTGCCCTGTGTTCTCTGGGACACCCGGGGCGTCCCGCCCCCTCTGCTGTCCCGTCCTCACCTTGCTGAGGCAGCGCATCAGCAGGGGCACGACCGCCTCCTGCGCGTTGTTGACCACCTGCAGGATGATGAGCATGGTGGCGAGCTGCGAGCGCAGCATGTCCATGTCCTGGTAGACGAAGGCGATGTAGAACAGCGCCATGAACGTGTTGACGAACTCGAACGCGACGAGCTTGATGACGCGGTGCCGCTCGAACTGAGACTGCGTGCGGTGGTTCTCTGCGGGGCCGAGAGGAGAAGGCAGACTAAGTAGTACTTTCCCAGGACTTGAGGGATAAGCATAGGCAAAATTTGAATACTAAATACGGATTTGTAAAGCGGGCAGTATCTTTACGCCTGCCTAACATGTTACCTACAGGTAAAAGCTCCACCCGAAAACGAATTTCTTCCGTAGCCGACTCCGTGCGGTGAACAACCTTGAGTCCATTGTGGACTGGTTCTCTCAATTCAAGTTATCCCCCTACCCTCTCCTCCCCCTGGATACGCCTCTGATCTGAGCAAGTGTATCCGGCATGTGAACACGAGGCCACCCCAAGCAAGGGCCTAGTAAAGCGCACGACGTCGTCTCGCCTCAAAAACTCACCCCACTCGGTGAGGTAGGTGGCCAGCTGGCGGTAGTACAGGTTGACGAAGTAGACGAGGATGGAGTAGACGACGGAGGGCAGCATGACGGTGAGCGAGGTGACGCCCGACTCGGGGTCCTTGGCGAGCTGCGTGAGGCGCTCCTCGGCGTAGAAGGACGCGAGCATGACGAGGAAGGCGAGGAACAGGCACACGAGCACGATGGGCAGCGACACGCAGTACATGCGGGTGTAGGTGGTGCGGCGGGGGAACTGCGGCAGCAGGCGGCCCGTGATGGTGTCGCGCATCATGGTGCCGTGGAAGTTGGGCCGCGGCTCGTCCAGGCTCGTCATGCCGATGGTGCCCCACTGGAAGGCCGCCTCGTTGCTGCGCCGCCGCCACACCTGCACGCACGGCACGGCACACGCATTTTACACCAGCTCAAACGAAACGTTAGTCCAAACCGGGAAACAAAGGTGTGACTTTGCACCTTCTACAGGTGTGTTATAGGTTGAATGCATTTTTTAAATGCATTAAAAGAACCGAAGACATTAATTTTTAACACAATTAAGGGCTTTTTAGGGCTATTGCAAATGCACTGCACTATAATAATTTGTAACTCCCCTGTAAACTTGATAAGTCACACCTTTGTTTTTCCAGTGTTCTTATCTCTTTTTTTTCTTTCTTTGCACCTCAAGGAAAATGGTGACGGCGATGACATTGCAGATGCAGAAGAAGGGCAGGGTCTCGTAGGTGGACAGCAGCATCTGGAGCACGCCGACGATGGCCAGCGGCAGCAGCAGCTTGATGGTGTAGAAGTCCAGGAACTTGAAGTAGAGCGCCACCGCCTCACCGAAGTACAGGCGGATGTCCTCTGGTGGTCAGAGCGGCAGGGGTTGAGGAGGAGGGGGAGGGGGTGCGGGCCAGGACTGCCTCAGTGCTGACAGAAAAGCAGGCAATAAGTCGCCCAAACAGCGGAGTGAAGCGGGCTACATTTGCGCCTGCCAACTAGGAACTAGGCAACATGTACGCACCAGTGCTAAAGTGTTGCCTAGTAGGCAGGCGGGGATGCAGCCCGCTTCACTCCGCTGAGTCCGGACGCTTAATGCCTAATTTTCTCGCGGTGACCGGGAGAGCCGCCCAGGGCAGGGCAGGGCTGGGCTGGGGTACCTACCGATCGGCTGCTCCTTGGAGTAGTACCAGCGCGTGGACAGGCGTTTGAGCGACTCCTCATCGTGCAGGGGGTACATGGCGCTGATCAGGGCCCGGTGCATCATGACCTGGACTGCACACAAGACGCAATCACGGAGTGGTCATCACAAAGTCACCGTGTCGTATTGTGCTCCGCATTGGTCACTTAAAAATGAGAATGTCATGCATACTTTTTAGAAGATGATACGTTAGTATCAGCAGCTTGTACTGAAGTAAAGTTAAAAGTTGAAGTTGAAACGTCGTCAGTTAAAGTTGTTAAAGTTAAAGTTGTCCAGCGTTAAGCGTCGGAAAGTTAAAGTTGAAAAAGCAGTTGCCTAAAGATATATATAGGAGCGCGGCGACAGTGGGCCTCAGCGTGCGTGCGTGCGTGCGTGCGTGCGTGCGTGCTCGCCACAGTAGTGCTGTTCAGGCTGCCAGCAGCTCATAGTGCTTCAAGCATGGACGCTACTCAGCTGCCGCCCGCAGCCGCCCTATGCACAGCCCTATGCATTGATTGCCGTTTTACGACCCATAACCCCAAACACTAGTCGTCCGCTGTAGCCCCCCACCCCTCTCCCGCGCCACACCGCGACGCCGCGCCGCGCCACGCTGCGCTATTTCGTAATGAATCCCAGTATTTTAGCAGTAAACGTTAAAAGTTAAAACGTTAAAAGTTAAAACGTTAAAAGTTAAAAAGTTTAAAGTTAAAAAAGTTGAAGTTGAAATGTTAAAAGCTGAAACGTTGACAGTTGAAAAGTTGTGAGTTCGTGAGAAAAGTTACACAGCTCAAAGTTAAGCTGCTTGCGTTACTAGTTGAAACGCTAAAACTAAAAGCTTAAGGCAGTAAAAGCGATAAAAGTTAACGCGAAAAAGGTTAAAGTTCTGAGTTTGAAGTAGGAAGTTCAACGTTTGAGGCAAAACGTACAAAGTAAAAGTCATCTGCTTTCACGTTAGCGTTAGCGTTTTTTGTTTCGTACAAGGACAATAATTAACATGGACCGACGAATGAGTGACAAAAAAAAAAAAAATACGATGGGGTCCTCGTTAACAAATTAGCCTAAATATCGATGTTTTCCGGCATTTTTTAAAAATTTAAATTTGCCAGCAGGTCTCCTCACCAATGGACTGGCCCTCGTACATGCGGAAGTTGGGGTAGCCGGGGATGCTGGGGTCCTCGCTGAGGGCGCGGATGTTGTCCAGCTCGTGGCGCACGATGAGCTGGCGCTCCGCCGTGGTCAGCAGGTCCTCCCGGCTGCCCTTCTCGCCGACAAAGTCCCGCAGGTGGGCGAACAGGAACTCGCGCATCAGGCCCGCCTGGTCGCGCTTCTTCAGCTCCATGTCCTCGGCCAGCTCCAGCAGCTTGCGGCACGACGCGGACACGTGCAGGATCACGCCCTGGGGGGAAGCAGACAGGACCCTCGTCAGGCCGGCTGACGCGTAGTGTTGCCAGATAAGTAGGCAATAAAATTGCCCACGGTTACCCTGTGTGAAGCGGGCGGTATCATGCAACGCCTGCCTACCAGGCAAACTCTATCCACAGGAGGGTTTACTTTTGCCTGGTAGGCAGGCGTTAATACCGCCCGCTTCGCACAGGTGTATCGTGGGCAATTTTAGCCTACTCATCTGGCAACACTGACCGCACGTGCATACTCAATACTTATCGGCATGTCAGGCCGGTGCGGCTTGTGCTGAGTCCGTACCTCGCCGGGCTCCGTGTGCTGGCGACGCACAAGCAGTTCAGCGCCGCCGTGCGAGCGCGGCCCGCGCACCTTGTCCACGAGCCAGGCGATGGCGCGCGGCTGCACGCTGGCCGCGAACCGCACCACCATGTAGGTGGGCGGGAAGGGCGCGTCCGCGTCCTCGGAGTCCGTGAAGTCGAAGACATCGTCGATGAACGAGGTCTCTGCGCAGCACAAGACAGGACGCGCGATTTACTTTAAGCACGTCGATTATTTTTTTTTTGGGAAAGTGATCAAGTGTCTAAGTTGTCTGGAATGTATTCCAGATTTCTCAAAACACAAGACGAGCCGGTGGGGAGTAAAGCAGAGCCCTTAAATCTGATTTTTAGCAGACGATGCCTTTGGTCTAAGCAACTTTTACTCTTGGTTAGGTCCTAACCGTAAGGACGAAAAGCATACAACCTCCCGTCGCCAAGCACTGGCGTATTTAGTTAAGACGCGCTTGGCCCAGAGCGCGACGGCGGGGCGCGAGAGCGAGCGTGAGAGCGCGGCTCGGGAGCAGGGAGGGGAGGGAGGGCGAGGGAGGGGGCATACAAGCCGCGCTCTAGCGCCCGCTCTCGCGCCGCGCAGTCGCGCTCAGGGCCAAGCGCGTCTTAACTAAATACGCCAAAACCGGGTTTTCGGACGAACTGACCCTCGGGGGTTCGTCTAGGGGTACGTAAGAGTCCCTCTGCACAACCCGCGTCATTTCGGAGCATATTCATTTTTTGGCCAAAATTCGTAAAAATGCAAAGGCTATAGCCTTTGCGTTTTTGCGATTTTCGGTGGAAAAAACAATGTCTCCGATTTCGACCAAACTCACAGGTTACCTTCTTTTGGAACCAAAAAACACATAGCAAGCCCTAGGAGACCTATACCGGTCTTCGTTAGTGAGAAAATAGGCCCCTAAGCCACCCCGCCCGATCACAATGCGCGCTATCAGAAATACTGCATTGTATCGCAGACAAACCGGGTTTTCGGACGAACTGACCCTCGGGGGTTCGTCTAGGGGTACGTAAGAGTCCCTCTGCACAACCCGCGTCATTTCGGAGCATATTCATTTTTTGGCCAAAATTCGTAAAAATGCAAAGGCTATAGCCTTTGCGTTTTTGCGATTTTCGGTGGAAAAACAATGTCTCCGATTTCGACCAAACTCACAGGTTACCTTCTTTTGGAACCAAAAAACACATAGCAAGCCCTAGGAGACCTATACCGGTCTTCGTTAGTGAGAAAATAGGCCCCTAAGCCACCCCGCCCGATCACAATGCGCGCTATCAGAAATACTGCATTGTATCGCAGACAAACCGGGTTTTCGGACGAACTGACCCTCGGGGGTTCGTCTAGGGGTACGTAAGAGTCCCTCTGCACAACCCGCGTCTTTTCGGAGCATATTAATTTTTTGGCCAAAATTCGTAAAAATGCAAAGGCTATAGCCTTTGCGTTTTTGCGATTTTCGGTGGAAAAACCAATGTCTCCGATTTCGACCAAACTCACAGGTTACCTTTTTTTGGACCCAAAAAAAACATAGCAAGCCCTAGGAGACCTTTACCGGTCTTCGTTAGTGAGAAAATAGGCCCCTAAGCCACCCCGCCCGATCGCAATGCGCGCTATCAGAAATACTGCATTGTATCGCAGACAAACCGGGTTTTCGGACGAACTGACCCTCGGAGGTTCGTCAAGGGGTACGTAAGAGTCCCTCTGCACAACCCGCGTCATTTCGGAGCATATTAATTTTTTGGCCAAAATTCGTAAAAATGCAAAGGCTATAGCCTTTGCGTTTTTGCGATTTTCGGTGGAAAAAACAATGTCTCCGATTTCGACCAAACTCACAGGTTACCTTCTTTTGGAACCAAAAAACACATAGCAAGCCCTAGGAGACCTATACCGGTCTTCGTTAGTGAGAAAATAGGCCCCTAAGCCACCCCGCCCGATCACAATGCGCGCTATCAGAAATACTGCATTGTATCGCAGACAAACCGGGTTTTCGGACGAACTGACCCTCGGGGGTTCGTCTAGGGATACGTAAGAGTCCCTCTGCACAACCCGCGTCATTTCGGAGCATATTATTTTTTTGGCCAAAATTCGTAAAAATGCAAAGGCTATAGCCTTTGCGTTTTTGCGATTTTCGGTGGCAAAAACAATGTCTCCGATTTCGACCAAACTCACAGGTTACCTTCTTTTGGAACCAAAAAACACATAGCAAGCCCTAGGAGACCTATACCGGTCTTCGTTAGTGAGAAAATAGGCCCCTAAGCCACCCCGCCCGATCACAATGCGCGCTATCAGAAATACTGCATTGTATCGCAGACAAACCGGGTTTTCGGACGAACTGACCCTCGGGGTTCGTCTAGGGGTACGAAAGAGTCCCTCTGCACAACCCGCGTCATTTCGGAGCATATTAATTTTTTGGCCAAAATTCGTAAAAATGCAAAGGCTATAGCCTTTGCGTTTTTGCGATTTTCGGTGGAAAAACAATGTCTCCGATTTCGACCAAACTCACAGGTTACCTTCTTTTGGAACCAAAAAACACATAGCAAGCCCTAGGAGACCTATACCGGTCTTCGTTAGTGAGAAAATAGGCCCCTAAGCCACCCCGCCCGATCACAATGCGCGCTATCAGAAATACTGCATTGTATCGCAGACAAACCGGGTTTTCGGACGAACTGACCCTCGGGGGTTCGTCTAGGGGTACGTAAGAGTCCCTCTGCACAACCCGCGTCATTTCGGAGCATATTAATTTTTTGGCCAAAATTCGTAAAAATGCAAAGGCTATAGCCTTTGCGTTTTTGCGATTTTCGGTGGAAAAAACAATGTCTCCGATTTCGACCAAACTCACAGGTTACCTTCTTTTGGAACCAAAAAACACATAGCAAGCCCTAGGAGACCTATACCGGTCTTCGTTAGTGAGAAAATAGGCCCCTAAGCCACCCCGCCCGATCACAATGCGCGCTATCAGAAATACTGCATTGTATCGCAGACAAACCGGGTTTTCGGACGAACTGACCCTCGGGGGTTCGTCTAGGGGTACGTAAGAGTCCCTCTGCACAACCCGCGTCATTTCGGAGCATATTAATTTTTTGGCCAAAATTCGTAAAAATGCAAAGGCTATAGCCTTTGCGTTTTTGCGATTTTCGGTGGAAAAACAGTGTCTCCGATTTCGACCAAACTCACAGGTTACCTTCTTTTGGAACCAAAAAACACATAGCAAGCCCTAGGAGACCTATACCGGTCTTCGTTAGTGAGAAAATAGGCCCCTAAGCCACCCCGCCCGATCACAATGCGCGCTATCAGAAATACTGCATTGTATCGCAGACAAACCGGGTTTTCGGACGAACTGACCCTCGAGGGTTCGTCTAGGGGTACGTAAGAGTCCCTCTGCACAACCCGCGTCATTTCGGAGCATATTAATTTTTTGGCTAAAATTCGTAAAAATGCAAAGACTATTGCCTTTGCGTTTTTGCGATTTTCGGTGGAAAAACAATGTCTCCGATTTCGACCAAACTCACAGGTTACCTTCTTTTGGAAAAAAAAACACATAGCAAGCCCTAGGAGACCTACACCGGTCTTCGTTAGTGAGAAAATAGGCCACTAAGCCACCCCGCCCGATCATAATGCGCGCTATCAGAAATACTGCATTGTATCGCAGACAAACCGGGTTTTCGGACGAACTGACCCTCGGGGGTTCGTCTAGGGGTACGTAAGAGTCCCTCTGCACAACCCGCGTCATTTCGGAGCATATTAATTTTTTGGCCAAAATTCGTAAAAATGCAAAGGCTATAGCCTTTGCGTTTTTGCGATTTTCGGTGGAAAAAACAATGTCTCCGATTTCGACCAAACTCACAGGTTACCTTCTTTTGGAACCAAAAAACACACAGCAAGTCCTAGGAGTCCTATACCGAACTTCGTTAGTGAGAAAATAGGCCCCTAAGCCACCCGCCCGATCACAATGCGCGCTATCAGAAATACTGCATTGTATCGCAGACAAACCGGGTTTTCGGACGAACTGACCCTCGGGGGTTCGTCTAGGGGTACGTAAGAGTCCCTCTGCACAACCCGCGTCATTTCGGAGCATATTAATTTTTTGGCCAAAATTCGTAAAAATGCAAAGGCTATAGCCTTTGCGTTTTTGCGATTTTCGGTGGAAAAACAGTGTCTCCGATTTCGACCAAACTCACAGGTTACCTTCTTTTGGAACCAAAAAACACATAGCAAGCCCTAGGAGACCTATACCGGTCTTCGTTAGTGAGAAAATAGGCCCCTAAGCCACCCCGCCCGATCACAATGCGCGCTATCAGAAATACTGCATTGTATCGCAGACAAACCGGGTTTTTGGACGAACTGACCCTCGAGGGTTCGTCTAGGGGTACGTAAGAGTCCCTCTGCACAACCCGCGTCATTTCGGAGCATATTAATTTTTTGGCCAAAATTCGTAAAAATGCAAAGGCTATAGCCTTTGCGTTTTTGCGATTTTCGGTGGAAAAAACAATGTCTCCGATTTCGACCAAACTCACAGGTTACCTTCTTTTGGAACCAAAAAACACATAGCAAGCCCTAGGAGACCTATACCGGTCTTCGTTAGTGAGAAAATAGGCCCCTAAGCCACCCCGCCCGATCACAATGCGCGCTATCAGAAATACTGCATTGTATCGCAGACAAACCGGGTTTTCGGACGAACTGACCCTCGGGGGTTCGTCTAGGGGTACGTAAGAGTCCCTCTGCACAACCCGCGTCATTTCGGAGCATATTAATTTTTTGGCCAAAATTCGTAAAAATGCAAAGGCTATAGCCTTGGCGTTTTTGCGATTTTCGGTGGAAAAAACAATGTCTCCGATTTCGACCAAACTCACAGGTTACCTTCTTTTGGAACCAAAAAACACATAGCAAGCCCTAGGAGACCTATACCGGTCTTCGTTAGTGAGAAAATAGGCCCCTAAGCCACCCCGCCCGATCACAATGCGCGCTATCAGAAATACTGCATTGTATCGCAGACAAACCGGGTTTTCGGACGAACTGACCCTCGGGGTTCGTCTAGGGGTACGTAAGAGTCCCTCTGCACAACCCGCGTCATTTCGGAGCATATTAATTTTTTGGCCAAAATTCGTAAAAATGCAAAGGCTATAGCCTTTGCGTTTTTGCGATTTTCGGTGGAAAAACAATGTCTCCGATTTCGACCAAACTCACAGGTTACCTTCTTTTGGAACCAAAAACACATAGCAAGCCCTAGGAGACCTATACCGGTCTTCGTTAGTGAGAAAATAGGCCCTAAGCCACCCCGCCCGATCACAATGCGCGCTATCAGAAATACTGCATTGTATCGCAGACAAACCGGGTTTTCGGACGAACTGACCCTCGGGGGTTGGTCTAGGGGTACGTCAGAGTACCGCAGCACAACCCGCGTCATTTCGGAGCATATTAATTTTTTGGCCAAAATTCGTAAAATTGCAAAGGCTATAGCCTTTGCGTTTTGCGATTTTCGGTGGAAAAACAGTGTCTCCGATTTCGACCAAACTCACAGGTTACCTTTTTTTGGACCCAAAAAAAACATAGCAAGCCCTAGGAGACCTATACCGGTCTTCGTTAGTGAGAAAATAGGCCCCAAAGCCACCCCGCCCGATCGCAATGCGCGCTATCAGAAATACTGCATTGTATCGCAGACAAACCGGGTTTTCGGACGAACTGACCCTCGGGGGTTCGTCTAGGGGTACGTAAGAGTCCCTCTGCACAACCCGCGTCATTTCGGAGCATATTAATTTTTTGGCCAAAATTCGTAAAAATGCAAAGGCTATAGCCTTTGCGTTTTTGCGATTTTCGGTGGAAAAACCAATGTCTCCGATTTCGACCAAACTCACAGGTTACCTTCTTTTGGACCCAAAAAATACATAGCAAGCCCTAGGAGACCTATACCGGTCTTCGTTAGTGAGAAAATAGGCCCCTAAGCGACCCCGCCCGATCACAATGCGCGCTATCAGAAATACTGCATTGTATCGCAGACAGACCGGGTTGTCGGACGAACTGACCCTCGGGGTTCGTCTAGGGTACGTAAGAGTCCCTCTGCACAACCCGCGTCATTTCGGAGCATATTCATTTTTGGCCAAAATTCGTAAAAATGCAAAGGCTATAGCCTTTGCGTTTTTGCGATTTTCGGTGGAAAAACAATGTCTCCGATTTCGACCAAACTCACAGGTTACCTTCTTTGGACCCCAAAAACACATAGCAAGCCCTAGGAGACCTATACCGGTCTTCGTTAGTGAGAAAATAGGCCCCTAAGCCACCCCGCCCGATCACAATGCGCGCTATCAGAAATACTGCATTGTATCGCAGACAAACCGGGTTTTCGGACGAACTGACCCTCGGGGGTTCGTCTAGGGGTACGTAAGAGTCCCTCTGCACAACCCGCGTCATTTCGAGCATATTCATTTTTGGCCAAAATTCGTAAAAATGCAAAGGCTATAGCCTTTGCGTTTTTGCGATTTTCGGTGGAAAAACCAATGTCTCCGATTTCGACCAAACTCACAGGTTACCTTCTTTGGACCCAAAAAACACATAGCAAGCCCTAGGAGACCTTTACCGGTCTTCGTTAGTGAGAAAATAGGCCCCTAAGCCACCCCGCCCGATCGCAATGCGCGCTATCAGAAATACTGCATTGTATCGCAGACAAACCGGGTTTTTGGACGAACTGACCCTCGAGGGTTCGTCAAGGGGTTCGTAAGAGTCCCTCTGCACAACCCGCGTCATTTCGGAGCATATTAATTTTTTGGCCAAAATTCGTAAAAATGCAAAGGTTATAGCCTTTGCGTTTTTGCGATTTTCGGTGGAAAAACCAATGTCTCCGATTTCGACCAAACTCACAGGTTACCTTCTTTGGACCCAAAAAACACATAGCAAGCCCTAGGAGACCTATACCGGTCTTCGTTAGTGAGAAAATAGGCCCCTAAGCCACCCCGCCCGATCACAATGCGCGCTATCAGAAATACTGCATTGTATCGCAGACAAACCGGGTTTTCGGACGAACTGACCCTCGGGGGTTCGTCTAGGGGTACGTAAGAGTCCCTCTGCACAACCCGCGTCATTTCGGAGCATATTCATTTTTTGGCCAAAATTCGTAAAAATGCAAAGGCTATAGCCTTGGCGTTTTTGCGATTTTCGGTGGAAAAAACAATGTCTCCGATTTCGACCAAACTCACAGGTTACCTTCTTTTGGAACCAAAAAACACATAGCAAGCCCTAGGAGACCTATACCGGTCTTCGTTAGTGAGAAAATAGGCCCCTAAGCCACCCCGCCCGATCACAATGCGCGCTATCAGAAATACTGCATTGTATCGCAGACAAACCGGGTTTTCGGACGAACTGACCCTCGGGGTTCGTCTAGGGGTACGTAAGAGTCCCTCTGCACAACCCGCGTCATTTCGGAGCATATTCATTTTTGGCCAAAATTCGTAAAAATGCAAAGGCTATAGCCTTTGCGTTTTTGCGATTTTCGCTGGAAAAAACAATGTCTCCGATTTCGACCAAACTCACAGGTTACCTTCTTTTGGACCCAAAAACACATAGCAAGCCCTAGGAGACCTATACCGGTCTTCGTTAGTGAGAAAATAGGCCCCTAAGCCACCCCGCCCGATCACAATGCGCGCTATCAGAAATACTGCATTGTATCGCAGACAAACCGGGTTTTCGGAGGAACTGACCCTCGGGGGTTCGTCTAAGGGTACGTAAGAGTCCCTCTGCACAACCCGCGTCATTTCGGAGCATATTCATTTTTTGGCCAAAATTCGTAAAAATGCAAAGGCTATAGCCTTGGCGTTTTTGCGATTTTCGGTGGAAAAAACAATGTCTCCGATTTCGACCAAACTCACAGGTTACCTTCTTTTGGAACCAAAAAACACATAGCAAGCCCTAGGAGACCTATACCGGTCTTCGTTAGTGAGAAAATCGGCCCTAAGCCACCCCGCCCGATCACAATGCGCGCTATCAGAAATACTGCATTGTATCGCAGACAAACCGGGTTTTCGGACGAACTGACCCTCGGGGGTTCGTCTAGGGGTACGTAAGAGTCCCTCTGCACAACCCGCGTCATTTCGGAGCATATTCATTTTTTGGCCAAAATTCGTAAAAATGCAAAGGCTATAGCCTTTGCGTTTTTGCGATTTTCGGTGGAAAAAACAATGTCTCCGATTTCGACCAAACTCACAGGTTACCTTCTTTTGGAACCAAAAAACACATAGCAAGCCCTAGGAGACCTATACCGGTCTTCGTTAGTGAGAAAATAGGCCCCTAAGCCACCCCGCCCGATCACAATGCGCGCTATCAGAAATACTGCATTGTATCGCAGACAAACCGGGTTTTCGGACGAACTGACCCTCGGGGGTTCGTCTAGGGGTACGTAAGAGTCCCTCTGCACAACCCGCGTCATTTCGGAGCATATTCATTTTTTGGCCAAAATTCGTAAAAATGCAAAGGCTATAGCCTTGGCGTTTTTGCGATTTTCGGTGGAAAAAACAATGTCTCCGATTTCGACCAAACTCACAGGTTACCTTCTTTTGGAACCAAAAAACACATAGCAAGCCCTAGGAGACCTATACCGGTCTTCAAAAGTGAGAAAATAGGCCCCTAAGCCACCCCGCCCGATCACAATGCGCGCTATCAGAAATACTGCATTGTATCGCAGACAAACCGGGTTTTCGGACGAACTGACCCTCGGGGGTTCGTCTAGGGGTACGTAAGAGTCCCTCTGCACAACCCGCGTCATTTCGGAGCATATTCATTTTTTGGCCAAAATTCGTAAAAATGCAAAGGCTATAGCCTTGGCGTTTTTGCGATTTTCGGTGGAAAAAACAATGTCTCCGATTTCGACCAAACTCACAGGTTACCTTCTTTTGGAACCAAAAAACACATAGCAAGCCCTAGGAGACCTATACCGGTCTTCGTTAGTGAGAAAATAGGCCCCTAAGCCACCCCGCCCGATCACAATGCGCGCTATCAGAAATACTGCATTGTATCGCAGACAAACCGGGTTTTCGGACGAACTGACCCTCGGGGGTTCGTCTAGGGGTACGTAAGAGTCCCTCTGCACAACCCGCGTCATTTCGGAGCATATTCATTTTTTGGCCAAAATTCGTAAAAATGCAAAGGCTATAGCCTTG
This sequence comes from Frankliniella intonsa, assembly GCA_033675135.1. NCBI lineage: Eukaryota > Metazoa > Arthropoda > Insecta > Thysanoptera > Thripidae > Frankliniella > Frankliniella intonsa. Next base: position 10,012,755 of record CM066255.1, on the reverse strand, counting down.
GCGTTTTTGCGATTTTCGGTGGAAAAAACAATGTCTCCGATTTCGACCAAACTCACAGGTTACCTTCTTTTGGAACCAAAAAACACATAGCAAGCCCTAGGAGACCTATACCGGTCTTCGTTAGTGAGAAAATAGGCCCCTAAGCCACCCCGCCCGATCACAATGCGCGCTATCAGAAATACTGCATTGTATCGCAGACAAACCGGGTTTTCGGACGAACTGACCCTCGGGGGTTCGTCTAGGGGTACGTAAGAGTCCCTCTGCACAACCCGCGTCATTTCGGAGCATATTCATTTTTTGGCCAAAATTCGTAAAAATGCAAAGGCTATAGCCTTGGCGTTTTTGCGATTTTCGGTGGAAAAAACAATGTCTCCGATTTCGACCAAACTCACAGGTTACCTTCTTTTGGAACCAAAAAACACATAGCAAGCCCTAGGAGTCCTATACCGAACTTCGTTAGTGAGAAAATAGGCCCCTAAGCCACCCGCCCGATCACAATGCGCGCTATCAGAAATACTGCATTGTATCGCAGACAAACCGGGTTTTCGGACGAACTGACCCTCGGGGGTTCGTCTAGGGGTACGTAAGAGTCCCTCTGCACAACCCGCGTCATTTCGGAGCATATTCATTTTTTGGCCAAAATTCGTAAAAATGCAAAGGCTATAGCCTTGGCGTTTTTGCGATTTTCGGTGGAAAAAACAATGTCTCCGATTTCGACCAAACTCACAGGTTACCTTCTTTTGGAACCAAAAAACACATAGCAAGCCCTAGGAGACCTATACCGGTCTTCGTTAGTGAGAAAATAGGCCCCTAAGCCACCCCGCCCGATCACAATGCGCGCTATCAGAAATACTGCATTGTATCGCAGACAAACCGGGTTTTCGGACGAACTGACCCTCGGGGGTTCGTCTAGGGGTACGTAAGAGTCCCTCTGCACAACCCGCGTCATTTCGGAGCATATTCATTTTTTGGCCAAAATTCGTAAAAATGCAAAGGCTATAGCCTTGGCGTTTTTGCGATTTTCGGTGGAAAAAACAATGTCTCCGATTTCGACCAAACTCACAGGTTACCTTCTTTTGGAACCAAAAAACACATAGCAAGCCCTAGGAGACCTATACCGGTCTTCAAAAGTGAGAAAATAGGCCCCTAAGCCACCCCGCCCGATCACAATGCGCGCTATCAGAAATACTGCATTGTATCGCAGACAAACCGGGTTTTCGGACGAACTGACCCTCGGGGGTTCGTCTAGGGGTACGTAAGAGTCCCTCTGCACAACCCGCGTCATTTCGGAGCATATTCATTTTTTGGCCAAAATTCGTAAAAATGCAAAGGCTATAGCCTTGGCGTTTTTGCGATTTTCGGTGGAAAAAACAATGTCTCCGATTTCGACCAAACTCACAGGTTACCTTCTTTTGGAACCAAAAAACACATAGCAAGCCCTAGGAGACCTATACCGGTCTTCAAAAGTGAGAAAATAGGCCCCTAAGCCTGACCCATGGAGGTTGGTCTAGGGGTACGTTAGAGTCCCCCTGCACAACCCTCGTCATTTAGGAGCATTTTAATTTTCGGTCGAAAATCGCAAAAAATGCGAAAGCTATTGGCGTATTTAGTTAAGACGCGCTTGGCCCAGAGCGCGAGAGCGCGGCTCGGGAGGGGGCATACGAGCCGCGCTCTCGCGCTCGCTTTCGCGTCGCGCCGTCGCGCTCTGGGCCAAGCGTGTCTTAACTAAATACGCTACACTAGGTCTGACTTGGTGCGAGCAATTAGAGAGTTGCGAACTGATAATGCTGATAATGCTCGAGGAGGAAATGAGTCATGTCAACACCCACGGTATCGGCGAAGATCTAGAGATAGCCCTGGAATTTTTCACAATAATTCCACGGCGAGAGGGGCCAAATATTTTAAATTTGACGCCTATTTTTCTTTTTGAGAGAAAGATAAATACTAATGTGACAAGGTGGTACTGTGTCGATAAAATAAGTGCGGTTTATAATACACGGACATTAAAATATATTTAACAATCGAAATATTTTTTTTCATAGTGCGAACGTCAAACTTCAAACGTGGAAAAAGTCTTTAAAAATTTTGGCAGCACTATGAAAGAGCGGAACAGCTGATCACGGCCAAGGCCAAGGTAAACAAGTATTTCCGAAGTATGCCGAACAGACCTGAAGTTTGCAAACAAAGAAAGTCACACGAAATTTCCGTAGTTGGACGAGTTGAACACGTTGCACAAGCAAAATAAAAATACGCAACTGTAATAAAAAAAAAATTTACTGCTTTCTGCTTTGAACTTGTTGCACATCTTATTTCCAAACAACGTAGAAGCAAAACAGACATCAGACAACCGTTCACCCCTACCTCAAAAACAGACCAATAGTAATAATGCTCTTCGCGAACAACACAGGAATTTTCTCACAACTGTAAATAATTCATCAAACATTTTTTCTGAATTCGTGACTCACCTGGTGATGTCATCGCGCCTGTGTCGGCGGCCGTGGGCGCCCTAACCTCTCCACAGTGTTGTAGACCTCCGTGTCGTCGCTGACACTTGTCCGCCCCGCACTCACCGGCGCGGAGGGCGCGCTCACATGGGCAGGGCGCAAGTTTTCGCCGCGGTCACGGCGCGTGGCACTACCCGCGACGGCGCCAGTTTGGTACTATTTTAATTTTAGCAGTAAGACTTGTCTGCCGGGGGCCGCCCGCTGCCTCAGTGTTTAGACCGGGACGGGAGGGGAGGGGGCGGGAGGGAGACGAAAGCGGAGCGGGGAGGAAGGGTTGTGCTGCCGCACGCCGCCGACAGATCGCGGCACCGCACTGGCCCGGCCCAGACGGCCCAGACCCACAGCCGGAGCACAGCGCGGAGTATCGCCGCGAAAGCGCCTGGGCAGGCGCTCTGGCGCCCTCCAGCGCGGGGTACTGCCAGCGCTGGGGAATGACCGGCGACCCCGAACCCCAGACCCGAGCGGAGTGCCCCGTGAATGGAGGGCTCAAGGCCTTAGCAAAGGCTGCGGAGGGCGGTGCGGCTGGACACGGGGCCAAAGACTTCCGAATTTCACCAACGAGGATGTATTCACTTATGTAATACCCTCTACACGTCACCTGGGTCACAGGGTATTTCGCGTAACGTAAGACCGAAACATAACAAAATATGCTCTAATATGGTAGATTTTTCCATGTGATACGGGTGTAATAAGGAGTATCAGTATTGCCAGAAAAGTAGGCAAAAACCGCCCAATCACACAGCCGTGCCCGAAGGTCGGTATCGACAGAGAGAGATGTCTGATTGTCGGCCTGGCCCGGCCGGCGCCGGCGGCCGGCCCGGCCCGGCGCGGCGGGGAACGGGGGTTAGGGGGTTAGGGGGTTGGGATGGTCGCGGCTTATCCTTGTTGTCGTCGCTCGGGAAACTAAATCTCAGAGCCCGGGAGACCCGCCGCCGCAAATAACTCACCAGTCTCAGCGCGCGCCCGTCCGAGTAGCACCGGCCGCTCCCTCCGCTCCTCCAGGACCCTCCTCCGGGACCCTCCTTCTTCCCCAGCAGCAGCGACAGGGCGGCCGCAGCAGCAGCAGCATGCGCGAGTGCATCTCCATCCACGTGGGGCAGGCCGGCTGCCAGACGGGCAACGCCTGCTGGGAGCTGTACTGCCTGGAGCACGGCATCCAGCCCGACGGCCAGATGCCGTCAGACAAGACGGTGGGCGGCGGCGACGACTCGTTCAACACCTTCTTCAGCGAGACGGGCGCCGGCAAGCACGTGCCCCGGGCCGTGTTCATGGACCTGGAGCCCACCGTCGTGGGTGAGTACAGCTGACCGGGCTGGGCCGGGCCGGGCCGGGCCGCGCGCTGCCCCGGGGGCACAGGCATTTTTAATGTGTCCGTGGTGCTGGTGCAGACGAGGTGCGCACGGGCACGTACCGCCAGCTGTTCCACCCGGAGCAGCTCATCACGGGCAAGGAGGACGCGGCCAACAACTACGCGCGCGGCCACTACACCGTGGGCAAGGAGATCGTGGACCTGGTGCTGGACCGCGTGCGCAAGCTGGCCGACATGTGCACGGGGCTGCAGGGCTTCCTGCTGTTCCACTCGTTCGGCGGCGGCACCGGCTCCGGCTTCACCTCCCTGCTCATGGAGCGCCTCTCCGTCGACTACGGCAAGAAGTCCAAGCTCGAGTTTGCCGTGTACCCGGCGCCGCAGATCTCCACCGCCGTCGTAAGTCAGTCGCTCGCGCTGCTAAGGCGGGGGCGGGACCAGGGCCCTCTCATTTCGAGAACGGAAAAAGAGAGACGGAGATCGACACCCCCGATCTCAAAGTGAGAGGGCCCTGCCCTGGGCGGGACACTTTGCGGAAAAGGGTAGAGATAGGTTGTAAGGCTGCGCGTGCGCGCAGGTGGAGCCGTACAACTCAATCCTGACGACGCACACCACGCTGGAGCACTCGGACTGCTGCTTCATGGTGGACAACGAGGCCATCTACGACGTGTGCCGCCGCAACCTGGACATCGAGCGGCCGACCTACACCAACCTCAACCGCCTCATCGGCCAGATCGTGTCGTCCGTCACGGCCTCGCTGCGCTTCGACGGCGCGCTCAACGTCGACCTCACCGAGTTCCAGACCAACCTGGTGCCCTACCCGCGCATCCACTTCCCGCTCGTGACGTACGCGCCGGTGAGTGTCGTCGTGTCCGACACACGGCTGTGGAGTGCTTCACATTACTCAATGTAGAGCACCCTCCAGTCTCACCTCGCGTCCCGCTCATCTCCTCCCCTCGCAGATCATCTCGGCCGAGAAGGCGTACCACGAGCAGCTGACGGTGGCCGAGATCTCCAACGCGTGCTTCGAGCCGGCCAACCAGATGGTCAAGTGCGACCCGCGGCACGGCAAGTACATGGCGTGCTGCATGCTGTTCCGCGGCGACGTGGTGCCCAAGGACGTGAACGCCGCCATCGCCACCATCAAGACGAAGCGCGCCATCCAGTTCGTGGACTGGTGCCCGACGGGCTTCAAGGTGGGCATCAACTACCAGCCGCCGACCGTGGTGCCCGGCGGCGACCTGGCCAAGGTGCAGCGCGCCGTGTGCATGCTGTCCAACACGACGGCCATCGTCGAGGCGTGGGCGCGGCTCAACCACAAGTTCGACCTCATGTTCGCCAAGCGCGCCTTCGTGCACTGGTACGTCGGCGAGGGCATGGAGGAGGGCGAGTTCTCCGAGGCGCGCGAGGACCTGGCCGCCCTGGAGAAGGACTACGAGGAGGTGGGCATGGACTCGGTGGAGGGCGAGGGCGAGGAGGAGTGAGGCGCTGTCAAGGCCCCGCCCCGCACCGGTCGCGCTCCACTAAACGCTGGATGGAATTTTCTTTTTATCGACCGACAACAGAAGTGGGTCTTGTTTGTCGCTCAGTTGTTGTGTTTATGGTTTCTGCACTGTTTTTTTATTTCACCACTCTTGCTCCGAGGATTGGTGTTTGTGCCTGTTGAATCTCAACGTTTCCTAGGTATTAGGAAATCTCATTATAGTTGCATGTACCTTGTAAGTTAATAATAACTTGTCAATGTTTGAATAATGAATTATACACACTAGCTTTGTTTATAATTCTCTAGAAACTGATTATTTACATTAATTTGGTCCCCGAGGGAATGAACATAAAATACAAAATGCAAAACGATGCAAAATATACATAAAAGCTCTCATTTCCACACACTTCGCATCCCGTCAGAAACCACTTTCATTTCTTTGGTCACATACTGTACGCATTATACGCATTAATATTAAGTAATATTAAAGCAGTTTTAAACAATTCAATAAACAAAGATCCATATAAAAAAGACAATATACAGTATAGCTTTGCTATTTACTTTCTAGTAGTAACACTGATTGATTGAAAAATCATTTGGTTCATAAATTTCTTAAACAGTTGCTAGGGGATTGATTGGTATCATGTGACTGTAGCAGCTTGCTGTAAAAGGGCAATTGATTATTCTTGGGATATGTGCTCATTTCAATGTACGAAATACTAGTAAGTTTCAGTCATAAAAGATGAACAGACTTATATGGTTGATCATATAACAAAACCTAGGCACTTCTCTCTATGAGAGAAATTTTAACAATGTTGCGTAAGATCAAGTAAAAAAGGCGAGTTTTCCAAAAAAAAAAATGTTAAGAAGAAAATAAATGAAAGTCCTAAAAGGAATAAATACTTAACTTAGTTTCAGCACCTTTCAATTAATTTAAGAAAATTATTCAAAGAGTATCCTAACACCAAATTAGGAACTTATTTACAGGACTATTGACAATTTCTATAATCTCTACAAGACACTAGTTCTTCACTCATGTTTCTTTAAATTTAAGTTTCTAGTCTACACAATTATACAAAACGTACAAATTTTACAAAGACCACGCCATAAACATGAAAAGACGACATACATTTGCCAGCAATAAATAGAATTTCATATTCAACCCAGTCAGATATGCTTGGTAAAACTCATAAACCTTACACATGTCTCTGACAAGGCACAATGATTACAAAAAGAAACAACAACGTAAAAAATGTCCATATAAACTTATTAAAATACCAAGGAATCATTCCTCAAGTGGTAACTGATGGCACAGGCATGCAGGCAGGCAGACACATTCACAACTTGCCAGCTTCGAACCCTCGACGATAGGCCGCCCGTCAGACGGCGCGCCCGTCGTGTCAGCAGAGCTAATAATGTCAGCCCGGGTCAGCGGCAGCTGACTGACGGGACGGGACGGCGCGGTCAGGCGTGGGGCGGGGCGGGGCGGGGCGGGGCCGGGCAGGACAGCACGGGCACAGGGGCGCGGTCCGCCAGGGAGGTAACCTTTCAGCTCCGCAGCGTCCCGTGCCGCTGCCGACCCCTGCCCTGCCCTGCCCTTCTCCTCCTACATCGACACCGTGAATGCCAGGGGCGGCGGCGCGGGCGCCGGAGAGGTGCGTGCGAGGCGCTCGGGCGAGGGCTGTCCGCTCCGCTCGGCCGGGAAGGACCAGGACGGGAAGGACAGCGCGCACTCGAGCAGGAGGGCCTTGGCCTCCGCCTCGGACGCACCCGGCGCGCACTAGGCTCCGTTGGTCAGCCCGTGCAGCTCGGGGTCCTTGGTCAGCTCGTCGATGGTCGCGATTGTGACCTGCAGTCGGGAAAAAGGCAATCCAATAAGTGAACGGGGCGGGGCTGGGGGATTATGGCACGCACCCATCGCGGGCCGGGCGGGACCGGGCGGGACCGGGCGGGGCGGCAGGGGCGGAACAGGAAGGGGAGAAGCCCCTAGGCAGTCCGGCCCGGCCCGGCCCGGGCAGCTCGGCCCACCGCAGCCCTCTCCCCTTCCCCTCCATCCACTGGTGCATGGTTAGTCGCCTCGCCTCACCTCGCGTTTTAACCAGGGCGGCGGCGCGGGTAATAGGGGTAATAGTCGGGGCGGGGGGAGCCGAGATTTGAACCCGTGACACGCCTGTCCTGTCCTGTCATCGAGCTGAGGGACACGTGCGGGCTGGGCAGACCCGACCCGACCCGCGTCAGGCTTCAATAGAGAGCTGGCTACCAGACAGACAGTCTGGTGCCCCCGTCGAGACCGCACTAACAGGGGGAACGACTTTTCGGGACTCCGATTGAGTTTAAGGGGGAGAGAGACAGGTGGTAAGACTGCGATGGTTGCCTTTCCAACTGACTCTCTTTCCAGCTCAAGCAAGATATCCCTCCCTCCCTCCCTCCCTCCTTCCCACTGTCCGTAAACCGTCACGATACTCACCCTCTTGGGCGTCTTCTTGCACTCCCCTCGGTCGTCGATAACGCCCATGTTCTCGAATATCGCCTCCCGCTCGGGGCCCAGCTTGTCCTCCTGCGCAGAGAGAAAGACAGAAATTAAAGGTTGAGTGCTGTGGGGATGGGGGGAACGGCTTGGATTCGACAAAAATTTAATTAAAACAGATGACAGGCGAACACCCAGCCCGTCCACTCTCCCTCCGGACCCGCGATATTACGGCACCATTACTTTCGTATCAATTTTGTTTTTGTTTTTCATTTTTGTCGACACTAGACGCACGTAAATAACAATTATTCCACGTGGATGTGGGTACCCAGTGCAGCGGGGGCGACCGGACCGGACCGCCTGATTGGTACCGTTATTACCTCCCCGTCAGGGTGCGGGTTACGCAACGAGCGCGCCAGGAAACCGACAGAGTCGGTGAGAGGGGAGTAGGACAGGCGCAGGGCGGCGGGGGCGGGAGAGGGAGAGGGGTTGGAGAGGGTGAGCGGGCGGCGGGGGCCTTTTGGAGGGGGAGGGGTGCGATGGATTGAAAACGTGTTACACCTCCGATACGCCTATCGGACACTCGTCATCCCCCGGGCAGGGGTGCAGGCTAGCCGGGGTGAGGACGAGGGGGTGCAGCGAGCACTCCAGAGCAGAGACGGGGACGGGGTGGGAGCGGAGTGCGGAGTGCAGCGACGCGGGGCGGGGCGGGGCGGGGCGGGGCGGAGGGCTGGAGCGGCGCGGCGGAGCCTCCCTCCACCCCCGGCCGGGCCGGGCACTGCCCCTCGGCTCCTCTTCTCATCACTGACAGCTTATTAATATCCCATCAAAACAGTCGGGCGCGGGCGGGCCGCGTCCGAAACACACACGCGGCGCGGCGCAGGCACCCCAACGGGACACCGCACCACAGGGGCGGGGGCGGGACTGCCTCAAAGAAGCGGCGGCGCTTATTCGCACGCCGACGATGTGCAGGCCGGCCGGCCGGGCCCGAGAGATATGATTCCGGAGCGCCGCTTTATATTGGTTTAGGATCGCGACGGCGACGACGGCGACGGTATGGGGATGGCGGTGTTGTCGGAGGAGGTGCGGGGCGGGGAGGGGGGCGTAACCAAATTATGCGTCACGCCCCGCGGAGGAGAAGGAGGAGGAGGAGGAGGAGGAGTGCGGCGGCGCCGACGAGGAGGAGCGTTGTTCCGAAGAGAGTCGCCATCCATCAGGGCGGCACGAGGGCGGAGGAGGCGTCCTCGCCCCGCTATGTCCTCGGACTAAAACGAACGCGTCGCGGAGGGCGCGGAGCCCTCCCTAGGGCACTGCTACAGTGCACTAGAGAACTAGGGCGGCGCGGCGCGCGGGTCACACGATGGCACACAGCGGGCTGCATCTGGTGTTGCCTATCGCACGAATTAATACTTTTGGCCTTACGAGTAAGGCACAAAGCCGCCTTCAAAATTTTTAAGTTGGAGCAACCATTGTGTCAGCTCAGAGACAACCATAAAATCGTGGTTGAAACAGGAGGATCATGGTTGTGACGACCGACATTGCTGTATCAACCTTGAATCCTAGTAGCCCCCGCCTGCTCCTGCCGTCGGGTACTCACGTGCGTGTAGTAGTAGTCGGCGTGGTGCTTGGTGTAGGCCACGACGCAGAGCAGCGCCGCGCCGGTGAGGATGAGCAGCGCGACGGCGGCGGCCGCGGCGATGACGCCCAGCTGCGAGTCGGCCGAGAGCAGGGAGCGCGGCGAGTCCGGGCCGACGCCCATGCCGCCCGAGCACCAGGCCAGCGCGGCCAGCGACAGCGCCTCGAGCGGCTCGCCCGCCAGCGAGCGCGGCGCGTCGCAGCGCAGCCGGCGCCACGGCGACTCGGGGGCGCTGCGCGCCACGCGGCTCAGCAGCGGCGGCAGGTGGCAGCGGTCGCACGACCAGTGGTTGCCGTCCAGCAGCACCTGCAACAGCAGTGTCCTGTTTGAAAACCGGGAGGAAGTTCACTGCAAATGCAGAGATTGCAGGAGTCAGATGTGTCGTGTCATCGAAAAGAAGCGAGATTTCCCCCTTTGCGGGGTTTGTATGAGCAGCATCTCCAACAAGAACGCAGCGACCGTCAAAGCAATGTCTTGCCGAGGAAGTAATATTACGTCAGCGAACGACGAAGAGAATCTTTCCGAATCACGCTCCATCTCGGGCCTGAGGCCACGCACAGGGCGTGTCCATATGTCCCAGCCCGGTGCCACCAGCAGCAGCAGCTGCTGAAGGTCACAGGGCAGGGCGGCGGCAGCGGTACAGGGTGCACAACATGTAGGCCAAACGCGTGGGGAGATATTTCGTCTTCGTCCTCCTAATGCGCGACCCACACGCACACACACACACACACGACGCGATGAGCATTGTGCGCGCAGACGGAACGCCACACTCAGAAAAGTGTTTCCTTGAAAAAACATCCTGGAAGTTTTTCTCAATAACAAAATAATACCATTGTTTTAGCGTAAATATTCCCTTCAATTAATTTCCTCATGAAATATCCTAGATTTTTACTAAAAAAAAATATGAAAAAATCTTTAGGTTTATTTTAGGAAAATTTCCTTGATTCAAAAGGAAAAACCTTAATACAAGGAACAGACAGAGAGACAGACAGACTTACCCGGTCGACGTTGTCCAGCCGGAGCAGGCTCTGCTCGTCGAGGCCGACGAGGTGGTTCCTGGAGGCGTCCACGAGCTCGAGCTTGAAGAGCGGGTGCAGGGCGGAGGGGTGCAGCGCGGTGAGCATGTTGCCGGACACGTTGAGGGCGCGCAGCTCGCGCAGCGGGGCGAGCAGGCCGGCGGGCAGGCTGCGCAGCCGCATGTCGGCCAGGCTGAGGCGCGTGAGGTGCGGCACGCCGCGCGCCAGCCGCGCCAGCTCCTCCGTCGAGACCAGGTTGCCGGCCAGCGAGAGCGTGCGCAGCGACTCGCTCAGCGGCGCCACCAGCGACGCGTGCAGCCGCTCCAGACGGTTGTAGCCCACGTCCAGCAGCCGCAGCGCGGGCACGTTCAGGAACGCCTCGTCCTCCACCTGCAAGGGAAATTTTACACAGACATTCCTTTTACAAAAGTTTAAAACCCTCTGCACGGATAGGCCACCACCTCAACAGGCGGGTGATGCGGGCTTGCCTACCGAGACCTGGTAAGGGGCCCGGCCCGGGGCCCGGGGCTGGCCCGCTCCCAGGGCGCGCAGCTGCAGCCTGCCAGCACGGGCCTCCGCAGCACGCCGTGACAGCGTTCGCGCGTATCCATAGCACACCCCAATTCATGTTTATTTCACTCATTCATTCTAAGTACTCAGCACCAACAGCTGAAATACGGACGGGATTTGGAAAACGAAATTTCTATAATGATGGAATCACCTCACAACAATTCCGAACCCGAACGAGAAGGGACGATATTGCTCATATGAGTTGTAATTGCCCCACCCCTCCCCTATTCCCGTGTCACTTCCCCTGCACCGCCTGCTCTGTATTGACGTGCCATTAGAGCCCTCTGCTCCCATAGACCCTGTTGATGACCCCGCCCCGCCCCGCCCCGGAGTTGTTGATATGGTGATACGTCACGCTACGCCAGGCCACGCCGAGGCGTGTCGTTCGTTTCCTCGTCTGCTTCCCGTCGCCCCCTCCCAAATCCTCCGCCGCACAGCCCCTGACATGTACCCCGTGGGGGTAGAAAACCAGTCGGGCTCCATCCCTTTCCTCACGCCAGCCCCTGAGAGGGTTTTATTTCCCGACAAGGACAACCTTCGGCACTCAACGAGTCAATGAACGATTTGTTTTAAACCTTACGCCAAGCCTTTACGCCGTGCGCCCATAGAAAGCACATTATGCGCTTGATTCAAGTTAACTTTCTGCCTTCATGAAATACAAACTCGCTTGCCTGAGCTAGAGAGGTTGCACTGAACCAAAGAGAGTCAACTAGAATGAACACGTTTTCCTGGATGTAACAGTCCGCTCCTCCCCGCCCCGTGCTCCTGCTCACTGACCCGCGGCACAGCGGCACGCAGCGCGCGGCGCGCACTGACCCCCATGAACCGCAATAAACACTCCAATGTGGGGAGGACGCGCTGGGAAGGCATCAGGAGACTAACATTTCAATTCAACAAAAAACGAGAAGAGTGTCGTCGTCGCCGTCCACGGCCTTTTCCCCGAGTGCTTCGCAGCGGAAGCTAGCTACACGGAATAATTAATTAATTGTCTGCCGTGCTCCGAGGGAAGACCAGCAGCCGGCTTAAAGCCGCCGCGTCCTGCTTCGGGAATACGCCTTATTTTCTGCCCAGCGGTCCAAGGAGGAGGAGGAGGACGGAGTGGTTCTACACAAGGAGAAAATAGGAAAAAGGAAGCAGGGCATTACGGAAACATCCCCAAATTAAATATTTGCGCGATACACCGGCGGGACGGTGTAAAAGTTAAGACCGTGTTTGTAGACGCGCATTCGCTTCCCTGCGAACGCTCTGCAACTTTCCCGCACCACCCTCCTCTCCTCTCCTCCTTGGCCATTCACCAGAAATGGAAGCGAGAAAAAAGCAAGGGGACTTGCCATGCAGCAGAGTCTCCGCGCCGCCGGGCAAGGGAGGAGAGCGAGAGAGGGAGAGAGCGAGAGAGACAGAGCGAGAGAGAGAGTGGGACCTCTGCCTCTCTTCACTAGAGGGAGGCGGGGTGGACTCGACTTGCCGCCGGGGTACTTTCATTACCCCTCCTAACTCTCACGTAATTGTGTGCGATCCTTGCCAATGGAAAGGGAGAGGACGAGAGGAGAGGAGACGGGCGGGGCGGGGCAGAGGCCGCTGCTGCGCCCTTTTACCGATGAGAGCCATTTCCCTCGACCGCAGCGCGGGCGGCGGGCCGTCTCTTTCTCATCATCCCCCCCCCCCCTCTCTCTCTCTCTCTTTGTCATTTTCGGCTTGCGAGAGAGTGAGAGAGATGGGGGGAGGTGCGCTTTCGGAGCTCCGGAGGGACTTTACCGCAGGCAGGGCAGCGGCGGCAGGCAGGAAGGGCGCGAAGGGATCAGGACATTGTTGTCCGGGACGGTGCGGGGGCGGGGGCGGAGGCGGGGGCGGGGGCCGGCCGGGACGAGTGCCTCATTTCGGTGTGTCGATGGCCGTCAAAGCCGGCCAGCCCCTCTCCGCCCCGCCACCGCGCGCCGGGGAGAGGGAGGGCGGGGCGGGAGGGGGGGGGGGACAGCCCCGGCACCAGTACCGGGCGCTGACGTCGTTGGGCTTTTCAGCTTTACGCCCCCGCCCCGCCCCGCACCGCCCCACCAGTCTGGGCAAATTCAGCTTGATGCCCGTCGGCACTGCTCGTCGAAGCAGGCGGCCAAGCGCACCGAGAACTCCCACGAGGATACAGCATGACGGCTAGAGCAGTGGAACATATCACGGCACCGGCGGGGCGGGGCGCGGCGGGCCCGCGCTTCCACACCCGCATCTCGCCTCCAGCGGGCCCTTATGCCCCGCCGCGCCCCGCCGCGCCCCGCCCCGCCCGACTGTCACCGTGAGTTTACACGCTACACAAAACACATCCCGACGACACGCCGTGACGAGCCATGCTGGCGGGTTTAGGGCTTTCAGCGGCCCAACTAGCGTGTCAATATCCTGGGCGCGCTCTCGGCCGCGCCGGGCCGGGCCAGCCGCCATGCCATAGCCGAGCGCGCATGACCGCGACATCGGTGCGTTTCCCGTCAAGCTCCTAAACATTTCTCAGAGCGGTCTTGTGTTGTAAAAGTTGTTCCCTTCCTTTACAAAAAAAAAGTGGCATTCACCGTAGCTTACGGTGAAAATTCATCGTAACCTACAATGCTGCAGGGTTCACCGTAGCTCACAGTGCAAATCACCGTAAGTTTTTATTCGTGTATAGCTCACCTTGGCGATCTCGTTCCTGGAGAGGTCGATAATCTGCAGCTGCGGGTTGTGCCTGAACATCCCCGAGAACACGAGCGCGAGCCTGTTGCCGTCCAGCCACAGCTCGCGCAGCGCCTGCAGCGGCCGCAGCTCCTCGGCCGACAGGTGGGCCAGCTTGTTGTCGCCCAGGTCCAGCACCTGCAGCTCCGCCAGCTGCTCGAACAGGCTGCGGTTCACGGCGGACACGCCGCAGCCCCGGCACCGCAGCACCTGCAGCTCCTGCAATTCATGCAAATTCGGTTTTAAAAAAAATATGAGGAAAATTCAAGGAAAATTCCAAAAAATACATTTATAAAAAATAATAATTTCGAGAAAAAAATTGCGTTACATGAACACCAAAATTCAGATTTATTTCCCACCCGCCTTCGGTTATCATCCACGTACCGGGTGTTTCAGAGAAGACGCAGGGCGGGCGGGTTTGCCTACCCAAGGGGCTGTGGCGCCTTACGGGCAAAACCGCACGCACCTCAGTCTTCTCTGCAACACCCGGAAGCACCTGCTCTCATCTCACCTTGACGTCGCTGAAGACCTCGTGGTTGAGCTCGGGCAGCGGGTTGTAGCTCAGATCGAGGTCGTGCAGCTTGGTGAGGTTCATGAAGACCCTCTTGGACAGCTCCTTGATGCGGTTCCTGGCGAGGCTCAGCGTCTTGAGGTCGCCCAGGTGGTGGAACGCGCTGCTCGGCATGCTCTCGATGCGGTTGTGGCTCAGGTACATCTCGCGCAGGTTCGGCAGCCCCAGGAAGTTGGTCTCCAGGATGGCGGACAGGTTGTTGTGCGTCAGGTTGAGGATTTGGAGGTTGTACAGGCCGTAGAACGAGTGCACGCCGATGGCCGGGATGTGCGAGTGCACGATGTGGATCTCCTCGAGCTGCGGGGAGAGCAGACAGAGCGGCGGGCCGGGCCGGCGGTGAGGACAAGGGATCCGCAACAGATCAGCAGACAGAGACAACTGCACTTCGTGGAGAATTTTCCCGTAAACCTACAACTATTTTCCACAGTGCGGCCGCTTACCTTGCGGTGGCCGTGGAAGATGGGCCCGATGGTGTAGTAGTTGGGCTGGTCGGGCGGCGGCGCCACCTCCAGCACCTCGATCCTCTCCGTCTCCCTGGGCAGCGGCATGGGGTCCTTGCCGTTGCCCTTGTTGCAGTACACGGCGCGCCGGCCCTTGCGGTCCAGGTCGCAGCGGCAGTCCCTGGGGCAGTCGCGCCTCTTCTGCGCGCCGGCCAGCGCGGGCAGCAGCGCCAGCAGCGCCACCAGCACCACCAGGGTCAGCCTGGAGCACAGCGGCGAGTCATGAGCTAAACAGCTTACACTGTGAAAAATATGTCCGTAAGTTTACGACTTTTTTCGTAATTTGTTATTTTCAAATGGTGTTGTAAATTTACAATCAAAATCGTAAATTTACGAACGCTTATTTGTGCTCTTTTAAGAAATACAAGTCGATACCAAGTGTGTAATTTTACAATTTGATATCGTAACTTTACGACATTTCTCATGGAAAATTTTCCCGTAACTCTTACGAATATTTCTCACAGTGATGCAGTCAATCTCACTGTAAGCTACGGTGAATTTTCACTGAAAGCTGCGGTGAATTGTCACCGTGAGCTACGGTGATGCACGGTGAAAATTCACCGTGAACTACAGTGCTACAGTGAAAATCACCGTAAGCTTTTATTGGTGTGTTTGTTGTGGCGGGAAAGGTATCCCTAATTGCAGGAACAGCACACGCGCGGTCGCGGGTCGATGTTGTTTGAGTGTCGAACCAAACACCTGCCCAAACACACACACACACCCACGCACACACACACAGGTACCCCGGCTGGGGGCCTCTATGTGCTGCGCTGCGAGATCTGTCATGGGCGGCCACAACAGGGCATCCTGCGGGTCATGGGACCTCATGGCACCGCCATGGGCCGCGCCGCATGGCAACGCATGGCCAGGTGATTACACGGTCCACCGGCGCCTCGCCACGCCGCGCCACGCCAGGGCGGACGACACAACACAACAGCCGCCGTGTGTCTTCCGCACTCTCACCAAACACTGATCGAAAAATGAAAGTGTTAGTGCAATTTTTATATTTCTTTTTTCTTTCATTTTAGTTGTTTTGTTTTTTGTTTTTATATGATGTATTTCTGTGCATTTTGAAGAATTTAGCTACTCGTGTATTTGCGGGTATGTCGGTGCACGCGCCGGTTTTTACGAGTTGGCCGCCGCCCTTTGGCCTGGAGGATGGGAAGGGTCGTGTCGTGCGCCGTAAGTAAGTTGACTACACGCTTGGAGAGGAGCGGGCGTGGCGGGGCGGGGCGGGGCGGGGCGGGGTGGGGCGGGGCAGGGCATGGCGGGGCGGGCTTATTAATATCTCGAGGGACGGGACGGCCAGGGGAGGAAATAAGCGACAGCGAGCGTTTTGTTTGAACGGCAATTAAGCACTGCGGCGGGCCACGCAACGCGCGCGAGGGGCGGGGGGGGGGGAGGGGGGGGACGACGACAGTGTGCCCTCTTCAGGCTACGCGACACTACACTGACGGGGCGGGGCGTAGTCTCGAGGAGCGCCGAGCTCGAGTTGATCTGATTGTAATGCAAGCGCGAGTCGAGCGCACTCACACTCACACACACACGGTGGCGTGCATCTGGTGCGTCCGGAAGCAACCGGAGAGGATAGGGCGGGGCGGGGCATAGGGCAGGGAAGGGCATAGGGCAGGGCGAGTGAGAGCAGCGGGGCGTTAACGCGAAGGTCTCAAGTAGTAAAAGGGGGCGACCGGGCGCACGGCCCACTATCAGCATGCGTGTGTAGGGACGGCTCGGGGCTCGTGACTGCAGGGTGTCCTCGAAGGTGTCCCTCCTGTCCTGCAGTCGCGTTAACTTCACTCTAAAAATCTAACGGTGAATGTCACTTGCAGGGTGAGCGAACCCTGCAGCACTGCAGCTTACGGTGAATTTTCACCGTTAGGTACGGTGAATATCATTGTAACATTGTAAGCTACGACGAATCAGGGTGCATCACTGTAATTTACAGTCACAGTCACCGTAGCATACGGTGAAAAATCCGCTGCAGGGTTCACCGTAGCTTTACAGTGACATTCACCGTAAGCTTTTCTTAAAGTTACGGATTTGAACCGGTGCCTATCTCTGAATTTTTCTATGGCAGCGGAGGCGGGAAGGGCGGCGGGGGCGGCGGGGGCGGCAGGGTGGCGGGGGCGGCAGGGTGGCGGGGGCCGCACTGGCGCCACGCACGCGCCCGCTGTGCCCCGCCCGCCCCGCCTGGCCTCGCCCCGAGCGCATGTTTGAGGACCGTAGGGGGGCGTGTTGTTTGCTTGTTTCAGGGCGTAGCGTGGCGCGGCGTCGGGAAACAATTGAACCACTATAAAACGAGCGGCCGATGTCGGGAACACTTGCTCCATGGAGAGCCTCGGGCTCAGGCTGGATGAGCCGCAGCCAAACCTTTACAAGTACCGGATGTATCTTTGAATGAGTAATAGTGTTTCGCCGGTTTGCGTACCCAATTTGCCCGTAAGGCGTCATGGCCCCTGCCCCTGCAGCGTTGGCGAGTATGCAATCCCACAACACTGTTACGCATTCAAAGGAACACCCGGTACTGTACCGCATGCAGGCGTGCTTGCGGGCTTGCCTATCGTCGCTCACCGAGGCGCCTAACGGCCCCGTGTGAGTAGGCAACCCGCCCGCACACATGCATGCGGTACAGTATAACTACGGAAGTGCGCGGGGTTTTTCAGCCACCCGGTGTAATTACACAGTATACTCACGGTAGGGACCGCGGTGACCGCGGCGGCAGCTGCATGGTCGGCGACCTGGAACACACGGGAGAGCACACAGGGTGAGCGACTGAGGTGAGAGGCTGGGGCTGGCGGGAGGTTGAGGGCCATTGCGAAAGCAGGCAAAGCTCGTCCCCAAGGACAAGGGCAGGCAGGGGTAAAGAGTTACGAGCTTGACACAGGGGGAGCAAGAGAGAGAAAGAGAGAGTGAGCCCAGTGGGAGCGAGCGAGAGAGCGAGCCAAGTAGAAGCGGGCGAGAGAAAATGGAAAAGAAACGTGAGCGTAGGCGACATTGGGCAACAATCTCAAGGAAGGGGAGAGAGAGAGGGAGAGGGAGAGGGCGCGGTGCGTTTGTCCGCCAACCTGGACGTAGGGCGGAGGGGGCGGGGGGTAGGGTCGGGAGTGGGGCACAGACCGTATATACGAAAGCGCGGGCGGGGCGTGGTGGCCCGGCCGGCGGCTGCAGAGCAGACCGATACTGTACCGCGGGGGAGTGGCACGGCCCGCCCCCGCCCCACCCCGCCCCGCCCGCCACGCCTCCCGCGCAAACTTTGAAGAGCAGAACGAATCCGCTGCTCCGTGTCCGCACACAAGCAAAGAACGTTAGTCTCCCGTGCCCGCCGCACGCCCCGCCCTGCCCCACCTCTCCGACACAATCCTTTCGGGTGCTCATCATTCCCACCCCGCCCCGCCCCGCCCCGCCCCGCCCTCATTACCGGGACCTACTTGCATGTCTACCGAGGCTTTCCGATCCAATTTGAACTTTGTTAGGGCGCCGTGCTCTCCGTCGCCGCCGCCCGATTCTCCCCGCCGGAGCCTGAGCGAGTGAGTGGGAGAGCAGGGCGGGGCGGGGCGGGGCGGAGGAGAGCGCGACCAAAGGAGAGAACAGCAATCAATAGTGTTTTTTGTCAACCTTTATTCGGAGTGCGGCGAGCTGACGAGGCAAGTGGGGGGTGGCGGGAGAGGGGAGGGAGGAGGGAGAGAGAGAGAGGGGGAGAGAGGAAGGGGGAGGGAAGGACCTCCTCAGGGACGCCAAAGGCGCGCGACGGCTAGGGTGACGCGGAAGGACGAGACGAAAGCCGAGAGTCGCTGCTCGCACACCTCGCCTCCAGCAGAGCGGCACACGTACAGGAGAGTCTGCCGGGGGCCGGGAGGGGGGTGGGGGGTGGTAGAACCGATCTCCTGCGGTGCCCCTCTCACCGCTCGAGCACTCACGCGTAAAATGGCTCATTGTCCCCAGACGACAAGAGCAAGAGAGGCAGTGAGAGGGGTATGTATAGTGTTCGCTGGCCCGGCCGGCCCCGGCCCAGGACCCTACGACTGAGTGTACATACGCACATTCGCACACAGCTCTCGCCCTCTGCGGGGCGCGCCCGATCCAAACCTCCCCTTAAAGTGTATCAATCAACGCACTTGCCCCGCACACGCTCTCCCTACGACTCCTTAGCGGGTCCTTTCTCTCCGAGGGGGAATTTACTTCCGTAATACACTGTACACCTCATGATCGGGCAATACCCGTAATGAAATACCGAAAAACACGAAAAATGCCTTAATGTGATACAATTTTGTGAGTAATATCGGTGCAATACCGTGTAATACCGAATAGTCTGTACAAGATGTGAATGCCCCCTCGTCTCTCTCCCAACTGCATGGCTCTGTGAGGCGCCACTGCGACCGCCCGCGCCGCGCCCTCCCCGCACCGGCTGCAAATGTATCACTCAGGGGCGGGGTGGAAAAGCAGTTCACATTTCGGGAAAGAAATAAAAATAAATAAAATAGTACGGGAAAAGTGGCTTGGCCAAGCCCGCGGCGGCCTGTGCTCAGTCGCTATGCGGGGGCGTGGCGGGGCAGGGCGGGGCGGGGGCGTGGCGCCTGCGGGGAATAAAAACGAGGTGTGTGGACTCTCTCTCTCGCTCGCTCTCTCCTTCTCTCTCTGGCCACAACTCTAACGGGAAGGAAAGGATGTGTCGCACTTCCTTTGGCCGGAGGCAACGCACCCGGGCCGGGCGCGCTCTTCCTCCGGGGGCGTGGCGTGGCGAGGCGTAGCAGGGCGGGGCAAGGCGGGCCGGGTCGTGGCGCAGTGCGCACTCGCGGAAGTCCTTCTTGGTTCGGTTCGCGAAGCTCCTCCCCCTCCACATGATGAATATGAATATCCAGACAGAGAAAGAGAGGCGAGGCGAGGCGAGGCGAGGGGACCAAGAACTGAAAACAACAGAACTTTTGCCCTCGCTTTTGCTCCCTTTGCCCCTGGTCTGGTCTGGTCTCCGTGGCTCGGCGCGGTGCTCCCGTAGGAGGTGCGTGGCGGGGCGTGGCGGGGCGTGGCGGGGCGTGGCGGGGCGTGGCGGGGCGTGGCAGCGCGTGGCGGGCGTGGCGGGCATCGGCACCGGATGCGCCCCGGGGATGCACCGCCCGAGTGCACTCCAAGGACGTCCCCAGGCAGGCAGGCCCGGCCGGCAGGTCACGCTCATGATACGCTCCTAACGTGACTGCCCGGCCCGGCCCGGCCCCGCGGAGTTTGATATCCCGGACCGGAGTGTTGCCATAAAAAAGGTAGGCATGAAGTACGCCAGAGAGGGAGGGAGAGAGACAGAGAGAGATTAATCTAAGCAACATTGCAGGCCATGCGTAGCACGTCACAGTATGCGAGTTTGCCTAACCGCTCCTGCCGTAAGGCGCCGTGGCCTTTTTCGGGTAGGCAAACCCGCAACACTTATGTGGGACACCCGGTACGGTACTCCGCAGTTCTCGATCATCTCACTCACTCCTTTGCTTTTTGTCTGAGTGTCTTGAATGGCCCCGTGGCAGCGCGCGGGCGGGGCGGGGCGGGGCGGGAGCCGAATGACGAGGCAGTCGACGCGATGAATGCCGGTCCGGAGTGCAATCACACCCCGCCTCCCCCCCACCTCCCCCAGGACCCTCTGGTCCCGCCCCTGCCCCGCGGGCGCGCGCGCCGGCGCCGGCACCATAGCCGGCGCGCGCCCCGCCCGGGCCAGGCGACCCCGAGCATTTTCCGCCCGCCGCGCCGCGCCTCCCTGATTCAGAGGCGGGAAGGGAAGGGCTCGTCGCCCCCTCCTCTCCTCTCTTTCGCTCCACTTGTTGACGCGAGGCCGGCCGGCCGCCCGGCCCGGCGCGACGCCTCTGGCGTCCCCAAAATTCCGACACTACAACAGCTCGCCACCCTCCCGTCCCTCCTCCCCACACTCCTCTCCTTGAGCCAGCCCAGGGGGCATCGATGGAGAAGAGGATGCCCGCTGCTCGGAAAAATAATCAACGTCTTTTCCCTCCGAGTCATACCATACCATACCATGCCATACCAGCGAGGCGCCTCAGCCGTCGCGTCGGGGAGGGGTGGAGGGACAGGGCGGAGCGGACGAAAAAAATGCAGATGTAGAGGGAGCCTTATGGAGCTGGCGGTGCCGCGCCGCGCCGGGGCTGGGCTCGTGCTGCACACTTTACGTCGGCCCACCCGGCCACGTGACACACTGCTCTGCTCGGCGCGACAGATGTTCCAAAAAGCCGAGCGGGGCTTTACTAACCGCGAGGTACGAGGGGAGGGGAGTGAGGGGGGCGAGGCAAAAACAGTCGAGCGCAGAGGATTCCTCCGGACGAATAAAATACACTGTGGCGGCCCGGGCCGGCCGGTGGCGCCGCGCCGCGCAGAGCAGCTCGAGGCGCATCCAGCAGCGGCGGGTGGAAGGTGAGCGGGGCGGGGAGATTGGTCCTGGTGGTGCTGGTGCTTGGTGGCGTACCGGATGCTGGCCAGGGAGACCACCAAAACAAAGCAAACATCGAGAGCTCCAGCCCCAGCAGCAGCTACAACCCGTCTCTCTCTCTCTCTCTCTCTCCCCCTCTTTCAGTGCCCGCGCGCGCACAGCGCTCTGGGGGTCGGTATTGCGAGGACCGTGGTGCGCCCCCTTCCCGCTCCCCGCACCCCCAGATCGTAAACAATGGCCAAAAGTCCCCCTCTGCTCTGCTCTCCCGGCTCGCTGAGGCGCGGCGCGGCGGGCTTTTCAAAATATGAGCGCGCGGTAAACCGCAGTGCTGGGCAGGGCAGGGCAGTGCTGTGCAGGGGCTGCGGGGCCGGGACCTCCTGGAGGCTGCGCACAAGGGGCGCTAATGCTAATGAGAAGAGTGCAGAGCGGCCAGGGAGGGGAACGGCGAAAACCACACGATATTTTCTGATTTTTCTCCTACTCTTTCATTTCCTTTTCTCCTCCTGCTCCTGCTCCTCCTTCTCCTCCTCCTCGGCTGGACTTCCACCTTGACAGCCTAACGAGGCGCATGTCCTGCCGAGGCGAGGCGAGCAAGGCCCTGATCCTGACCGGTGGCCGTACGAGACGAGGCGTTATGATTACGTCTTTCACGCCTTTTGTTTCCCCCCTGGGGCCTTCGGGCCTTCGGGGTGCGCCCACTCATCTCTCTCTCTCTCTCTCTCTCTCTCTCTCTCTCTCTCTCTCTCTCTCTCTCTCTCTCTCTCTCTCTCTCTCTCCGCGCGCGCTCACAGAGGCGCACTGCCTGCTGATCGCCACTAGGCCACGCCACGCCCCTGCCCTGTCAGCACCAGCAGGTCGGACCCAAATTACAGTCCTGGTGTCGCACTGGTGTCGGCTCGGCTCTAGACGGGACGGGACGGGCCGGGAGCGTTGCTGGAGGTGATGGCGGTGAAATTGAAAACTCCCGGAGAACAACGCGGCAACTCCTTTTATATTACCATTATTTTGCTGAAACCACCTCACCGCTCTCCACCCGGCTTCCCACTCCACCCTACATCGCCGTCGTCACCGCGTCCCCCTCACCTACATCCTCCTCCTCTTCCTCCTCGGCACCGCCAGCTGCCGCCGGGAGCGACGCGACGCGCCACGCCAGGCGCGCGCGCCGCCACAGCGCCGCGGTGGATAAACACAAATAATAATAACGACAACAAAATGATAAAAACTTGGAACAGGAGGAGGGGGGCCTGCTGGCAGGATGCAGCGGCTGCAGCCTGAAGCAGATGACAGCGCGGGGCGGAGACAGGACAGGACCGCGGCAGTCCCTAACAACATCACCGGAGATCACCCCCCCCCCCCACCCCTCCGCCTCACCTCGGTGCTCGCCCCTGCTGTCCGGGAGCTGAGCTAATTACAGGGCAATCTCGTCATGTACCAACAGTTTCCTCCCCCCTCCCCTCCACCTCATCCCAACCTTGCCGTGGTAAGCAATCTATTCTTCCGTTTGTGTACTGGCACGCGTGCTGCGTGCACTGTAAAAAATATATAAACAAACAACAGCCGCAGATCAATGAGGTCGTGGTTTCGGTTTGCCGGAGGTGACGGGACGGGACGTCACCGCGGATGTGGTATACTATACTGTTATATGGACACCATACATTCTGATCTCCATCTCGGCACGAAAAAACCCAACCAACAACTTTATTTTCCGTATCCGGTCCGGTCGCAGCCTGCCAAGCGCAATTCGGACGCCCGGCCCGGCGCCGCGCCTGAAGCCGCCAAGCTGTATCCGGTCCGCGAGGTCCAATCCAATCCGAAGTCAAGCACGCGGGGCGCCACTGGCGCGCAGTCGAAACAACAGCGGGAGCAAACAACACAGGGTGGCGGCAGGACCGGGCCGGGAAGAACCGCGTGTCTGTGTCTGTGAATGCGGACCTGGTCACCGTGGGGGCGGGGCGGGGGGGGGGGGGAGGGACCTCCGCGCACTGACACAGTATCATCATCACCACAAAAGCAAAAACCCAGGCTTTAAAGAGAAAGCGCCCACACCGGCGACGTGTGCTACTCTCATCTCTTTTCTCGCCCCCAAGCCTTTTTTACGCTTTTCTTCCCCCGACAAAGAAAAGAAATAAAGCGGTGGGGGCTGAGCCGCGGCCGTGCCCCCGGGCCGGCCCGGGCCCCCATACATGATAACATCGCGATTACCTGAATGCTCGCCCGTGAAAGGGTGTGACACGTGCGTGACAAGAGGCCCGGCATGAACCGGGGGGACCAGGACCAGGACCACCGCCAGGGCAGGGATGCACAAAGGCGCCTCTTCTCTCTCCCTCTCCCTCTCTCTCTCTCTCTCTCTCTCTCTCTCTCTCTCTCTCTCTCTCTCTCTCTCTCTCTCTCTCTCTCTCTCTCCTTGTCTCTGTCTCCAGGATCGGCCCGCAGCTACGTGTCCCGCCGGCCCGGCTGGGCCGCACACCGGCTTAGCATACGCCTCCTGTGAGGTCCGCCCTGCCCTGCCCTGCCCCGCCCCGCCCCATAAGCTCCATCTAACCAGGACAGGGCGAGTGCTGTGCCCGCCGTGCTCCGTGGGGACGCCGCGCCGCGCAGACAGCGACGCCCACCTGGCCTGGCGCGGCGGAGGGCGTCGTCCACGCCGGCACCATACATCACCGCGATGACCCCGGGGGCTGACGGGGACCTGGCGGGGGACGCCCCTCCCATGGTATCGGCACAAGGGGGTGGGCCGGAGGGGGGCCTTATCTGCACCGTAAAACGAGGAGCAGGGGTAGGGGGGTGGGGGAGGAGCTGCCCCACCCTAAGCTGCACCCCGCCCCGCCACCTGCTGGTCACAAATGAGCTCTGCTCCCCAACCCCCACCCCCACTCCTCCGCTGCTTAGCGAGTCCTTACAGGGGGACCCCCTTGCGCCCAGCCGGCGCGGCGCGGGGTGGGGCCGGGGCGGGGCGGCAGCTAGGAGGGTATTTGAGGCAGTAGCGAGCAGCAGGGCTAGGAGAGGAGGGCTGCCCTCTGGACAGACAGACGAAACGATAAATATGAGAGGATAGGGGAGGGGAGGAGAGGGGAGGAAGGAGAGAGGCGGCCGTTTTTCACGATACTCGTCGCTACTGCTCTGAGCCATTCGCGGAGCAGGACGGAGAGTGAGAGGCTCGACGCGACGCGGTTCCGGAAAGAAGATCCGGCTGCTGCAGGGGAGGGGTGCGGGGGAGGGAGGAGGGGCAGATCCGGCCCGCGCATGTGGGGGCATGTGTGGGACCTGGTGGGAGGATTATCCACCCCAGCCGTGAGCGTGCAGCGAGGCGGCTGTTCCCAGGCGGCGCGGGGCGGGGCGGGGCGGGCGCGACAGCGAGCCATGATGCTCTCCTCTGGGTCGCCGGGGACGGTTTTAGAATAACATCCCTAATCGGGCCGTCATACCAGCGCGCGACATATACAACACTACGGACAGACAACCCCGCGGGCAGGACGCACGCGCGCGCGCCAAAGCTCAGCGGTCCAAAAACAGCCCCGCCCCGCTCCGCTCGTTACTGCGGGATGAGGGGACACGAGAGGGTCACTGTCTTAATGCTGGAGGAAGAGATAAGCCCGTCGAAGCGCTCAGCCCCGCGCCGCCCCGCCCTCCTCGACAAGGACAACCACTCTGGAGAATTGGCAGCAGCAGTGGCGGGGCAGGGCGGGGCGGGGCGGTCGTCATCGTAAACCTGCCGGCCGGGCACCGCGACAGCACCGTGGAGCACGCCCCCGCCCCCGTCTCGCGTGACACGGGGGAGGTATAATACCTGACCACCCTCACTGCCTCGCCCCGCGGGAGACGCTCGAATCTAGACACAGAGAGAAAGAGTGCATTGCCCTGGAGGGGAGTGCTCCACTTCGCCCCGCCCCGCCCCCGACTCTCCAGTTCACCTCTGCTACTCCGCGCCACCCCCGCAACCCCATCTGCGCCGGCCAGCCCGCAGGAGCAGCTGCCTGCCTGCGGCCTGCGGGAGCTCATCACCGTAACCCCTTAGCCTTTGACGTCATCCCCTTCCCGCCCCCGCGCACGTGAGGGAGGTCAAAGCACACGCGTGCGCTGTCTCTCTCTCTCTCTCTCTCTCTCTCTCTCTCTCTCTCTCTCTCTCTCTCTCACATGACCAGACTCTGGGAGAGAGAGAGAGAGAGAGAGAGAGAGAGAGAGAGAGAGAGAGAGAGAGAGAGAGAGAGAGAGAGAGAGAGAGAGAGAGAGAGAGAGAAAGGCGATACAGCGGGGAAGCTGGGGGGAGGCAATTAAGGGAGGGGCGAGGAGAGCGGGAAATGAAGATCACGAGGATGTATGTGAAGCTGGAGAAGTTTGGAGACCACGAGCCACACGAGCTTATCGTGGCGGAGAGGAAGGGGGCCCCGGGCCCCGGGGTGTGACAGAGACGGCGAGAAGTTAGGGGCGCAAGAGGGAGCGAGAGAGAGAGAGAGACGTCAGGGTGTCATCGGGGAAATGGATGGAACGTGCCATCGCGCGCGCCCGACACCGACACACTCTCACGCGCACACGTTCAGAAATAGGAGAGGCGCGCCCCGCCCCGCCCCGCCCCGCCCCATCTCCGTCCCGACCCGCTAGCACCTCGCCGTCGTCGAGCAAGTCGAGCGTCAAGTCGAGCGTTGCTCCGGCCCGGCCGAGACCGGGACGTGAACATTCCGAGATCGGCGCGCGCCATCGCCTCCGCCGCCCTCCCCAAGCCCACCCCCGGACAGGTGCTAAGCAATGTGTTGTGGGACTGAGGAGGACTGAGTAAGAAAAATGACTTCTTACCGCCAGAGCTATGAGGGCGGGGCAGGGCGAGCAGCAGGCGCAACGCTAGAGCGCGGGGATCAGGGCAGAGCTCGGGTACGGGGCGCGGGACACGCTGCTAAGCCGAGCAGAGTCGTGCGACCTGGGCAGACCGAGCAGCGTGCGGTTGATAACTTTTGGCCACCCCGCTGCCCCGCCCTGCCAGGGCAGGAGATTGCAGGGCTCGGGCAGGCAGGGCAGGGAGGCGCCGCTTACAGCTAAAGAGGGTCTCTTTCCCCATACAGCCTGCCGGTGACGGTCGTATGTGCGGCCTGGTGTCGGCCACGGCCGGCCCGGGCAAAGGGAAGGCCCTTGCTCGTTACCGCACCGCCGCACAGCGCAACGTGATTCCAAACTCCTCCCGTGCCGTCCGCAGCTGACCCGACCTCGTCCCGTCAGCTCGGGTCCAGGTCGGGTCGGGCCGGGTGAGCGCGGAGGACGGCGTGTGGTCAGCGAGGAGGTCACTCTGGCTGTCAACGCACCGCAGGCGCACACCCAGAAAACAGTATAGTCTGTTGTGAGTCTTGTATTAAGGACTTGATTCCAGACTTAAACCACCTTAAAATACGTATATATATTCTTTGATTCAAGTCCAAAGACTTGATTCAAGTTCATGCGTCTTGAGCGCTGCAAAGGCTGTACTAGTCCTGTTTTAAGACTTCCTTTTTCTCGGCGCAGGACCGCGGCGGCGCGTTGAGGAGCCGCAGGTCGGGTCGGGTCAGAGGCCGCGGAGCTGTCTGTCGGCAGGATGACGTCTTCCTCGACCAGCATCGCTGCG
This sequence comes from Frankliniella intonsa, assembly GCA_033675135.1. Lineage (NCBI taxonomy): Eukaryota > Metazoa > Arthropoda > Insecta > Thysanoptera > Thripidae > Frankliniella > Frankliniella intonsa. The sequence continues at coordinate 9,986,009 of CM066255.1, read as the reverse complement.
GCGGTAGCGGAGCGGAGCGGCCAGCTGAGCATCTTTCCTATTCATAACGCCCCCGGCAGTAGCCGCCCGCCCCGCCCCGCCCCGCCCCGCCCCGAGCCCACATATGTGGGCGACGGTCACGGCCAGGGCCCCCGGGAGGGGCGCGGGCCTCCTCCCCTCCTCCTCCTCCCGGTGGAACACCTCGCATTGTTAGCGACAACAGATTGAATTCAGTTCGTGCTCGCCTCGCGGGCCCCGGGCACCGCGTGGAGCCCGCCCCCCCCCCCCCCACTCCACACACGGGCGCTCACATGTGTGCTCACGCACAAGCTTCCGAGGCGGTAACGACGGCGACGCGAGCACGGGGCTTCCCCTCCCCGTCCCCACCCCGCGCTCCGCAGCAAAGTGTCCCCTAACCGCGCTCTAAAAATCGTGCGGTGATTTTTACTGTAAGGACACTGGAAAAACAAAGGTAGGACATAACACCCGTTTTAGGGGTGATACCCGTAATAGTGCCTTTACAAAGGCATTGTTCAAACAGCACCCCTACAGAGGCACTAATTTAGCCGAAAGGTGCTGCATTTTAGTGCCTTTGGACACAATCGCGCTTTTCTAAAGGCATAGCACCTTTTAAAGGCATTAGGTCCTACCTTTGTTTTTCCAGTGGAACAGTGAACCCTGTAGTACTGTAGCTTACGGTGAATTTTCAGCGTAATAAAGCTACGGTCAATTTTAACCGCAACTGTAAGCTACAGTGAATTTTCACTGTCAGCTACCGGTGAATAAGGGCGCGTGACTGAACGCGCTCCGGCCCGCCCCCACGAGCTGGTCCTGGCCCACATGCCGCCACTGCCGCAGCACGACATGCAGTGACGGAGGCTGGAGGTGAACCCCCTCCCCACGTCGATGGCTTCAATTTGTACAGAGGTTCGGCTATTAAATACGTCAGCGCCACCCGTGTTTTTAAAGACCCCCCCGCGGTGGGCCCCGATGCCCCTCGCGGGAGGCGCGCGCTTCCGCTGCGGCGGCGCCCCGCGTCACCCTGCTGTCACCCGCCCGTCATCCTCACCCCCGCGGCTGCCGGCTGGGGGAGTCGAGAAGATGACGGCAATAAAGCGCTGCGGCGCGGCGCTCTGCATCGCAAGTAGCGAGAGTTTTCAGATCGCCGAGCGTTTACTTGATAGCCACGCGGTTTTGAATGGGGGAAAGGGGGGGGGGGGTAAAGAGACGCACGCGGAGAGGGAGAGAAAGAGAGAGCTGCTTGTTTTCGCCGCACTGCGACTGCCAGAGTCTGATATCTTATTTCAAAGGAGCAAGATTCAACTCGTTGTATGTGATAGTTTATATAGGAACCTCGCTCCTGCTGAGAAAGAATCTAAAATAACACTCTAATTAAGTGAGATTAAGGATATGAATCATCGGTCGAAAGGGCCGAGATTCCACAATCATCAATCAAATAGCCTGAGATTTTTAAATTATCGCTACAATATAGCAAGGAATTCGAATCTCGCCCGCAGGAGAGAAAGATTTAACAAAAAATAAAAACCTTTCTCTCTGGAGAGCGGGCTATCTTTTTTCTCTATTTTCAGCACGAGCACGTCCAGCAGCAGCGGCGAGGTTTATGTTATCGCCCGCATCACGAGTGGACGAGCGAAGCGCCGCTGGTAGAGGGCGGGGTGGGGCGTGGTGGGGCGGGGTGGGGCGGGGTGGGGCGGGGTGGGGCGGGGGTGAGGCCCCTCCCGGGCATTATGCGATATTGCAGCCCCGCGGCGGGGCGAGGCAGGGCGGGGCGGGGGGCAGATGGTAGCGGCGCCAACTTTTTGCACAGATTGTACTATACGGCTCGCAGCGTAAGCAGCAGGGCAACGATCGCTAAAAGTTTTGGGAGTAGGATGCTGGTGCAGCTGAGGAGATGAGAGGAGAGGAGAGCAGACTCACAGAGAGCGGATCAGGAGGAGGACGCGCAGGGGCGTCACTTCCTGACGGCGGCGCACAATACCCCCTCCCCCCCCCCTCTCCCTACCCCCCAGAGGGCTCCTGGAGGAGACAGATGTTGTCGCGCGCAGCTGGAACAGAATGTGATCCGAGCTGGATTAGTTTTCCGGGCGGTCACGCGTGTGAGCTGTGCGCTGCGCGGGGCGGGGCGGGGAGAAGGGCTTTGTGGTAGGTCACCTCGGCCTCCGTCACCCCGGCGAGCCACCACGCCCCGCCCCGCCACGCCCCACGCGTTGCGCATCCTATGGGGCCGTCGCCCCGCCCCGCCGCGGCTCACGGCGTTTCCGGCGGGGCTGCTCAATCCATGCACCGCACACCGCGTCACACCCCGCCCCGCCCCACCTCACCCCACCCGCCTCGCCCCGCCACGACGGCGCTCACGTTACGCTCCTATCGGGTGGCTCTGCCCTACCTCGGCTCCGGTACAGTACCTCCTCAACGCGCTGCGTGCGCGTGCGCGCGCGCGTGTGTGTGTTTGAGCAAGTGTGTAAGTGTGTGTCAGCGCGTCTACGCGGCCAGAAGCCCTATGGAACTAGTAGCAGCATGTCAGCGATAAAACACTGCGGCCATGAGAGAAAGGTCGTCTCTCTCTCTCTCCAGCTCCCGCCCCGCCGCGCTCCGTCCGCTAGCCGGGCGCGCTGCTGGGCTCGGAGCGCGGGGAGCCTGTCCGGGTAGGCAGCCCCGCCCGACACTCGCGGACTGCGGGACTGCTTGCCGCTCAGGCGTTGACCCCGGGGCCGAGGAGCTCAGCTCAACCGAGAGACAGGGGGAGGGAGAGAGAGAGAGGAAGAGAGAGAGGGTGTATAACCACCCTTCTACGCCCGTCTCGGCCGGTCAGCGACGCAACTGGACGCAGTGACACACACACACGCACTGTGGCCGCGAGGCTTTTCCGATACAATACGCGCAGCACGCTACGCCCGGGGGCGGTGCGGGGGCGGTGCGGGGGCGGTGCGGGGGCGGTGCGGGGGCGGTGCGGGGGCGGTGCGGGGGCGGGCCACTGCCCAGTCCAATAAGCGGCGACGGTCTCACTCTCGCCCCCGGCCGGCGCCACCGGCACCTCACACTCCCCCCTCGCGCCTAACCGCACGCCCGTGATAAAAGTAACCCACCCCCACCCCTATGTGAGGCGAGCCTCTCAGACCAATTTCATGTGTGTGCGAGAGAGAGAGAGAGCGAGAGAAGAGAAAGTGGGTCGTGTTCCAGCCGTATTCAAACCCCACATGCAGCGGTTCGGCGATTATCAATTAAACTCGGGCGTTAATCACGAAGGCGGAGGGACGGTGGGTGACCCTCTCACCCCTCTCACACCTTACCACCTATACGCGGCGGCGCCCTACACCCCCTCCGAGTCACAGCAGCGCGAGCAAGCTTGGCAAACGCAGCTCGGGGAAGGAGAGAGCGAGAGCGAGAGAGATGTGGAGACGGACACTCCGCAACGTCGAGTCAAGTGAAAAACAAAAACAAAAACGCAGCGAGTGCGAGGGAGACGCAATATCAGCCGGCCGCACGGTAAACAACTCTGACAACAGAGTCTGCTTGCGGTGTGTCTTTGCTCTAATCTCCCTCCCTGGTGCTGGTCCTTATCTAAATAGGATTCATAAGGTTTTACCTGCGGTGAAAGAGGGGAGGGGGGAGGGGGGCGTGCCCCGGGGGACGGAGGACGGGAGGACCACCGCGCCGGAGGACATCAGGAGGGAGGGGAGGAAGAGTTCTCCTTCATTAATCTCCAGCAGGCCATCAAAGGACATTCTTCTCCACCTCACGGGTGGAGCCACGCGCGCTGTCTCCCCCCCCCCCTCTCTCTGTCTCTCTCTCTGCTCGCGACGTTCCTAGTAGCGTCCGTTCCGCCCCCTTTTTGTCCGACGTCGGAAACAGATCCAGAACCCGCCGCCACCTTTTCCGCCGCCTCCTTCTCAACGTCCTCCTAATCCTCGCTCTCTCTCACCCGCCACGCCCCCCTCTCTCTCTCTCTCTCTCTCTCCAAGTGCCCGCTTGCGACGCGGCACAATCCCTCCCCCTCCTCGCCGCGGCTGGCTGGCGGCGGGTAATCTTACCTTTGCCGAGAGAAACAACCGGAGCCGTGCAGAGACACACCGCAAGGTAAGGGGTTGGGGTCCGCAGGGGGCGGGGGGGGACGCCCGGTGCCCCAAACGAGGAGTAATGGCGAGGCCAAGGGGTTTGGCTTCACTTCCGCCGGGCCGGGCCGGGCCGGCCGCCGTGCCAGGGAGGGAGGGGGTGTTGCTACTGTTGGGGGCAGCGTGGTTCCACCCAATTAGGGACTCGTATACAACTGTACCGGCGGGCCGGGGCGGCGCGGGGCGGCGCGGGGCGGCGCGGGGGGCAGAACTATTTGACTCTGACAATAAGTCCCGCGGGTCAGACATTGGAGACCGACCGCGGCGCGGCGCCGTGGTTCGCCAAGGACCAGCTCATATGGCAACATATTACACAATTCGCGTATGAACTCTGCTGTTCCACACACGGCTTAACTCAACTATATTTGTGCGAACGTATTATAATTCAAACTTCAACTTAACACTAGATAAAATTTCACGAAAGCTATGCAGGGAATACGCGTCTACATTCGATCGATCTTCTACAAAAAATAAATTCCAGTTAAAGTAAGTAATTTTTGTAGTTGAAGTACACTACGAGGATCGGTCGGTTGAGCCCACGGGAACAGCCCCGCTTTGCGGTCATGTCTTCTCAAACTCGCCTGTAAACTGTGCCGAAGCAACGTGTTTCAGCTGTGCTGTATTATCGGAGGCCCTTCAAAGACGGTGGGGCAGGGCGGGCTACTCCCGAAACTGACGGCAGCGAAGCCCTCTGCCACCACCCTTCTGACCCATATTTCACCAGCAGCCTGACTGTAAGGGCCGAGGGCCGGGCCGGGGCTCAGCATTTCGGACGCCGCCGCGACCGCAGAACTCATTAGCAGCGAAGATCGAAAGGGCTGCAGGAGCCGGGGCGGGGCGGGGCGGGGCGGGGCGGGGCGGGGCCGGGCGCCGGCCTGCAGCACTGGGCCATCTCACAGGGCGATCTCACGGGTGTTAACTCGTGTCGGAGCAGCAGCCATTCACCAAAGAGCGCCTTCATACTAAGCGCTTCGTTACTCTTAGTAAACACAATACACAATACAAAATTGAGGAGAAAGATATTGACCCCAAAAAATAGATTGATTTTCTCGCTCTATTAGAGCGACATTTTAAAACTCTCACTCTATTACAGTGATAAGTAGAAAATCTTGCTCCTTCTGAGTGTGGATTCCACTCCTGGTAACACCAAATTTGAGTGATATTTTAGAATCTCACTCAATAAAAGCAGGGGGAAAAATCTCGCTGCTTTTAGATGAGACACCCGACTCCTGCATTTGCAACGGATACCAACGCCGAGGCCGGTGATTGCGCAATTACAATCATCTCCCTTCTGACTCATCTCATCGGTGGTGATGAGGCTACATTGGTCCAGGGGTCCTCCAGGGGCGTCCGCGGCCCGGGCCGGCGCGGCGCCATAGCTTCCAATCCAATCCAATACAGTAATAGAAATCAATTTCCCTATGGCGGCCCTGTACACAGGTCCCTCCCCGCCCGAGAGGTCATACCATAGGCGGGGCAGGGGTAAGGGGGGGGGGGGATTTCCTACAGCGGCCCAGCCCAGCCTGAGAACTGACGCTGCAGCGCAGTGATCAAACCCCTGTGTTGTATCGTATCATGCGCAGACGGAATTTTGAAGTACAATTCACTAAGGGTTATACATACACAGTTACACAGTGCTGCATGTGTGCATGTGTGCCACATACATGTTCTCTCTCGTGTGCGCTCTCTGTCGGGCGGGAACAAGTGATAACGACATTTTAATACCATCGGAACACGCCCCGGCCGGACAGACTGGGCCGGCCCAGGGCGCCGCTTTTCAATGAGGTAAGGAATAGTTGGTAAGGCGCCGAGGCGCCGCGCCACGGCCACGGCGGTCACGAGTCATAATAGTAATAATCATAATGTGGGTCCGAGCCGCGGCGTAATTAAAACCGAATCCCTCACACGCTCACACTCCCTTGTGCTCAAAGTTTACAGCTTGGACGCAAGTTTGGCCGCGGCAAACTTTTTTACCGGTCGGCGGCGCTCTGGACAGGGAAGAATAAGAAAGGAATGAAAACGAAGTTTGGAATAATTATAAAAAAAAACAAATGACTGAGAAAAATTAGGACAAACAATTTACAAAGACAGCCTTCGACGCGCTTCACTGCGGTTGAGTCCTTGCAGGGGCTCTCCCGTGGGGTAGGTGCTTTCCCGCCGCCACACCAACCCCCTACCCCCACCCCCTTGCTTCCCTCATCGTCAAAGAAACTTTGCTTTTGGCGCGTTAATTCCCGTTATCAACGCCATCTCGCCCCGCTCATTACAGCCCGCCCAGCGCTCCCGCCTCAAAGGCAATGCGGCCGTACGTCACCAGCGTCAAAAGGGGCGTCCGCCACAAGAAGCCGACCGGGCCGGGGCCGGCTGTGCCTGGAAGACGACTCAGCGGATATTTACCTCTCCGTTGCAGGCGCCTTATCTCTCATGCAGTGCTGCAGCAAGGCCGGCCAGCCAGCCAGCCCGCCCGCCCGCCGGGGGGCGGGGACATGAGAGGATGGCGGCGACCTCAGGAGTGGCGACCGGAGACGAGCCTGCATACGTAAGGGGCGGCAATGGCTACTTGACAAAGCGCCCCCGCCCGCCCCGCCGCCTTCCTGGGGGTGCGCGCATAAAGGATGAGCTGTCTGACCCCCACCCCCTTTCCCCCTTCACTTCCCGCCCCTTCCCCAGTTTTTCTTTTTACTGCGCCCTCTCTCCTCTCCTCGCCCCGCATGTGTGTGCACAACTTGCAACACACAGCGCGCGCGGTGGGTTCGAGAGCGTCATCGTCTTCCGCGGAAGGAAATAAAAGAAACAGGACGGCGAGATGAGCCGCGCAGAAGAGACGGAGAGAGGAGTAAAGGGGCCCAGCGAGGAGAAGTGACAATCATGAAGAGGCGTAATTTATAGGGGGGTTGTCAGTGTCGGGGTTCAGCCTTCCCTTTTCTCTTTCTTCGCCAACGGCTCGCGGAGGGAATCTTGTGTGAGAGTGAGAGAGGCAATCACGACACATTCAAGTGCATTAATCACGCAGTAGGAGAGAGAGAGAGAGACGTGTCTCAGTGTCTGGGTGTGTGAGATAGAGAGGGAGGGAGAGGGGAGGGGCAGCACAGAGGCGCTCGCGCTCGCCGGCAACGGTCTGGTCTCAGGGGGCGGAGAGTAGGAGAGGAGAGGCGACATGGGAACACTGTGGCATTAGCACCACCGCATACCAAACCGAAACACCCTCGAGGAATAGGCGGGAGCTGGAGCTAGGCGAGGCGAGGGGCCCGGCGCGGCGCCCGGCCCGGCCCGAGTGCACTCTGGGGTAATGAAGTCCATGATTCCCATGAGGATGAGGACCGCGGGGGCCGGGCCGGGCTGAGGCATGCAAAACTCTGACCCACACGCGGAGGCGCGCAGACGATCATTTCTGTTTTTATTTTAACGATTCACGCATCTGTCGCCATAGTGTTGCCGGAAAGTTACACGACTGATAAATCCTTGCGAACGATTTGTGCGGATTGCATAGTATTTGGCTTTGCTTCGCATGCTGCACTCGTCCGCTGCAAAGCGATGAAACGCCAAAGCCAAACGGTGAGTAATTGAGCGCGAAAACCGTTTCTGCTCGATTGCTGTCGAAGGGTGGCGCGGAGCAGCGCAGCGGCCATGCCGTACAAAGGGCCCATCAGACGGCGGCGGCCATTCGGAAAACAGCCTCGAATTTTCCGCGTCTAACACAAACCCTCTGTTCTTTTCCTTTCATTCCTCTTGATTTTCAGAGGCGTCATCAGGAAGGCATAAAAGGGCACGAGAACGAGGAGGAGGGGGAGGAAGAGGGGAGGGGGGGAGGGAAGGAGAGGGAGGGAGGAGGGTTAAGAGAGCCGAGTCAAACAATCAAAACGGACGGTACGGCCGGGCTGGGGCCGGGGCGGGCGGGAACGGTCGGACGCAGGGAAGTCCGCCAAGCGCCCCAGCCCCATCTCCATCACACTTCCCCGCAGCCGCCCCGCTCTCCCACACTCACCCCTCTTCCGCCTCCGCAGATCTTAGATCGCAGCCAGAGGATAAGATCGCGGAAACGCATAGCAGCGATAGCGCTGCGCGTGCCGTGTGAATCAGTGGGAGACGGAGACACCCAGCAGCCATGACCCACCCCACCCCACTGTCTGTCTCTCTCGCACCTGCGAGACAGGGCGGGCTCGGCTCGGCACCCCCCCGCGACCCTGCAAGTGCGACAGAGACAAGCCGAGTGCACACGCAAAAGAAATAAAATTCAGCTCTCTGCTACTGATTTAGCTGCGGCCAATTTAGCACTCGTGAGAAAAAAAAATTGGTTGCAGGGAAAAAATAAGGTGTATAGCTGAGAGGCATTTAGCTGCTTAGCTACCAGATAGCTGTGTAGCTAATAGGCAGCTGTCCAGTTAAAAACTTTGTGCCGATGCTAAACAAATTATCTGCGCCTCTACAGCCAAGTTCCAACTCTCCTGGGCATCCCATCCCAGGGCTTGGTTTCACTTCACCGTGTAGCAGTGGCAGAGCCTGGCGGACCCGCTCACCCCTGCCTGCCTGCAGCCTCACGCGGCTCGTCCAGGTCCTCTCGCCAGCCCCCACCCCTCCCCCTCCCCAACCCTCTCTGTCGCAACAAGCTCTCCCCCATCGCCTCCGCTCCGCTCAGCTCCGCGCAGCACTGTGCCACCGGCCCGATTGCCACAGCTTGTCACCCCCTCCCCATCCCTCTCCGTCCTTCTCTCTCTCTCTCTCTCTCTCTCTCTCTCTCTCTCTCTCTCTCGCACCCGGGGTTCGACACCGCGGTCGTTCCGTCAGTTTTACGACTGTCGCTGCCGCACTCGCAGAGTAAACACTTCGTCATCGTTTTGCTCCGATTATATTCCGCGGGACGGGGACCACGTGGTGTAGCGCAGAGAGACAGGGAAGAGCAAGAGGAAGAGGGAGAAGAGGAAGAGCAACACGGCGGGAAAATAAGGTGAGATAGGCATCGCGAGAGCGAAAGTCCTTGACGCGGAAGCCTTTATCGCCGGGAGCGGATCTTTAATTTTGACAGTGTGTCAACGAGAGGGGGAGGAAGAGGAGGACACGCTCATTATGAAATCGGACACATCACGACGGCTGTTCCTCTCTCTCACTCTCTCTCGCTCTCTCATTCTCTCAAATGGTGACAGAAGGGAGGGAGAGAGGGGGTGGGTGAAATGAAAGGGATGACGCATCACTCTGTAACGAAGGGCGCAGAGGGATGAAGGGCGAAGGGGTTGCGCACCGCGGGGGTGAGTCACCCGGGGGTGACCGGTAAGCCTCCTGATCCCACGCAGCCTCCCTCACACTGCAAAAGAATTTATAATTCCGACATTTCACTGAAACGAATAGTGAAGATAAATCAACGCCGCGAGGGCACAGTAAATACCAGAGCGAGGATTCTTGCCCTCAGGAGCAGTTTCAAAAATCTCACTCTATTTAAGTGAACTCGCCCTTTCTGAGTGAGGGTTCAAATCCTTAATCAGAACCACCTGGTTAGAGTGATATATTTCAGACTCTTTCTCAATGTGAGCAAGGTTCCTAACAAAATTATCGCTTAAATAGGGCAAGAGGAAAAATCGCGCTCTTTTTAGACGAGAGATCTACACTGTTAAAAATTTTTCAAAAATTTTACAGGAAATGTCTGGGTATACTATTTGCCAAGACTTTTTATGGTAAAATTACCATAGTCTGTAAAATTACAGAACACTGGTAATATACATTCCATAAATTATATGGTAAATTTTTTCCATAATTTACCGGGAAAAAAATTACAGAAAATGTCTGTAAAATATGGTCACGTCTCGTAAAACCAAAGAATTTTTTTCCCGCTGCCACTGGAGCAGTTCACTTGTACACTCACATCTCTTCGATGAGTTTATACGCAACTCGAATGGTGAACATTACTTTACCTCTGCTGGGATCGAACCTCGGACCTTCCCGCTGGTAGCCCGTCACCTTATCCACTAGGCTAGAAGCTATCTGCTACGGGGACAGCGTCACCCACCGGTGTGCATCGAAGCCGTCACCGGAAACCTTTCCCGCAAGAGTCAGCGCTGTGGCGGCCAAGTTTTAACAAGCGGAGGATTTGGGAAGGGCCATTCTGAGTGCGATGCGTTTGTTTTCGGGCTTTGGTAAAGGTTGTTCAAGCGTATCTAAATTCTGATACGTGTACAATTCTTCTCGAACAGTAATACAGGCGTTCTATTTAGTATACATCACTTAGATGCGTGAACGTTTTACCTAGGATAGTAGGATTCTAATGTACATGTTTTCAAGTAAGAATGGTTACGTAGACTTTTCAAAACTGTAAATTTACAGGTATGTGGTAAAATTACATACTTTTAAACTTGTAAATTCATGACCAGACATTCTAGGGAAACATACACTTTTTGGTACTTTTACCAAACAATTTCTGTAAAATTACCAAAAATGTAATTTTACATAAAAAGTCTTGGAAATTTACCATAGTATGTAAAATTACCCCTCACGTCTTGTAAAAATTTTACAAAATCTTCTGTAAAATCACTAATATTTTTAACAGTGTATGACTCTTGCATTTGCGGCTGGCGCAGCACAAATGTTTAATGACAGACGTTTGTTTGCGCAAATTTTTAATTCATGGAGTACACATGCCAAGTACAACAAGGGGTAGATTAAATATTTTGCGCAGACCTGTGCGTGTAGAAAGTTTTTCAATTCAAACCCGTATCCTCTACGCAAACGAACGTGCTGCGTGCTATTGGCGGAGCGAACTAATGAATGGATGAGTCAACACAACACATACACACATACACACACACACCTGAAATCTACATCAACCCTTTCGCACCCACCACACGCTGATGCGCGCAGCGTGCGGCTGCATCAGTGTCAGAGAGAGAGAGAGAGAGAGAGAGAGAGAGAGAGAGAGAGAGAGAGAGAGAGAGAGAGAGAGAAAGCGAGAGAGAGCGAGAGAGACAGAGGCAGCACTGGCTGCAGTCTGGTCAGCATCCCCCGCGGCGCATTGCAGACGCGTCCAAAACGCCGCCAGCTGCATGCAACCCTCTCCTCTCTTTCTCCTCGCTCTTCGTCACTCCCGTTAAATTACCCCCTACCCGCAAAAAAAGAGAAAAGAATTAGAGAAAGAGAAAACATATTATTTCGAACGCGTTGCCTGCAGTGATCGCTCATACCGAACGCTTCACGCCACGCCCCACCCCGCCTCACACACACACACACACACACACACACCGTTGTTCCTGGGCGCGGATTTGCATGGTTCTCTCTCTTTCTTCCCCCTCCCTCTCTCTTTCTCTCTCCCACCCCCCGCATTGTGCTCCAGCACGTGCTGGGTAGCAGCAGAGCCGAGGGGTGCCTCTTGCACCGGAGGGGAGGGGGAGGCTGCTGGGTCGGAGGTGGGGGAGAGGGAGGGGGGAGGCTGGGGTGGAGGTGGGAGGGGTGTGGGGTGTTCATCCGCACGGCACGGGCTGCGCTGCAGGCTGGACTCGCATCACATGCAGGGTTGTCATATACCGCAGCGCCCCGCGGGGTGGGGCGGGGCGGGGTGGGGCGGGGCGGGGCCGACCTGGCCGTGTTCTGCGGTGCCGCGCAGGCCGCCGGCCGCGGGGACCCCGCGCTGTGCTGGCCGAGGTCCTGACCCTGCTCCCGCCACCCCGCCCGCCCCGGCCCGGCCCACTACAAGTGCCTCTTCTCCTCCTCTAAAACTTTCCCTCTTTCTCCCTTTACGCGTCGCATAATCCCTGCGTTCCCATTTCTTCGCCGGTCACACACACACAGCAATAAATACGTCAATAAAAGTCGGACCCTGAGCAAACACGCATGCATACATACGCACAGTCCGGCCCGGCCCTGTCCCGTATAACACTACAAACGCCGAGTAGTAAAGGAATCTCTCCCCCCCCCCCCCCCCTCAGCGGCTCCCGCATGTCAGTTCCTCTGCAGACTTGAAAATAAAAATATTTTCATGGAGCGGGACAAATGGAGCGCAACCGAAATGACCGAGCCAAACCGAAACTCCACCGGCGAAGTGTCCCCGCCCGGCCCCGCCCGGCGCGGAGGAATAACTGTCATATAAACTGGAACGCGGCCACCAATCTCGGGAGCCGAGTCGGTCAGGTCTGGGGGAAGCGCCGCTGGGGCGCGGGGCGGGGCGGGGCGGGCTGCCTATGCTGACAGGGACCGTTCGGTTCGGCCGCAGAGTTACGGCCGCGCAACACGGAACGTGTTAAATAGACGCACTCTGGGCGGACAGCACTGACGGGCGAGCAAGCAAACGGCCCTGTTACCGCTCCGACTAAATGTCATCGATTCACATCAACCCTTCCCTTTTCCCTCTCCCTCCCCAACATATAAAGCTTAGGACCAGAAGAGGGAATCCTCGTCCACAGCCTGCGCGCCCCGCCCCGCCCCGCCCCGCAGCCGCTGACGGTAACATATGCGACCCCCGTTTTAACCAAGATTTAAAATAGCTTATTGAACGCGCCCAGTCGACCCGGCCCGGCCCCGCAGCTCCTCAGCGCCTGTCTGATCCGGCCGGGCCGGGCCGGGCCCACAGGCCTTGGTTCTCACGCCACGCCCCTCCACGCCGGGCGGGGCGGGAGCGTAGAGTTACCAAGCGTCACACGTACTGCCACGTACAGCCAGAGGCTTTTGTCACGCTAAATAGGGCGTGCAGAGCGTGGCCGGTGCGGCTGGGGGCGGCGGTACAGCAGCGACATGACGTCCCCCCTCCTCCTCAATGGGGGTTGGGGCGGGGCGGGGCGGGGCGGGGCGGGGCGGGGCGGGGGCGGGCCCATCTCGCCTCATCTCTCGCGGAAGCTGAGCGGTGGTGCAGCATCTCACATGGACCACCCGTATGCACCGACCGACGGGTGTGGGTGCTTGTGATTGAGAGAGTGTGAGTGTGTGAGAGTGAGGGAGTGAGTGAGTGAGTGTGAGGAAGGTCTGAGTAGCGTGAGAGTGAGAGGGAGGGAAAGAATGAGACAATCAATGAGCCGCTGTTCCGGAGGGCTATTCTCACAACGAGAGAGTTTGGCACGAGTCCCGCTGCGGAGGTTGCAAAAACCTCCCCCTACGTCCCCCCCCCCTCTTCCTTCACCCGGGCGGATGTCCCAGCCGGCCGGAGCCTGGCCGGAGCCGGCTGTTTTGGCGGTTGGACAGTGCAGAAGCTAGAAGTGCGCCACTCTGGGGTAATCATGAGTGAAACGCGTTTTATACCGTCGACGACAGTTTTTCTTTCCTCGCCTTTTTTTTTTTAATCGTACGGCCCCCTTTTTTCCCCGTTTTATCCACACGGCATTTCTACACTTTATATTTTATTTGTCATTTTCTTTACATTCCCGCGAGATAAAAAAGAAACTGCAGCAGAGGAAGAGCAGAGGGGAAAAAAAGTTTTGCTGCGCGGCGTGGCGGCGGGGCTCCCCCTCGCTGCTCCACTCAGAGGTGCTCGGCGTACACGCGGGGCGGGGCGGGGCGGGGCGGGGTGGGGCGGGGTGTGGTGTGTCTCGCAATGCTCGGCATCCGCGCCTATAGCGGCACTTGCCGCCCCGCCCCGCCCCGCCCCGCCCCGGGACGTCCTTCCCTATTAGAGTTCCGGGGGAGCAGACCCGCAGGCCGCAGGACTTGAACACAAGCCAAATACGCTTCGCCACTCACTCCCCACCGGTACAGTGTCCTGTCCGCACCGCGAGACTGCAGTGCAGTGCGCCCCTCAGCCCCTCAGTATGCGGCGCGGCGGGCCGGGGCCTCCGTCCCTCCGCTCAGCACTACACGGGCCTGCGATCAGATGATTGTTTACGCCCCGCGCATAAGAATGGCTGCATTGATTCCATCGCCCTCATGACTGATTATTCCTTTCCCTTCTCCGCCCCCCCCCCTCCACCCTTCCCCTGGCCATTCCGACAAAATGAGAATTTTAGAGGCAGGCGCGTCCCTTATTCCGCGCAGCACTCCGCCCCCCTCCCCTTCAGCAGCCTTTTGCGTCCAGCCTGCGCGATTTCTCATCCCCATCTTCCGTTATGTTCGCCCAATTCCGGTCTGCAGCGGAGGCGCGGCGCAGGGCAGGGCGCCGTTTAGCATAATCTTACGGCCACTGCTGGACGCTGGGGGGGGGAGCAGCTCGGGTGTAGTGTTTCCTGGACGCGCCCGCCCGAAGGCGAGGGGATTATAGATTTACTCGGCGCGAAGAACACATTAACTCGCTGGCTCCTTTATAGGTCGGGCCCCCAAATGCAAAACGCCCGTTAATTCCAAGACGAACGGAAAGGGCGCGACCCCTGCGTGGGGGCGGGGTGGGGCGGGGGGTGGGCGAGGGTGGGCTGCGGAGGTGGGGACGTCCTCCTAAACACGGTGGCTGGGCCGGGGGCGAGAAACACTGCTCGTTCGGAGAAAGCGATGAGCAACTTCCCGCCGGCCCTGCCCCGCTAGCGCCAGGGTTGGAACTGCCATGCCGCCGCTTTTCTCTCTCGCTCGGCCCCGTGTGTTTTCCGACTCTCTCTCTCTTCCTTACATCTGCTTTCAATGTGCTTTTCTTTCCGCATCAGCTGGAAAGTTACCGCGCCAGCAGCCGCCTTGCGCAAATACAAAACCGAGGAGGGGGGGGGGGGTGATGAATATTTGCTCCACCTCAATAATTCCCCCCCCCCCTCCCTTTTCTCTTGCCCCACCGGCAGTGTTCAGGTCGGGGGGAGAGGGGGGAGGGGAGAGGAGCACATAGCAGCTTCAAAGGGGACACATCACAGCAGCCACACTGGCGGGGGGGTGCTACCCTCGCCTCCCAGAGCAGAGTGGCGCGGGCCGGTGCAGGGCGGGGCGGGGCAGCCCCAGCGTGCCAAAAGCAGCGGGAAACATTTAAAAAGCGCCACGGGACCCGCGGGCGGAGCCGGGGAGGGTATAAGGGGGGAGGGGTTTATTCATTACCGACAGAGAACACCATCCCCGCAGCAGCAGCAGCGCTGTGGGCCGGGCGGGCGCGGCGCAACACAGCCGTGCAAACCACCGGACAACGACCCTGGC
This sequence comes from Frankliniella intonsa, assembly GCA_033675135.1. Taxonomy (NCBI): domain Eukaryota; kingdom Metazoa; phylum Arthropoda; class Insecta; order Thysanoptera; family Thripidae; genus Frankliniella; species Frankliniella intonsa. Next base: position 9,970,890 of record CM066255.1, on the reverse strand, counting down.
GGGGCGTGGCGGGGCGTGGCGTGGCGGGGAGGGATGGGGTGAGGTCGGGGGTAGCTGGAGGAGAAGGACGAGGAGGGGGCAGGCATACGGCCGAGAAGTGCGTCAACTGCTGCTGCCTCCTCCCTTCTCTCTCGCTCTCTCTCTCTCTCCCTCGCATTGTTAATTACTTATCCCACCCCCGCCCCGCCCTTACGCGCTTGTAACACAGATCATGCAAATAGCCTCCCTATGCGCTCGCTCCCCTCCCCCGGCTCCAGCGCCGCTCAGTAACACCCGAGGCCTCCGGGCCCGGAGCTGGAACGCGTCCAGAGGCTGCATTTCCGGCTCCGGCGGCGCTATTCAGTCGTTCACTACGTCAGCACGCCCCGACGCGCCGACGTTCAATGTTCAGCGAAGCAAACTCGCGAGCTGCTCTTCCGTTTCGCGAGGAACGTGCAGCGCAAGCGAAACAAAGAAAGGAATCCGAGACCAGAAAATGAATAAATTAAAAACAAAACAGGTGAGCGGCGGGGAGGCGAGGGTATGTGGAGGGGGGTGGGGGATGCGCACGGGGCCGCAGTCAAAACAGGACTGAAAAGTCGCTCTCCCCGCGGCCTGGCCCGGCCCGGCCAGCTGAGCTGCATGAAGTCGTCCACGAGCAAAAGGGGGGAAGGGAGGCGGAGGCGACAAGATGTTTTGGTTACCCTCGTTTAGGAGTAATTGTGTTTATTCCTGCTGCTGCATCTTTTGGACGAAAAGAGAGAATACGAGGATGGGAGGGCGGGGTGAGGGGAGGGTGTGAGTGAGCTGTGTCAGGGAGCCACCGCACCGACCGTGCGAGTGAGAAAGAGGGGGGAGGAAGGGAGGCCAATGTGTCTAATGTGTACGGGGATAGCTTCCTAAGTGCACACTGCCACATTTGTACCGATGGTGTCACGTAAAAGAAGTCAGTGCAGTGGGCACTAAAACGGAAATAAATCGCCATTATTGCTTCAGCAGCGCCTCGCAGTCGCCCGGTGCGCGCAGCGCCGTCCAGCTGCACAGAGCCGCGACTGTAAAGCCATTGGGGACGTAAAAAAACCCGCATGAGAATGTTTACTTGCGGCGTTTAGTGGCCTCCTCCTGTCCGGGCGAGGCGGGGCGAGGCGGGGCGGGGGCGAAGGGATGGGCTGGGGTACCTTGTCAGTACGCCCGCCCGGGCCCGCTGCACTGCACTGAGCCCCGGCCCGGCCCGGCCCGCCCCACCCGGGGCCGCGCACTCGTCTAAAAGACCGCATTTATTATTATTGTTGGAGTTGGAGGAACCATTTGCAATGCAACGACCCCTGCGGCCCGCCCCGCCCCGCCCCGCCCCGCCCCGCCCCCACAGCACATATACATACGTTTGTTCTGACGGAGTGCAGAGGGAGCAGGGCCGGGCCTGGCCGGGCCGGGCCGAGGCGCGGAGGAAAAAGGGACAAAGCCAACGAAACTAAAACTCGTTCGCTCTCTGGAATAAACACGCAGTAAAACTTTTAGGCGCGCTTCGCCGCCGCCGCTGGATGCGAGAGGCACTGCAAAAACAAAAAAAAAATACCCCATCCATTTACGGTTCGCCTACGCGTCCGCAAACCGTAACTTATTTTTCGTAATGAATACGGATTTAGTGTGTAGATGAAAAATTGGCAAAACGTAGTGTTGCATTATCCCGTAGGTCTTTTTTTTAACAGTGGTGTCCGTCTTGTTTCGCCGACCAAAGAGTACCGCCGCACCACCATGACCCCCCCCCCCCCCTCCCCGGGTCTCCGACCAAAATGCAGTAAAACCCATTCCATTCCTGTGAGTTGCAGTCGCGCTCACCACTCACCCCGTCTCCGACGCGTTCACTTACTCTGTTTCCATGAACGCCCCCGCCCCTCCGCTCCGCCCCCCACTCGCCCCCTCCCGCCCCCTTCCGGGCCCCGACGCGACGACGCCGACGGCAACAACAGAAAATGATGATAAAAATACAAAGCATCCACTTTTTCGCACTCGCCCTAAACTGCTGTTTCCGCCACATAAAAGTTCGAACGCCCTTCCGCGTCGCGCGCAGAAAACGCGGAGTGGGGACAAAGCGCGGAAGACGGGAGGGAAGCACCAAAAATAGGCATAGGGATGATGCATCCAGTGGCTAAGCGGGCAGGCCGGGCGCGGGGGAGGAGGGGTGGTGGGGGGAAGGGGGAGGTTCCCTTCTGGCAGATAGTGGCTGACTTACTCGCCCGCTCCCCGCGGACGTTGGAGACGCCCTTCTTCCCCTTAGCCTCCCTCCCCCTCCTCTCCCTTCACTCGGCTACTTTGAATGCAATCCCAGCCCCGACGCACAGGGCACGCCTGGCCCGGGGGAAGGGGAGGGGGGGGGCGCCCCTCCCGACCACAAGACGAGGTGGGATGAACCTTTGCCGTCTAAAATTATGACGTATTCCGGCGTGAGGAGCAGAGCTGCTGAGCGGGGCGGGGCGGGGCGCTCGCCGCTCATCTGCCTGCCTGCCTGCTGACATACGAGCGCACCCCGCCCCGCCCCGCTATAGCACCTGACACACGTTGGCGGCCATAACATAATTTATTGTTTCAGTAACCAAAAGCAGCGCGGCTGCTATAAGCCCCGGCGTCCCACCCCGCCCTCCCGGGAGAAAGACAAAGATCATGTGTCTCCCTACCGAAAAAAATAAAAACATTCTGCTTTGACAAACGCGAATAATTCTACCTCTGATACACAGCGCGGAAAATGAGGTAAGTAAGAACGCGGTGTGTAGGGTGTTTTTAATAGAAACGGTAGAGTGAATGCAAGGGAGCGGGGGGGATTAGGGATCGAGGGAGGGTTCAGTGGGGGACCCTTAGGGGAGGATTGTAGGCACGTAGAGCGGGGCAGCGGGGCGCGGCTACCGGGCGGGAACAGGAGCGCCCCCCCCCCCCCCACCTACCCCTCTCAGGCACGAGAGGCTAGAAATGCGAAATATATTAAGCGGATATGCGAGCGCATTGGTCCGGCCTGAGAGGCCCGCCCCGCCCCGCGCAGCCGTGCGCGGAAACGTTAAGAAGACGAAGAGAGAGAATAGGTTGGGGTGGGGGTGGGGGGCGAGCGGCAGAGAGAAAAATTGCACGTTGGACCCACCAGGGGATAAGGGGCTTTACTCACATACAGGTGCCGGCCGGGAAGGAGAAGGAAAAAAGAAAACAAAATAAATTCAAGACTAATTTATCCGTTTTACGTGGGACCACCGCTGGGAAGGTGGTGGGCGTGGATGACAACTTATCGAAGTCCGCCAAAAACTGTGCAGACGCCAGCGCCAGTGGGTTTATCAACGTGGATTAAAATTCTCAGGCGGGTAGTTTACTAAAGGTTTAGCGTTAGATGAACTATTATAACAAAATAAGAACGTTGATAACGAAAAATGGTTCGATAATCAAAAAGAACAACAGTATGATTACCTACACATATTTTATTTAGCTCGCAATGTTAGCGAACAAATAGTGAGGCAAGATAAAACAAAAAAACATTAATTTTCGCCCGTATGGGTTAGAAGATGCCTGCGGAGACTACAAGCTTGCGCAAATTTCTTGTTGCATATGCTTCAGTCAAAGGGTTTTCCACCCGTATGGGCTAGAAGATGCCTGCGGAGAGTGCCAGCTTCCGCAAATTTCTTGTTGCATAAGCTACAGTCAAATGGTTTTTCACCCGTATGGGTTCGAAGATGACTGCGTAGATTGCCAGCTCTCGCAAATTTCTTGTTGCATAAGCTACAGTCAAATGGTTTTTCACCCGTATGGGTTCGAAGATGACTGCGTAGATTGCCAGCTTCCGCAAAATTCTTGTTGCATATGCTACAGTCAAATGGTTTTTCACCCGTATGGGTTAGAAGATGCCTGCGGAGAGTGCCAGCTTCCGCAAATTTCTTGTTGCATATGCTACAGTCAAAGGTTTTTTCTCCCGTATGGGTTAGAAGATGGCTGCGTAGATGGCCAGCTTGCGCAAATTTCTTGTTGCATATGCTACAGTCAAATGGTTTTTCACCCGTATGGGTTAGAAGATGGTTGCGTAGAGTGCTAGTTAGCGCAAATTTCTTGTTGCATATGCTACAGTCAAAGGGTTTTTCACCCGTATGGGTTAGAAGATGCCTGCGGAGAGTGCCAGCTTCCGCAAATTTCTTGTTGCATATGCTACAGTCATGGGGTTTTTCGCCCGTATGGGTTCGAAGATGACTGCGTAGATGGCCAGCTTCCGCAAATTTCTTGTTGCATATGCTACAGTCATGGGGTTTTTCGCCCGTATGGGTTAGAAGATGGCTGCGTAGATGGCCAGCTTGCGCAAATTTCTTGTTGCATATGCTACAGTCATGGGGTTTTTCGCCCGTATGGGTTAGAAGATGGCTGCGTAGATGGCCAGCTCTCGCAAATTTCTTGTTGCATAAGCTACAGTCAAAGGTTTTTTCTCCCGTATGGGTTAGAAGATGGCTGCGTAGATGGCCAGCTCTCGCAAATTTCTTGTTGCATATGCTACAGTCATGGGGTTTTTCGCCCGTATGGGTTAGAAGATGGCTGCGTAGATGGCCAGCTCTCGCAAATTTCTTGTTGCATATGCTACAGTCAAATGGTTTTTCACCCGTATGGGTTAGAAGATGCCTGCGGAGAGTGCCAGCTTCCGCAAATTTCTTGTTGCATATGCTACAGTCATGGGGTTTTTCGCCCGTATGGGTTCGAAGGTGAGTTTTAAGATAGGCACTGTTACAATATTTTTTGTTGCATAAGGTGCAGTAGAGATTTTCCCTCGCAGTTGAAGGATCTCCTTTGAGAGAGGACACGCTATGGTACTGGCGTGGCATTTTCTGGAAAACAGAGGAAACAAATCCCATTTTATTTGGAAGCAGATGATACTTCAATTTACCTCTTAGTCTCCGAAGTACGTTTCATTGACCAAATGATACCGAGAGGAACTCTCTGGAGTACGTTTTCTGTGACAATGAGGGTGTTTGAAGGTATTGGGGTATCGTCTGCCAAAAGTTAATCCCCGTAGCTAAAGTCATTTTGAACGTCGATGAAGTGAAGTTTTAGCCTGTGCTCGGGGCGAGGCGCATGTTGATATTAGTAGCATCCACTGGCGTCCAGACTCGGCAACAACAGGGCTCGGCGGCGGGCGGGGCGCACGCAGTAGTGCGCGGGCTCGGGAGCGACACAATCCCCCCTGTTTAATATTCTGACACGCTCGCTGCTCGCTTCCTGAGAGTACAAGCTAGCTGATACATCGATTTACGTTTAGTAATAGTAATTTAAGTTTAGTCTAGCTATAAATGAAATGAATGCATCGTCTGCTAAAAAGTAGAAAGAGACTAGAAAGAGCGGCAGCGGCGCACGCTGCGAAACGAGGAGGCAAAAGTGTAGCAGAGGTGGAAGCAGGGATAATGGCGCTACAAGCGCGCCGGGACGGCGGCCGGCCGGATGCGGAACAGGTCAAGGGGTTTAGCCGGTGAGTTTTGCACCGAGGCAGCGACCCACTGGCCACTTCCGGCCGGCCAGGCCCCGCCCGCCCGGGTGAACGCCCCCGCTGCGCTGATCCACAGAACGGGGTGGGGCGGGGTGGCGCTTGGGCGCTCCTGGTCCCAGCCATTCATTCCTCTGCGCCCGCCGGGGGCCACCACGGAGCTGGAATCCACAGGCCGAAAAAAATGCCCAAACCAACAATCCCAGGAATTCTTTCCCTCGAGCCCGCGCACCTCGGCACCTCACCTCACCGCCCTCCTGAGAGCTTTCTTTCGCTGATCTGTCCCGCCGCATAGCCCACCCCGCCACATACGTCATGGCCGGGCACTGGGAGGGGCAACATACCGTACCGCAACACACGCGGGCGCGCGGGTTTGCCCATTGCCACGGCGCTAGGCGGATCAGGCAACTCATTGCGGCGCAGTATTCTACAAAAAGAATGACCGCATCTACCCACTGCCATCCACCTACCACATCTCACACACACAAAAAATGGGATCCTCAGACAAATCCATAAGGCTACTTCGTGCCTCAAAATATCTTCACTGGAAAAACTAATGCGTCACACTTGTTACGCTTGATAAGTCGCATCATGTGGCGTGACCGTAGTTTTGTGATGCACCGACCACCTATGCCGTACCGGGTGTTTCCTTGAATGCGTAACAGTGTTGCGGGTTTGCCTACCCCATCCGCCTGAAAGGCACCATTGCCCCTGCGGCGCTGGAGAGTATGCAATCCCGCAACACTGCTACGCATTCAAAGAAACGCCGCGGTACAATAAACCACAGGCGATGACACTATATACCGCTGTCGGAAATATCAGCGGCGCCTGCGGCAGGGACCGGGGCAGGGCGGGGCGGGGCGATGCCGCGGCGATCAGCGCGGTGATTACCCGCCCCTCGTGGCGCCCGTCACAGTAAATCATGGCGAGGCGCCATGAGGACCGCCAGCCGCCCCCATGACCGTCATGAGCCTCATGGGCGACACTTCATAACGGGGCTATATGGGCGCGCCCTCGCCCTCCGCCCCCGGCCCGCCCCGCCCGGCTAAAACTGAACGCGGCGGAGCAACAGTGTCCCTCCCGCGGGAGCCTGTGCGGGACTGAGATGAGCCTGTGGGGGGCGGGAATTAGTCGTGGACCATCCCTCATGTGTGGCGCCACGGCGGGGCGGAAGGCCGCTGGTATTGTGCAGACCGTCCCGTCCCAGACCACCGGCATTAGTCACACTGCCACCACGATATGAGAAATTTTGCCAGCAACAAAACCACCCACCCCTACCGCAAAGGGGGTGGCACGGTACATTCCTTCCGATGATATGGACACGAGATCTTCGCGAGGGGGGAGGGGGGTGAGAAGGTGAGAGGGGGGAGGGTACAGGAGGCCTGAAGAGGATCCATGGAGGGCACAAGCACTTACCTAATCGAGTCTCCTCAGTTTTACGAAACTATCGCAGTCCGCGGCAGCAGTGAAGAGCGGCCAGTCGCACTGCAGGCCGAGGTAATCGTCATCCAAAAGTTGAGCCTGCAACACATTGAAATAATAAATAGTCATAACATCGTAGGCGAGAGAGATGGAGTGACTGTGTGTTTACGCGATCACTGAGTCAGGAAATCGTGTGTGTGTGTGCTTTCAGCGGTGCCCGCCCGCCCGGGGCGTGGCGAGGCGTGGCGTAGCGCGGTGCGGCCGAGTTGACTGGGCTGGGCGCGGTGAGCGGGGCCGGCCCCGGCCAAAACTGAAATTCGATCGCAACGCTGAGCTGGCGGGCCAACAACACTGCTGTCGGCCCAGCCCGGTGTGTCACTTGCTGTCAATGCCAACGCCCGCTTTATCCTCTCTCTCTCTCTCTCTCTCTCTCTCTCTCTCTCTCTCTCTTTAACCGACCTTTCCTTTTCCGCCCACCACACTGTACCTCTTTTCTGCCTCTCTCTCTCTGACTGGCACATTTTTCCAGCAGTTTTTTTCCCTTTATTTTTCCTTTTTTTCGCTGGCACCAGCCGGGGCCGCCCAGCCCAGCCAGCCCAGCCCCGAGCCCCGGCCCCCGCCAGTCTGTCGCCGGAGCCGATTTCAGGGAATGGGATTTTCATACTGATTAGTGGTCCCTGCCGCCCCGGCCCCGGACGGGACGGGCTGCAATCGGTTCTGCTCGACTCGCCGCCCTGATGGATCCTCTCCCTCCCTTTCCGAGAGTCGCTGACCAGGGCCGAACTACTTGTCCTGCTGTCGACGTGCTCTGCCGTGCTCTTGAGCAAAACGCCCTCTAAGTACCGGGTGCAATGTTGCCGGTGCCAGATACGTGGGCAAAAATTGCTCACGAGATACACCTGTGTGAAGCTGGCGGTATCAACGCCTGCCTACCAGGCAAACTCTCCCAACCGGAGAGTTGCGGTAGGCAGACCCGCCATGCTGTTACGTGTTCTCTGAAACATACGGTACAGACCCGGCCCGGCGATTCAGGTAACCATGAGACACTACACCGCACGCAGGGGTGCGAGCGAGTTGCCTACCTCCACGGCGCTGCCACCCCTGGACTGCCTCATGCAATCCAAGAGCCAAAAGCCAGAAGAATTGACAATTTTGCATCTCTTGCTGGACAATTATTATTTTTTTGTCCAGCAAGAGATGAAAAATTGTCAATTCTTCTGTAACTAAATTGCATCTTGCGGAATGTGCTCACAGATGTCACCAGCAATGGACAAAAATTGTTCCTAGACATTTAGAGTGTAGAGGCCGGGCTACCGCCCGCTACCCCACCTCACAGTCGGCCTAGCTCGGCCTGCCGCGGCGCGGCGGCCCTCTTGTCCTATCGGCACTTGGAGGCCTCCTGGAGGCCCCCTGGAGGTCCGGCGCCAGCCCGCCGCGCGGTGCAGGGTTACTTGCCTGTGGTTTACCCCCGCCCCCTCCCTAACCCACACTCACCCAGCCGCCCCCCCCCCTCACCCCCTTCCGTCCAGTTTACTCCGACCACAGTACTGTACGCCGATCTGCCGATGACCGGGCCGTGCTGGGCAGAGAGATCTATACCCGGGACGAACTTATTGCCACGGTAGAAAGGAGAGGAAACGGGAAACAGAAATGATACGTCAGGCAGAGCCGAGCCGAGCAAACAGCGAGGACGGGCCGCGCGCAGAAACAGTGGCCGGCTGCCGAACAGTCTTGGACATCCACCGTTTTATGACAGTCTCTAGAAAACCAAGTGTGTACATGATCTAGTCATTATTTACCGCATAATAGTGAATAGTAGTTTCTGCGTGTGATTTTCCGCGTATTCAAGGTATTCAGCGAATGTTGTGTACCTTGGCTCGTACACATGCCAATTTAATTATTAAAGGTAAGAAGATTTTTTTATATAAAATGAAAGGGTGCTTTTTATTTTCCCTCCGAGATTGCAGTTCATGTTATCGGGCTTCCACGCCCCGATGGGCTTAAATGGCAGCAGCCACGTATTGGAGCGAGCGCTCACTTCAATGGAGAACTGTTGGACAAACTCGCCCCCTCCCCCCTCCGCCCCTATAGCACACACAAGGACAGGACTTCCCGTTGGCAAATTACCATGCAAGGGGAAGTAAGGGGGAGGGGGAGGGAGGGGGTCACCGAGGAATTAATCAACCTGCCCTAAAAGCCCTTTCACGCGCCCGGATGGCAGCAGAGCGTCAACTTTTTTTTTTTTTTGTTTCCACCCCCTTAACCCTCCTCCTCCCCTTCTGAAGTGAAAAGGCAAACCGCCCGACCGCCACTCGGCTCACGCTCTCATATCCAAAACTAAAACCCTCGCTCCCCCCCCCCCCATGCCCCGCCCTTGTCTTATTTAATCACGCAAATTCCGTGGCTCACTGCGGGCCGGGCGCCTCAAAGGGGAGGGCCGGGGCCGGGGCGGGAGCGTGAGGTCGGAGGTGGATGCCTCGCCCCGCTCACACTTACACGCACACACACACACATGCTCACACACACGTGGACCAAAAGGAAAGCTGCACTTCGTACTCTGAAAGCGTCATTTGTCACTCCATTTCCCCTTTCCATGTTTTTTTTCTTTTTGTTTTCTATCTAGTATCATTTTTTTCCCTCTCCCATGCCATGCCACGCGGCGCCCATGGCGAGGAGCACTGACGTACCCGGGTGTGTACACGGCCGCCCCGGCCGGTCGGTTCCGCCTCAACTACTCCGCCGCGCACAGGCGCAGGATGTCACTCCATAACGTGACATCACTCTCCGTCACGTGACGCACCTGTCACACTCGGCCGTGACACGCCCAGCCCACACAGTCACGCACAGTAGCAGTACAGAGCTTACTGGGGACCGGGCGGCAGGCGCGCACCGGGTGTCCCAGACAACACAGGGCAGTCAGTTGGGTTGCCTAAGCACTGGCCGCAGGCGCTCTAGGGCGAGTGGGGAGTGGGTGCGGTGGTTGGAGGCACCCGGCCGCCAGAGTCTCAAAAGAGGGGAGTAGTGCGACGGCCACCCGATGAGGTGTGGGGGGCGACCCCCCCCCCCCCCAAACGTAGCCGCGACGTGCCCCTCGCGCCATCGCGGCGTCGCGGGGTGGCCCGCGGGGGATGCGCGACCTCGCGGAGGACCCTTGCCTCTAGAAAGGTGTACGCATGCGCCGCATGGGCTACCGCAATACGTGCGACAAGGACGGAGGGAGGAGGTGCGAGACGAGGGCGATCTTCTGAATCAGTTGGCTCAACGCATGGCCAGCTCCACACGGCAGGACACGGCAGGATACGCACGCAGTGTGCTGCTCGCGGTTGATAAGTTATGGCACCGGCTTGCGAACAACAGGCGAGCAGGCCTGCTGGGGGGGGGGGGGGGCTATCTGATGGGGGATGATTTATGTACCACAGGAAGGGTTGCCAATCTCCATCAGCCGCGCGGCAGCTTCAGCCAGCAGCCGCCTCGTCTCTCTCGCACTCGACAACATGTCCATACCGGAGCGACGGGGGAGGCGGCCGGGCAGGGGAAGGCAGGGCGGTGACTTTACCCCCGCCCTCCTCGCTGCCTGCGCCGCGCCGTGCACAGGCCACTACATGTGCCAATCATCAAAACGCATCGGGGGAATTTCTCCTCCTAGCTATGCTTCATTTCAAGCGAAAAGTCTTTTGCGTAGTTGTATGCTTGACTCAAGCGTAGTACAACTACGCCTTAGTTTTACCAGTGCGTCAGATGTGCTGCTGCTGCTGCTGGAGGCGCGGGCGGCGTACGTAAACATTACCCACTCACACACTGACGTGCGCATGTGTATCCGCGCCGTGCCGGGCCGGGCCGGGCGTCAGGCAGGCAGGGCAGGGTGGGTGAACAACCATACACACAGGAGTGCGGGCGGGCCGGGCCGGGCCGGGCCGCGGGCGGGACAAACTGTTTTGTTAGATTACGTTAGTCTGACCGCCCCCTTAGGAGAGGCGGCAGACGAGACAGACGGGACGGGGTGGTCGCGGCAGGAGAGCGGGCGGTGCAGGCAGGACAGGGCTGCAGACGCTCAACTTCCCCCTCCCGCCCCGCCCCACCCCACCCCGCCGCGCCCCGCCCCGGACCAGGCATTCGCTCAACTCTGTACCGCAACCTGTCCGGACCTGTCCGTGTCCCGCCGCAGCTCGACTGACAACGACTAAAGCGCGGGGGCGCCGCAAGCAGCAGGCCGGACTCCGGCAGCTCTGACCACGTGCGCGACCTGGTTCACATTTTATTTGAAAGACATTGCCAAAGAGAAAGGGCGATATAACGTTTTCTCTCAACTTCCAGCATGTCAGAGCAGGACAAGTTCACAGCAGACGGCAGTTCAAAGAGGAAGCGCGAGGAGGACCCAATCAGGTTCCCTCATCCTCCCCTCTGACTCGGCTGCACCTCTCACATGCCCCTTCGCCCTTCCCTTACCGCTTCCCCCATGCATTTTTATGACAATTCCTCTATCCGTGCCGCCTCGCCTTGCCTCCCCCCTCCCATCACCCTGCTGCTCTCCAACGGCGCGGAGGCCCTTGAAACAGCATGGTGATTGCACATTCGAGAGCGGAGCTCTGCTCTCCGGGTGGGGCGGGGTGGGGCGGGGCGGGGCCGACGACCCCCCTTTGACAACCCCTGGGGGTCATTACTGGTGTAAAGGGGAGCACCGCCCGGAGCAGGTCAACCGGGGGCGGCGCGGGGGCGGCGTGGGGGCAGCACAAGGGCCATGCAGGACCGGGCCGGGCGGCGACCGCGGCGACACGGAGCACATTGACACACATTCGGCGGTGCGCAATACAGGCGATCCACGCGCACACCACCACCAGCCGGCCGCGGGCGAGGCGGGGCGGGGCGGGGCGACCTCGCCGCGAGGGAGGGTGAGGCGAGCACGAGCACACACCCCTCCGGCGCGACCTCCCCCTCCCCTCCCCCTCCATATCTCGGTGCGTGGTGCGTGTCTATGGTAGTTGGCGTGCGTGCGCGAGCCGTGCGCGCGGCGCGCTGCGATTTCGCATCGAGAAAGAAAGATCTCATCTCATCTCATGTACCCGGCCAGGATGACGACGGGGTGTGAGATCATGGAGCGGAGGAGGAAGAGGAGGGTGCCGGGGAGCAGCAGCCCGGAGATAACAGACGGCAGCAGGAGAGTGGCGAGAGGAGAGGAGAGGCGGCCGTGGAAAAGGGCATTCGTGATGGCGCGGGGCGGGGCGCGCGGGCCCGGGCCGCGGAGGGTGGTGGCGGGGACGCGACAGGGCGGGGGCTACCCTCGCGGCCCCGCGCGCACGGGTGACGGGACAGCCCGGGCCGGGCCGGGGCGAGGATGGGAGAGAATGACTCACAGAGCAAATTTGCATGTCGCGGTGCGCGGTGCCGGCGAGGCCCTGGCCTGGCCTGTCGCTGCGGCTGGACCACCCCCGCGCCCGCCCCGCCCGCCGGGACGGGCCTCGTCTCTCCGTCCTTGTCGCACTCTTGGGGCACGGCCATAAGGAGCGAGAGAGAGGACACTGACAAAAGGTGTGCGGAATCACCTGAGAGCCCCGGCCGGCCTTGGACAATCACACCTCACCGAGGGGTACCTCACGTCCTCCAATCAGTGTACGCCCTGCGTTCCAATCATTTCCCAATCCCAATCACAGTCAAATCACATAATTTGACGACAAAAATGCATTTTTAACACCTTAAAATTGCAAAACAATCGATTCGACGATGAGAATTTTACAGTGTTTTTTAAAGTTTGGTAAAATTTTACTTCAAATCACAACACAACCCTCCAATCAGTGTACACCCATCTAAAGAGTGAGGTACCCTTCGCACCACACCGGCGCGCAGCGTCACTCACCAAAGTCGTCGCTGATCCCGCCGCAGGGTAGAGTATCCCATGAGGTTGAGGAGGCAGCACTCTGCGACCACGCACGCACACACTCACTCGCGTCGATAGCCAGGCGCCAGGGGCACGACGGCCACAGCGTCGCTTCGCGTCGCGTCTCGTTTCGTCTCGTCTCCCGCTCTGATTGTCACACGGCGCACACAACACACCTCCTGCTCGGGGGATGGCCGGCTCGGGACTGAAGGCGCGCTGCGCGCCGCGCGCCGCCCCGCCCCGCCCCGCCGGCTGGGGAGGGGAGGCGAGCCGAGCCGGCTCCAACACGCCCATCTCCTCTCGTCCCGTACCGCGCCGCGCAGCGTGCCGTTCGACTGCTCGGCTCGGCTACGGAAACAGCCGAAGTGCGCCGCCACCACCGGCCGCCGTGAGTTTGGAGGTTTGAACGGGGGAAATGGGCAGGGCAGGGGTTGAACTGGGTGAACAGCGATCAAGGTCATCAACGGCCGTTGTGCTGAGAAAGTGGCTGAGTCACTGTGAAAAATAGTGGTAGGTTCACTGGGAAATTTTCCACGAAGTGCAGTTGTAAAATTACAATTGAAAATCGTTAAATTACAAGCACTTCATATCGGCTTGAAATTCATTTACGAGCCAAAAAAAGGTCCGTTCGAAATTTACAACATATTTCGTAAGGCCGACACGACCCCGATTAATTTCTTCCTGAGCACTGGAGTGTAGCGCACCTTTAATGCCTGGACCCGACTCACCCGACAGCAGCCCCAGCAGCCCTTACACGTTGGTTCTGAACTCGAGAGAACCGGGGCCCGAAGACCCAAATGGCCCGAGGTTGTGGCATCCTTAAATAAATTTCTCTCACAAAATACTCGGAGGGGCGGCTACTGCCGTAGTCACGCCTGACAGACGCTACACTAAAGTGAAGAGGGTAATCACGAGGGGAAGTAGAAATTTAGTAGGACTCTTAATTATGTTGCTTGTCAAATTTGCAATTTAATCACGATTGTAAGTTTTACACAGCCGATGAGAGGCCTAGACACTTGAAATAGAACACAGGCTTGTGTTTTTTAATAGCGGTTCAGATTTTCTGTTCAGTAAATATATTCAACCGAGGGGTGATATTTTAGAAGTATTTACAAACAATCAACTTGAAGACTATACAGGAAACATGCACCAAATACAAATATAATAGTACCAACAATATAAATCTCAACATATATTTAGACAATTCATTCAGTGTCAGCTCTTTACAGGGTATGACATTTGCTTAAAAAAACTCTAAAAGCACCCATGCGTTTATTTCATTTAAATCCTTGGCCATTAGGAAGGATAATTAGTTAAATCGATGCTTTTCCTAGACAAAGAGCAAATCCATCATATTACACCTAATTTAGACACTCCCAAGACAATCCCATGTACACTGAATTCCAACAATATTTACAAAACAAAAATATCACAATATCCATTGCAACTTGACAGTTAATACAGGTTGAAGAATACATTTTTTTTGATGACAGCATTCAACAACATACAGTGTTCAAAGTAATTAAAGTAAGCAGAAGAAAAAAAATCTAGAGAAGTGTGTTGAAATAATGTTCACATACACATGTAGAATATCATCAGATAATATGTGAACACACACAAGCAGTTTTCCTAGGGAGGGAAAAAACCCTCTGAAATTTTTGTGCAGGTTCCGACATTGTCAAAGAAAATTGTAATACTGATTAATTTACAGACCAGTGCAAACAACTGCTTACAATGAACACACTTCAGAGTTAATAAACATGATAAAATGAACAGTCAATATAAATCAAAGAAAATTTCCCCGGGGGGCAGTATCAAACAAGCAAACTTTTCTGAAATCTAATATGATTCTAAATTAGAGTTTACAAACTAACCATTGTGATTATATTTTTCTGCCTTTTCAAAACACCTTGAAGAATTTGTAGACATCACAATCACAGGATATCATAATAAACTACAACTGATAAACCAGTTGTCGCTCTCGAATTATCACAGTGAATTAAATATCCCAGTGAACACAAACACAAAAAGAAGCAAAAATTAAAATTGGGTACTAAACTTGTGCTAAAAGGATAGGAGTTCCAGGCAAAGCAAGCAAATCATGGGACATAATTAAATTGTAACTGATGGTGATGGAATGACACAAGACTTAACAGGTCCCATACAATATGATCAACCTTTACATGTGATATAAGAATCAGTACACACCCAAACTTTAGATTTGCAAGTTCAAAATAAAGATATGACAGATTAAGTTTGTCAAATGCCTTCCTGTTAATTTAGAAACAGAAAAGAAAAAAAAAATAAAGCAGTGGTATCTGAGGTTTGAGTAATGAATAACACCATTAGTCCATATGAGTAGATACAAATAAAGTTTACATATAAAACTAAATACAAACACCAAAATATCATTGAAGAAAGATTGTTTACTTGTATCGCAAACATCCCTGTGCAATGAAAATTTCTTTCTTTTTCAAATAAAAAGAAAACAGGATACTCCAGTTAGCGGTAAAGTGAAACTTAAGTTACCTCTAAATGGTTTTAGCTTTAACAGACAAAAGAGGAAAAAAAATCAAATTAGACTGCTACAATAGAAATTACTGTCAAAATGTATCAAGACAATCAATGAAAGGACTTTAAGTTGGATGTTCATGCAATGCATGAATCTGATGTGATTTGAATACTGAAAGATGGAAGAGAAACTTGTATCTTTTAGTGCCACTTAGCCACTTAAAAATAAAACAACCCAAAACAGAGGGGGAAAAAATTGGAGAAGAAAACCACTAATAATTGAGCCTTATTACAAAATTGCATGGAAATAATGGTAAATACCGAAGTTTTTGTAGAAAACTTACAAAAATGCAGTTTTAAGTTGAAATAATTCAGTCTCCAACAGACTTTTCCTTCCAAATCCAAAATAAAACTGACTGTAAGGATTCTATATTATGGATGATGTAAAAAAAAATAATAATGCTCAACATTAATAGGAAAAAAGTTGATAGTGCAAATATAAATGCCAAACAGTGCCTGTTAAAAGGCCAGGCATGTGATGTGAAACAAAACCAGCAAAATTGCCCATATTTAAAACCCTAAAAAAATTGTAACATTCACAATATCAACTAAACTCTCTGATAAAGCCCTCACAACCAAAGGAGGACACCTTGTCACTTAAAAGTCATTTGATGCCTATCTGAGTCAGATTTGACATCAAAATGAACTAAAATATTGACCTCTAAGTGACGTTTTGATTTCATTTAGACATGATAGGTATTGCTTGATTCTCCTTGGATTATGTAGGAAGTGTGTTTGAGTTTTTTCTAGACATTTCATTTCCGATGTATGAGGCCTTCTTTTTAGTTTGCCATTGGTGGTGGTGATCCACTTGATCCCTAAGTGGAAGATAACCAGAATTAATTTCATTTTACTAGAGAGTGTTTACCAATGACGATAGAAAGACCATATACTAATGGAACTTACAGGTCCATTATTGTCAGTAGGCTTGGAATCAGGGTTGTTACGCAGAGCTCTGGGTCGCAACAGAAAAAGTCCAAGAGCCACAGCAAACCAAATCATCATCATTAGCACAGCACCACCATCTCCTGTTTGTTGTCCAGGTAAAGAAGGAACTGCAAAAATGATTACAATAATTAGACTGCTGTACTAACCAGAACTAACATACACTGTTATGTCATGTGATATCACTTACATTCATCAACACAGTCAATGTCTGTGCAGTGGGTCTGTGACTGTCGTAGCTGCAAAAGAATTCTGGTATAAATAAAAATTGCATGGTAAATATATGTATAATGTTGTAGGTGTTGATAGAAATAAGTAATGCTCATCAAAATGGGGCGGTATTCAATAGGATTAAAGGAATATATGAGCTAATTCATACTTACAAAGGAAAGCAATCGTCGCATTGCCATTTCCTGAGGCCAGATGCACTCGCATGGATCCATTCCTTCATCGGCCATGGTGACAAGTGTCTCAGAACCCACTGCACCTACAGCACAGAGGATAAAAAATTTAAGTTTTAACTCTGCGATGAATGACTAGGACATTTTACTATTCTTTGATATATAGTAATAATATAATATAACATTGGGAAGAGACATGTGGGACTCTGACACTTGAATTATAACCCCCTACTTTCTCCATTCTCAATATTGACACTGCTTCCATAATTTGCAAAAAGCTTCTTATAAAGCACTCAAAAGCGACCAATAAAAACACTAAAATGATAACAATGCAGAAGAATATTTGTTCAGGTGCACACAAACTAGTGACACAAATTACTTCAATGTCAAAATATGAGGGATCAATTAACCTGATTTAGTAATTTGTGGGTACGAAAATCTTTATCATAGTGACAAACTAGAGGAAGGTAGAGTACTGAGAGGTTTACCAGGATACGAGGTGTGTATCTCTTCTGGCACAGAACCAAAACAAACAGTTGTTTGTTTACAAATAAATTGAGCAGACAGCCTATTGCCAAACTGCCAAACCTACATTTGGATTAAAGGCTAGACCCACCGAGTTTAAAACTCGAAAGACGACGATTAAATAACTAAATTACAATTAAGGCATCCGACGCAAGGAATGGAGTAGTGAAGGACGAGTATCAAACGTATGTTGGGCTCAAATACGTGAAAAAGTACCCACAACTCACCAGACACCACGTAAACGCGACAAAAGTACAGTCACAGCCCCCGCACCCAACAAATTCGTTGTGCAGAATTCATTGGCTGAAACGGCTGAAACGCGGCCAATCGCGGTCGTCCACAGCTCTTCTGCTAAAGACAAAATTAAAAGCGGCCGCTGAACGGAAGGGGAAAGTAGAAGTTTTGTCTACCACTTGAAATCTCCCCTTCAAAGCTCTAATTGTGAAAATGAATCCAGGAGAAACCGAAACCAGCATAAATGCATTGCGCTACTGTACTACCATATCTTACAGGCCCTACGAAGAAACAGTCTAGTAGGCCGTGGTCGGCCATGGCGGCATTTTTCGATCCACTGCGCACTGCATGCTGAAATTGTTGTCCCTTGCGAGAAAACAAATCGACAGGTCCAGCGTGAATCGGGAGTAAAACATGACCAGTAACCAGCTCGCAGCCTCCGGCGCGCTGCCGGACAGCGCAAGGACGCGCGTCTCGGACGACCAGATCCACTCCTCGGCGTGTGGCAGCGCCATCGAGATCAACTACGACGAGGAGAGCCAACCGCTTGTCATCCCTTTCGTACGTGCGGGACGAAGTCAGGGGCCGTAACTTAACACGAATGTGCTTGTCAAGTTATGGACTTAATGTGCCGGATAGAAGGTGGACGTTCACCAGATTGATTTTCGACAACCAATATATCGTTACAACTTTAAATTTTAATAAAAATTCGAAACGTTACGATTTAGTAACTAACGCAAAACAAAGTTATATTAAGTTACGGACCCCTGGAAGAAGCGCGAGGAGCGCCCCTTTAAACTTTAATAATTGGAAAGAAGCCAATCCGGAATCCGCCAGCAGACGATGCTGCTCAGTCCGCAGAGTGGGCGTTCGGCAGCCGGGCCGGCGGCCGCGCCCTCAACCTGTCCGTGGACGGGAAGGGGCTGCTGGCGTACTCCAGCGCGCACGCCGTGGTGCTGCACGACTACAAGTCCCACGCCCAGCGCCTGCTGCTCGGACACGTGAGGACCCGGCCCGGCACCATGGCGTCGTAACGTAACATAACGCCAGTAGAAACGCAAGAAAACGAAAAATAAAATTGCAATATAAATACGTTTTTGCTGTGGTTTCTAAAACTTGCCACCGTTTTCTCAAGGAAAACGCCTTTAGGAAGCTGGAAGCGCTGCTTCAATAACGCCGTGGGATTGAAATTTAAATTTTCGTTATGCCGCGTTTTGCGTCACGTTACGTGACGATGCCGTGCCCGGCACTGCCCGGCACGCCGGCCCCCAGCCACTGTCATGACAGTCTCGCCTACGAGGTGACTGTTCTCCCATATGTCGACTGGATTGCCTGCAGAAAAACACGGTGACCGCGATGGCCGCGGACTCCTCCGGGTCCTGGCTGGTGTCGGCAGACGCCGGAAAGCTGGAGCAGAGCTCCGTCATCGTCTGGAACCTCAACTCCGCGTGAGCAAAGCACAGCACGCTCTGCGGGGTCGCGTTGTACCCTCCGGGACGGAGAAATGTGGGAATTTCGCTCAAGTTCAGATGAGACATCCTCAAAATCTGAGGAGAATCCCTCAAATTAAGTTAGTTCCTCAATGTGTTGCCTTTTTTCTAGAAAATAAAATCAGGCAATGATTTTACGATGGCCTTAGGGCTGAATGGATCAATCCCGGCATACTGTCACGCCGCCAGCCTTGAGCCTCCCTCGTCACGTCCAGGTCGCTGGTGCGGGTGCTGCCGGGCGAGCCGCCGCCGCGGGGCTACCGCGTGGTGGCCATGAGCCCCGACGGCGCGCTGGTGGCCGCGGGGGCCGGGCGCCTGCTGCAGCTCTGGAGCTGGTCGGACGGGGCCGGCGCCGTGCTCGAGCTCCCCGAGCACCTGGGCGAGCTCAACGCGGCCACCTTCGGCAAGGACACGCCCGGCCCCGCCCGCCTCATGGTGACCTGCGACAGGAATGTGGCCTTCATCACGTGGGCCGGCGAGGGCGAGTGCGAGGCCGGGGCCGGCGGGCCGCAGGCGCAGCCGGGACACCTGGTCACCAGGGTCCCCGGCAGGCTGGTGGACTCGGCGTTCCTGGGCGGCACCACCAACGCCGTCTCCGTGTCTGACAAGGGTGGGTGCGGCTGGAGCCTAGCCTGAGCGCTGCGTACCACAGTGCTGCCAGAAAAGTAGGCAATAAAGCGTCGGAACACAGCGGAGTACAGCGGGCTGCATTTACGCCTACATACTAGGCAACACCTTCGCACTGGTGCGTGCATGTTGCCTAGTAAGCAGGCGCACGCCGCTGTGTTTGAGCGCTTTATTGCCTACTTTTCTGGCAGCACTCGTGTACCACCCCGTCCGAGCGCGCCCTGCTGCACCGCTATGATATGCCACTCGACCGAACCCCGCAGGATTCGTCGTCCTGTGGTCGGACCCGCCGGTGTACGCGCCGAACACCAAGGTGAGCCGGCGGGTGTACTGCATCGACAAGGACGGGCTGACGGCGCTCGCCGAGGTGGATGGGTACGTCGGGTGGTCGGACTGACTGACTGACTGACTGACTGACTGGCTCACTGACTGGTCCACTGACTCGCTCAGGATGGTGGTAATCGGCACGAGCAGAGGCCACATCCGCTTCTACGACCAGGACATGTGCCTGCTGCACTGGTACCAGCAGGTGGCGCAGGACGCCATCACCGGCATCAGCTTCCACCTGGACCCTCCCCCACCCCCGCCCGCGGACGGCGGCAATTCGCCGGGGACGGCGGCGGAACCCTCCGCCTTCCCCGCGGGTACGTTGGGACCCAAAGTCAGATATTTTGAAGGAGAGAGGCGCGCTTAATTTAAGCCGCCATAGTGCTCTTAGCGAGGGGGAAACAACTCTGATAATTTTGTACACCTCGTAATTTAAAAAAAATCAGGGAAGGAAAAAAAAATCAGAAATTTTAGAAAAAATTCAGGAAATTCACAAAAGTTCACGTGTGTACACCAAAATTAAGAGTTGTTTCCCCCTCGGCTCTTTGACCTTGAACAACTGACAAGGGGACCGCTCTGCTCCGCCCTGCTCCGCCTGCAGCGCGCCACAGCGTGGACGCGGAGCCGCGGGGCGTGCAGGAGCGGCGCGACTTATCGCGGCTGATTAGCGGGCCGTCGCCGCGGCAGCTGGACGCCGAGGAGCCGTTCCGCGCGCGCGACTTCATCGTGAGTGAGTGACTCTGGGTGGAGAAAGAAACGCCAGAAAACCGCGAAGCAGCGCGCGCGCGCGCAGTAAAAACGGCTTGAACTCTTCACCTGAGCCGCGCATGCGCAGGCACCGCGGTCGGCCGGCTCCTCCTCGTGTCCTTCGAGCAGCAGCGGTGCGTGGTGCTGCAGGACCGCCAGGACGCCGTGACCGTCATCCAGACGCACCCGGAGAGGTAAGGCCACAGCCCCGCGCCGCCCCGCCCGGCCCTGCCCGCGCGCCCGGCCGCGCCCCCGCCGCACGCGCGCGCACGTTGGGTTGCCTACCTTTGCGGCGGACAGGCCAGCGCTGCTGCTCGGCCGCGCCAACGGCTCCCTGTCGCTGATCGACTACGACAAGAAGGAGGTCATGGTCACCTTCGCCCTGGACAGCAAGCTCGGGGCGGAAGCGGTGCCCATCACCTCGCTGTGCTACTCGCCGAACGGTGAGCCGCCGTCCCGTAAATGCAACGAAGCGCCAAAAGTGAAGCGGGCTGCATCTGCGCCTGCCTACTAGGCACCATGCACGCACCAGTGCCTAGTGTGCAAGCGGAAATGCAGCCCGCTGTACTCCGCTGTGTTTGGGCGCTTTATTGCGCGCTTTTCTGGCGGCACTGCCATCACCCGTTGCCAAGGGTCTCCCCAGTGCACTGCATGTCCTGCGCGCGCAGGGACGGTGCTGGCGTGCGGCCGGGCCAACGGCTCGCTGTACCTGCTGCACCCCGTGCTGCTGCACCCCGTCACGGCCCACCCCTTCCACAAGACGCGCACCGCGGTGCACCACCTCTGCTTCTCCCCGGACAACATGTTCATG
The DNA here is from genome assembly GCA_033675135.1 of Frankliniella intonsa. Classification (NCBI taxonomy): domain Eukaryota; kingdom Metazoa; phylum Arthropoda; class Insecta; order Thysanoptera; family Thripidae; genus Frankliniella; species Frankliniella intonsa. The sequence continues at coordinate 9,949,445 of CM066255.1, read as the reverse complement.
GCGCATTCAGTAAGTGGGGGGAGCTGGAGCTCCTCCGGGTTCCGTCCCGTCGTTACCCCGTGCCGCCCGGGTGCGCACCGCCGCCTCCGGCAATACCCCTCGCGGCTCCGGGGCGGCGCGCGCGGAGTATCGCCGCCGACGGCAGGGTACAGTCCACGCTGGAACCCTTCCTCGCAGGACGGGGCCAACTTCGTCTCGGCGTACCGCTGGATCTCGGAGCGCCGCTGGGCCTACCTGGGCAAGAGGCAGCTGCACACCAAGCCCGTCCGCGGCCTCCTGTTCGGCCCGCAGCCCTGCGACGCGCCGCTCTTCTCCTTCGCCGAGGACCACGTCCTCGTCGAGTACGACGTGGCGCACAGGTAGGCCGGGCCGGGCCAGGCCGGGCGGACCGCACTGGGAAAACAAATGTGTCTTGCGCACACTGCCTCGCCTCGCCTCGAGCGCCCTCCCCCGTACCTCAGACACGGCTCTGTGGCGGTGCCCCCCACAGCCTCAACAGCAACCTGCTGGTGACGAGGTACGACCACATCGAGCCGTCCGGCCTGCCGCTCAGCGTCACCTGGTGCCCCGGGGAGGGCGACGGCGCCGAGCCCGTGCTGCTCATCGCCACCTCGGAGGTGAGGTGCAGTGCGTAGTAGAGTCACTCACGCGCGCGCGAGACATGCGTTCATTGACGTTCATTCATTGACGTTCATTCATGACTACAGTACAAGTACCGCCTGGTGGACTTGAGGTCGCGCACCGTGTGCGGCACGGCGCAGGGCCCGCGGCTGCACACTACCGTCAGCGCCATCCAGGTAGGCGCCGACACTTTGACGGACCGCTGGGCGACCCGACCAATCCAATGCAGTCAGAACGCTACAGACCATCGGCGGCGCCGCGGCCAGGGCGCCCGCCACGGCGGTGTACGGCACGCACCGCCGCCTCGGGCTGCAGTGCCTGCCGCCGGACGGCAACCCCTTCAAGAACGTCGCCATGATCGTGCACCCCGTCAAGGTAAAGCCGCGGTCACCACGCCACGTCACTCGTGAGGGAGAGATAATTTCTCGCTCTCCGGAGGGCGAGAAACCTCGCTCTGGTATTTACAGTGCTGTCTGCACGCAGCTCATGGCCTTCGTCATCTCGCCGTGCGAGGAGTTCGTGTTCACGTGCGGCGCGCAGGACCACGGCGTCCTCATGTGGCGCGTGAACCGAGCGTAAGCACCGCGGCCGGCGGCCGGCTGTTCCAGTGACCAAGCCTACTTATACACTTGAACCATGCATGAAAAATGTATGGAGCTTCACACTGGAAAAAACACATGTGACATGTGTCACACGTTCTGTAATGCACTCCTTGCGGAAAAACGTTTCGTAATGAGCTCTCTATAGGAGGAAAACGTTTGGCGATGCATTGTGCTCCATATAGAGAGATAAGGACATCAAGAGGCATGTTGCATTGCAAAACGTCCTCTGTCCAGAGAGTGCATGTATGAAACGTTTTCTCACGCGAGTGCGTGAAGAAACGCGTGACACATGCCGCGTTTGTTTCCCCGGCCTGACTCAGCTGTTGGCCGCAGGGCGGTGGGGGCGCTGCTGGAGGGTGCGGGCGGCGCGGGCGGGCTGGAGCTGGAGCCCTGGCTGCTGTCGGTGGAGGGCGGCCGCGAGGGCTGGCTGGTGCGGGCCATGAGGGACATGTTCTGCTACGCGCAGATGCTGCACCAGGGCACCCTGAGCACCGAGCCGCGCTTCATCACCGACACGCTGCCCGTCTGCGAGCTGCCCGACGTCATGCGCGCCCTGGGCTTCTTCCCGTCGCAGTCCCAGGTGCGTGTTGTAAAAATGAAAAATTGTGGCAACCATTGTATGTGGTTACCTCAGGGAGAACCGTAAAATCATGGCTGAGATAACAATATTACAGTTAAGCTCACCAAATTATGGTCAACACGACGACGATAATATGGCTGTCTCAACCATAATTTCATGGTTGTCCCTGATCTAACTATACGATGGTCAGCAACTTTTCATTTTTTTTTCTGGGTGTGCGCGCGCCGCGCCGCACCGGAGACACCGCGCAGGGACGTGACGTTCTGTTCTCACCGCCCACTTGCAGATCAACACGATGGTGGGCGAGGTGCTGCAGCGGTGCGGCGAGACCCTCAGCTCGTCCGACCTGGTCAAGCTGTACGTGAACCACAAGCCCGTGTTTGGCATGGCGTTATCGAAGCTGAGGGACGCCTTCGACGCGTTCGCCTACCCGGTCGAGGGCACGGACGAGACGGCCATGACCAGGGAGAAGTTCCTGTCCATCCTGCTCGACAGAGGTATGCCGCGCAGTGCGGTAGACCGAGGCCGCGATGGAATGAAGCAGAAACCCCTCACCACTGCAACCCCCTCCCCCTCCCGATGACGCAGGTGAGGCCATGGACCTGGACGAGGCCCAGAGCGTCCTGCGGGCGCTGCTGCCGGCCGAGACGGACACCGAGGCCGAGGGCCAGTACAGCTACTTACTTATGGATGAGGCCGCCCGCCGCGAGAAGCTCTTCTACTACCTGCCCGAGGTGTGTACATCCGCGCGCATCCCCCTCTGCAACACAGTAAAGTGCTGTTTTAATACAAGATTCGATGTGCCATGTTAGACCTTTATCGGACAAGTCCAGTAGTCAAAAGAAATGGGACATAATTTTAGTGAAGATTCTTTCTGGGACAGCGACGTTTCCCATTTAAAGGCGTGATACAGTTTGGTGATGCGAGGCCATTTTTGTTGTACTTGCAGACCATCACGTTCAGCTACTTCGTGGACACGCTCCTGGGCATAGTAAAGAAGTGACCCTTTCACGACACAGTCGGCGTCCTGGCGGTCGGGTCGAGGCGGTCGCCGGACCCGGACGCTGCGCGGCAAGGGGCGGAGCCAGAGGGACGCAGTGAGGGGGTGGGGTGGGGGCGGGGCGGCCGCAAAGGGAAGGTGGAGTAGAGTGGGGGGCGGGGGCAGCCTGGCGCTAAAGAGCCGCCTCTCCTTCCCCCGCTCCTCGGGGGCGCGCCGCGCCGGGGCCGGGCCGGGGGCGACCGGCACGGACCAGGTATGTGGGCCACGACTCAATGTAGAGCATCAACATCAACATCTATAGATGCTGCGCAACTAGAATTACAGCGTGCGCATTGTTTGACGACTTTCGATCAAGGAGGGTCAACACGTGAGTGTAGACCTAACCTTGGGAGCGCGGGGCGGGGCGGTGGGGCCGCGTGCGTGCGGGGCGGGGGGCGCCTCGGTGTACCGAGCACACAGCGCTGTTTGACTTGGATTCGCAATTACTCACAAAGGCGGCAGTTAGCGGAGCGGAAGAGGGAGAGAAAGAGGGGTGGGTGTGGGGGGCGGGGGCACGCGAGCCGGTAGAGGTACCCCGGGACACACACCCTCGCCTAGCCTCGCGCGGGGCTGATGCGGTTCCCTCTCAGACCCGGACCTCTTCCCCGGAGCGCGCGCGCACACACACACAGGTACCACCTGGCTGGAAGAATACTGCGCCATTGCGAGAATTATCTTAAACTGCCTACTAACTTACTTGGCAACACCCTGGTCGCACGAGACAGAGCGGCCTTTCTCCTTAGACGCTCTGCGGTCGTATAGCGGACGTATTCTTGGTGGATACCATTTTCGTCGGGTTTGGACAAACTTTGATCGTGATCGCGGCGTCGCGTCGCGTCGCTTCGTCGGCGAGTTCATTATCAGGCGATTACCTGGCCGCGCCGCGCCCGGCTCGGCATGGCAGGCCTGGCAAGGCTGGTCTCCTTTTCCAGCACAAAGCAGCAGAGCGGTGGGGCGGGGCGGGGCGGGGCGGGGTGGGGCGGGCGCGGCGGGCTGCACACCTAAATCAATCACCCTTCTCTCCTCTCCCGGCTGGCGCAGGCTGGCTGCCCACGGCCCAAAGGATAGATCGCTCTTTTATGGAAAATAATGAAACGATAAAATGATGGGTCGTATATTATAACGATCGCAACCATCTTTGTCAAGAAGTCAGAAAACGGGGTAAAACACTGCACACACACACGACCACCGGTACCGGTCGGCGGCGCTCGCATCGCGACAGCAGCAACGACAACGTTGTAGAAAATTTATACAGAACGGTAAATAGCGAATTGAGTGTTTTGGGCGCGTTCTGTCGTCATTAGCCAACCGAAAGACAAACGGTGTGCAGCGCGGCGCCGCCCCGCCCCGCCCCGCCCGCCGCGGACGATTTATGGCTTCCGATTCGGAAGCGGGCGGCGGTGCGGCGGGGAGCCGAGGCGACATCGCAACGCCGAGGAAGCGGAGTTAATTATTACTATCGAGACGGCTCTTCTTCATCCCTGGCCTGGCTTAGCCTTCGCTCAAATTCGTGCAGGAAGTTCCCGGTGAAATTGTCGCCTCCCTCGTTTGCCAACAACGACTCTACTTCGCACATCCAAACCACCCCATGGGAACACGCCTCTCTGGTTGGTGACCCTGTGACCGACGAGCAGCCCAGCCCAAGAGAAAGGCTGACGGAACTCAACCCTCGCTCAGTTTCCCGCGCTTCACCGCTGATCTGCAATGACGCGCCCGCCATCAAGACGCTACCCTGATACCAAAAGCAATATCGGGGAAGAAATTACTGGCGGAGGAATGAAAACCCCGCCGTCGTATTGAGATTGGCCGAGCCCGGCTAGCCTGTAGGCTTAGCTCGGCTCGGCTCGGCGGCCGCCACACAGCGCGGCGCGGCGCCGCCCCATCTCGTTCCGTTCCAAATCGTGACTCCAGCTTCTCCTGTTCGGGGAATCAATTTCATCTTTGAATAACAGAGGTGAATCATATTCGCCCGGTCATACTGGGAAATAATTTGAATTACGCCGGCACGACCCGCGCATTCCTCCACCGCCGCACCGGTACACGGGCTCGCCCCGCCCCGCGCTTGTGCTGCAGCGGCGCATCATATCTCCGAGGTTGGCGCTCCTGGAGTGTATTGTGCTCCCGGCCCGGCTGCGGTAGTGGTGGCGGCCCTGCGGCCGGGTAAGTAGTGTGCACAACCTGGGAGGAGGAGGAGCAGGAGGAGCAGGACGGCACCTGCCGGCCCAGCCACGCTGAGCGGACGCACGCAGAGTTTGCGGTTTCCCAGTCTGACCCTTCGTCTCTCTCTCTCTCTCTCTCTCTCTCTCTCTCTCTCTCTCTCTCTCTCTCTCTCTCTCTCTCTCTCTCTCTCTCTCTCTCCCGTCTGCGATCTGAAGAGACCTGGCGGCTCGCGCGCTCCGACGGCAGGTGGCGCGATCTGTCCGCAAGCGATATGCAATTACCTGACAGAATGTGTGCCCGCCCGGTGGTCGGCACGGGCCTAGACTAGACTAGCACGCGCCGCGCCGCGCTCCCCGCCCCGCGGTGCTCGCCAGTAAAGCCGCCTGTTCACAATGTTGCCATTAAGTTAAATGGGGGCAGAGTCAGAAAAGATTGCAGATAGCTCGCGGCGACCACGTATGGTTGGCAGCGCTGCGCCTGCCGCGCCTGCTGCCGCGCCTACCGCCGCCCCCGGCCCGGCCCGGCCCGACGTGAGCAGACTGCGAGCCCCGGCCCCGGCCCGCTTTTATCCCAAAGCGAATTAGCAATAGAGGGCAGGAACTACTTCCACCACCACGGACCGGCCGAGGCGGGGCGAGGCGAGGCGTCTGCCCGCTGTTCAGCCAGGTTCCTCCTCTCCCCCAAGGCGGTAGTGCGGCGGTGGGAAGGAGCAGCTGATGCTTTGGACGTTAGCTCAGCCATTTTCATCCGTTTCCATTCTCTTTTTGCAGAGCGCGGCCGGTAGACGTTGCCGGTGTCCCTTACATTGTCTGGCGCAGAGGCCGCGAGGGACGGGGCGGGTCATTCCTCCCGGTAATCAAACCCGAGACACCTTTTGTTTCGTCGTCCTGCATTGTGGCCGCAGAGGGGCTGGGCCGGGCCGGTCCGTAACCACTTCACAGAGTTTAGTCTGACTGACAAAATCCTCCGCGTGGCCGAAAAGGAAAAAGGAAGCGAAAGGAACACTAGGGCGGTAAAATCCATCAACAAGTCAAGTCCGGGGCGGGGCGGCCACGGAGGCGCGGCGTCACGGAGGACAGGAAGGCCGTGAGGAGAGTGGAGGTGGCGGAGGTGTACCGGAGGTGTACCGGAGGTGTTCCGGAGGTCTCGGAGTTGTACCGGAGGTGTTCCGGAGGTCTCGGAGGTGTACCGGAGGTGGCCGGGTGCGTGTGTTCGGAGCGCCCCGGCTGGACGCGTCCGTTCCGCTCCTCCACAATGCTCCTGACTGATGGTGCCCGGCCGCCCCGCGCCCAACGAGGTCCTGTCCGACGCCTGCCTCGCTCGCTTTGACAAGCGTTACCTCGATGGGATTAATGCGTCTCGGATGAGTAAGTCTCCTCGGCGCTTCCGATGGGTGGTCGCTCCGTCGCTACGCCAACTTTCCTCCCCTGTCCACGCTAAATCCAAAACCAAATACAACCTCAGAGACACTTGCACAAACATTTTTATCTTTCGCTTTTTATTATTTTACTGGTGCGACGCGCGCCGCGTTCCGGAGGAGAACCTCGTTCCAAAGGGCATATACCGTGCAACACGTTTATGATTCCGAAGCTCTTAGCGCGGAGTGTCTGGTTGCGCTTATCTTATCCGGGTGGCATCTCGTTTTATTGGCGACCAATGCGAGAGAAGAGTGCGGAGACAGGGAGGGGGCGCGTGTCCATTCACACCCCGAATAACACCACAACTACTGACCGCGGCACGCGTGAAACGAAAGCGAGCGAGCGAGCGAGCGAGCGAGCGAGAGAGAGCGAGAGAGAGAGAGAGAGAGAGAGAGAGAGAGAGAGAGAGAGAGAGAGAGAGCATAGTGACACCAATCCTCATCAACTTGCTAAAAAACAAGAGAGAGCCAGAAGAGGGATCGAAAATGTGAAACGCTGCACGTAGTGTAAGGGAGCATTGTCTCACAAGAAAGGTAAAATTTGAATGTAATTCGGAATACAGTATCCATCCGAAGTGAAAACGTATGGCAACGGTTTGACATTGTTTCCATCTCTGATCCTTCGTTATGTGACGCACGAAAAAAATTCAAAATACTCAAAGTTTTGGAGGATGGCCAGAAGCTGGGAGATTGACACGCAAGCTTATGCAGAGGTCGCTTCGGTTAGGTAACAGACACGCACACACACACACACGGCGCGGGCACATGGTTCTGCTGCCACCGCCGGGCGGACCTTTCACTGCTCTTAAGCCAGCCCAGAGCTGGAACTACCTTATCCGAAAGAAATGTCAGGGGGTATCTGGCCGGCTGGTTGGCTGGCTGATACTCCCGCCATGGCCGCGCCGCCACGCCTGCGCCCCTCCGGCCCCCGGCCCGGCCCGGCCCGCCTGGTACCTGTAATCATGGGCTGCCAGGCCTGCCCGGCCGGCCCGGCCGCCCCCTCCAGCCGGGAGGTAATTTGATGGGGAAGGGGCGCCATGTTGGTAGCGCTGCGCTGAGCTGAGCTGCGCGTCCATCCGCCCGGTCCCGCCCCGCCCGGGCCTACGCCGCCGTTTTATTATTATTCAGGCCGTCTGGCCGCCGCGCCGCCGCCGCGCCAAAGCGGGCAGCAAACGAGCAGAAATTACTCGCGCAGATACGGCGAGTACATACAGCACCGCGCAGATCATCCCTTTAACGAGACATGAGAGCTATGAGAAATGTGCCGTGCCGTCGGGCGCCCATTTCAGATGCTTCCCATTCAAGGGAAACAGCAGCCGCGGTGCCACGACGGCAGTGTCAGCGGGCAGTGAGAGAGTGTGTGAGAGAGAGAGAGAGAGAGAGAGAGAGAGAGAGAGAGAGAGAGAGAGAGAGAGAGAGAGAGAGAGAGACCGCCACCGTAGTATGACTGTGATTATTCCTGCGAGCGCGCGCTAACCTTCACATTCAGAGCAACAGTGTACGCACCTGCATGAGAGTAGGTATAATCAGATCACTGCCTCGAGTACGTGGGGAGTAGAGGTTATAACGCTATATAACAACCTTTAATTAATCTATTTGTCAAGATCTGATTTGTCTCAGCCATCGTCTCGCGCGGCGCCCCTCTGGCAAGGTTAGGCGAGTCTCCTTCGACGCAAAAAAAAATGAGTTACAAGAAAAATACATTCTCCGAGGCTAATAAAAAATGAAGGAACAAGGAGAATAAACACGGTATTCGATCTTACGGTGAAATAATCGCCATTATATATTTTTTTTCAACGCTGCCGAGCCGAGCCCGCCCCGTGTCGCCCTGCTCGTACGGTGTATGTCGGCTCTGTGTGGGACCGTGCAAGGTCCTCCAGAATGGCCCTTGTCTCGAATGCATCCACGAAACAGACCGCTAATGACCCGTGGCAGAGGGCGCGCCCTCGACAAATGCACATACAGCATACAGCACACATACACACAGACGTGGGGTAGGGCAAGAGAAGAGCGCCAAGATGGCGGGAAAGCACGGCAATGCACATCGCAATTTCTCACATCCCCCGCACACAGGCTTTCTTTACTCCTCTGTCTAATATTTTATCATACCGCCGAGTAGGAAGAGTAGACCGTCAAAGAATAGAGTAGAGATGAGCCCGCACGATACGTGGGCCCCGGCTGCTCCCCTCCTGGCTTACAAGCCACTATCTTAGTTCCTTTGGCTGGCGCTGGGCTGCGCTGGGGGACGAGGTCTGCACAAATGACGGGCTGGGCTGGGAGACACGCGGGAGCAGCGCCTTATTCTCCTTATCGCGCTGGAAATCTTTATTCATACGGCCCCACCCGAATGCCATATACGACCGAAAAGAAATCTCCGAAAATGGAAACAGGAAGGGTATTTTTTTGAAGGCAACAATTATCGGCACTTAGGCATTGCAGCGCGCCATTATTCGCACCCTTAGGCCCCAGCGAGTGACAATAGGCCGGCGGCGCGGCGGGCGCGGCCCTCGAGTGACTAAGGCACTAAGTAGCCCACTGGATCGCTTCCATATTAGTATTCAGCCTCCCCTTCACTTCATCCCCTTAGCGCGGCGGGGGAGGGAGGGGGGCTGCACGGGTCCACTCCTTCCTCCCTCTTTCTCTCTCTGGTCCCTTTCTGCAACGCAACCCCTGCAGCCAGGCCCTGCTGCTCCTGCTGCGCGCTGCTTTCAGCCTCCCTGCTGCAGTGCAGTCGCAGTGCACGCTGCCTGCATGTCGCACTAGACAGAGGGGAGAAAAATCGAGAAAAAATCCCAATCCGCGCTAAATTACCCTCACTCGAGGTTTACGCTTCCCTGTTGTGCTCATCAGCCAAAAATCACGCATCGAATTTGAATTTCCTTAAAAAGTTAGCAAGAGTTCAAAATTAACGATGCGCGGGGAAAGTTTGAGCAACCCCTCCCCAGTGGAGTGTACACCGCGGCGCGCGCCCCGGGGGCAGAAATAATTATCATTCCAGAGACGAAAAATCTGAGGGTAAGGAGAAGAAGAAAAACAATAAGAAACGCGTTCCCATGGCAAACTCAGCACGCCAGGCAGGCCGCAGGGCGCGGCACGAGGTCATGGCGAGGCAGCTTCAAGTCTCAAGGGGAATAACACCCCGGGCCGAGCCGTCCGGACGCGTATTATTTTAGCATTTAACGCTCGCGATTAAATCAACAAAGTCGCTCGGCATTAGATCCACCTTCACCGTGAAACCTGTTCCGTGGAAGAGGCACGATTTACTTGTTACACCACACGGCGTATCTGTATCAACAACAACAACAACAACAACAATAATAATAATAATAATAATAATAATAATAATAATAATAATAATAATAATAATAATAATAATAGCGTGAATAGATAAAACATTGTCGCTACAAAGGCGATCCTCTCTATCAGCAGCCTATCGCCATTCTAGTGAGTGCCGCTGCTGTTCCTGCTCCCCCCCTGCCCCATCTAACGCATCTACTCAAAGGCGCGGCCTGCATTCTCGCTTTGCACATACTCAGGGAAACAAAAGTTTCGGCTCGGTTCAAAGAAGGCGACCGGCTAAAAAGGGGACAAAACAGAAGCTGCGCTGGAAGCATGCAGGTGGGTGGGGGAAAGGGGAAGGGGTGGACGGGCACCGAGGAGAAGGGGAGGGTTGTGCTGCAAGGGTTAAAGAACGATCTTGAAAAGTCAGAGGGTAGAGGTGGGATGAGACAAGAGGGGGAGGGAAAGTAGGAGCCGTGGGGAGGGAGAGAGAGACGCGGAGAGAGAGAGGCAGGGAGGGAGAGCGAGGAGCCTAGAGGGGGACAGGGGGTCGGCAAGGAAAAGTGGTGCGCTGGAGGGAAAACGCTCTCTCTCTCTCTCTCTCTCTCTCTCTCTCTCTCTCTCTCTCTCTCTCTCTCTCTCTCTCTCTCGTCCCTTCTCTCTCCTTTCACCCGCTTGCGCCCCTTCACTGTTAGTTGCCTGCCACTCAGCATGTGTTGCAGCAGCGCGTCCCCTTTCAATCCCTCTCCCTATGCACAGGGCAGGTCGCCTAGGCGCGGCGCGGCGTGGCGTGGCGCAGCGAGGCGCCGCGCACCAGGACACCCGTCGCGTCGCATCACGTGACCGCTCTCCCTCGTCCCTCTCTCAATGGCCGCGAGTGGTGCGCGGAGGACGCCCTGCCCCGCCCCGCCACGGCCCGCTCACCGATCACGCCCTGCACGTCGCGCCGGTGCACAACACTGCTGTGAGCGTGACGGGCGAGGGGGAAACAACTCTGAATTTTGGTGTACAAATGTCGTGAATTTTTGTGAATTTTTATTGAATTTTTATTGAATTTTTGCTCGAATTTTTCCTAAATTTTTGTGAATTTTTGTGAAAATTTCTGAATTTTTCTGAATTTCATTGAATTTCTCTGAATTTTTCTGAATTTTTTTAAATTTTTCTGAATTTTTCTGAATTACTAGGTGTACAGAAATTTTAGAGTTGTTTCCCCCTCGGTGACGGGGCAGTGCGCCCCTAAAACCGTACGACGTAGGAAACACTATACCCTCTCTTGACCCAAGCCTCCAGCGCGGGGCGGGGCGGGGCGATTGCGGAACCCTTTTACTCATTGCTCCCTTTCCACCTTCCGAAGCAGGCAAGCACCATCTTAAGATTCCCTCTCCTCTTTGCTGTGTTTCTTTGCGCAAGCCGCGTGTTGTCGTGTGCGCGATTGAAATCTGAAGAGGCGGCTGCTGCTGCTGCTGGACCGCGGGGCTGCAGTGCGCGGGGCGAGGCGAGGCGAGGCGAGGCGGGGCGGGGCGGGGCGGGGCGGGGCGGGATAGGACTTTGGCCTCTGATTCCCGCGCGCCCCTGCGGCACGCAGCGCAGAGCGCAGAGCAGCTCGCGACTCGACGAGTAGTTGAGATGTTATCATCGAGCCGCCCTCTCGTCCCGGAGGGGTAGGGGTAGGGCGCGAGGGGGGGGGGAGAGAGAGGGTGAGGGGTCACGTCCGATTTCACCAAAGAGAGCGGCGCGGCGCGGCATGCGGGTCCGGCCGCGGCTAATTATCGGAGCTAAAAGAGAGGCCAGCTTATCAATGCCGCGCAGACTGCGCCGGAGTCCTCCACAGTCCACCCTGGCCCGGCCCGGCCCGGCCCGGCCCGGCCCGCTGCGGTCGCCTCAACAACTCGAGACGGCATGAGGAAACACGCGAGAGGTCTGAGCATAAAGTAAGCGCTCATGGGGTGGGTGCAGGCCGGGGCCCGGCTGGGGTGAGTCATTGCACTAAAGGCATCTCGTTGTTCAACGATAAAATTACTGACAAACGTTGCCACAAGAAAAAAACAGGAATTTTGGTCAGATGGGTATACTCCAATAAATAGCTCTTCGGAAATGCTCCAGCGCCAGATGATGTGTTCAAACCATCTTCTGTTCCTGACAGTGTACTGGACCCTTGATGTTTTAGTGTTTTGACTGAAGGCGTCACAGCGTGGGGCCTGCGGGCGGGCCGGGCCAGGCCGGTGAGAAGGTGGGTCGGTGTCTAGGGACAGGCCTGTCCGGGGGCGGGCCGGGGGCGGGCCGGGGGCGGGCCGGGGGCGGCGCGGGCGGCCAGGTAGGCAGGGTGTCACGGTTATTTATCCCGATACCTACCTGTGCGGAAACAACAACAACAACTCACACTCCTACTTTTATCCTTGTAAGTGGAGGTGTAGCGCGTCAATAAAATGTTTCCCGCACTATATACTACTACTACACACAGTCATCGCGTAGGTGGCCACAGGCGCCCTCCCCCCCTTCCCCCAGGACCTCAACGTGTAAACCATCCAGGACCACTGGAAGCCCCGCTGCCCCGACATAGGCGTGGCTGGCGTTATCTAGGTAGGCAACACATGTAACACACCGGTGTACGGCGGGTTGTTTTCCTCAACTAGGCGATATCCTCACACCCGAGCATAGCCAGTGTGGCCAGACAAGTAGGCAAAAGTGCCCATGATATGTGTGAAGCGGGCGGTTCCAACGCCTGCCTACCAGGCAAACTCTTCCCACAGGAGAGTTTACGTTTCCTAGCAGGCAGGCGTTGATACCGCCCCGCTTCACACAGGCGAATCGTAGGCAAATTTGCCTACTTATCTGGCAACACTGAGCAGAGCTCGGGCGCGCTCAAGGTGGAGCAAGTCAAGAGGAACCGAGCCAGAGCCGATCAGAGATCCTGACCGCATCCTCTTCCGTGCGTCGGAACCACCACGGGCGGGAGCAGCATCCTGTGTGACTCGGATTGTTATCTCCAGCCAGCAGGCCGGAGCGCAGGGGCCGCAGGCCTGTCGCCCTGTTGGGCCCGCCCCGCCCCGCGCCGCACCTGCCCCTCCCCCTCCTGTTGCTGCCCCCTCCGCCCCTCTCCAATTGATGGCCGTGTTTTCAATTAGCCTCCTCCGCCCCTCCCCTCCCCTCCACAGAGGCCGCGTCCGCAGAGCAGCGCCTTCGTCTCGCAGGGGAGAGGGAGCACCGCCCCGCTCCTCCCTCCCTCCCCGCCCTAGGAGGTGCTTTTATGGGATTTTAATGGGATCGAAGAGGAAACCTGCTCGGGACCTGGACGCGTTTGGCCGGCCGATGCTTTGCATGAAGGGTGAACGCGGTTGTCTCGTTTGGACGTTTCCAAACGTCGCGGTGGCGGGGACCGGTCGGAGACTCGCACGCACCGCCCCGCGGTAGCGGAGGGTAAGGAGTCGTCCACATATCACCTCACGCATTGGAATGTAAGGTTAGCCGCATGAAGGGGGGGGGGGTGTCAAAAAGTGCCTTTCACCCCCATTCCTCGCATGCGTAATAAGTGGCCGACCCCTAAACAGGGGCACAAACACTGAGTTGACATTTCCCATGCACACTGATGTGCGGCTACCACGTGACCCAAGGGTCTGAATTTCCACTCGTACCCTTGAAAAAGTAAAAGTGTAAGTTTTCGTACACTACCACACAATATTCTTAAGTCAAAAGTATTACTGTAAATTCGCACAAAAGGAGTATGACATCGTACAGTTGGGTTTTCAGTGGGAGCGTGCGCGCATGCGCGCCTAGGCTTCCTGCCCTGCCGCTCCTCAAACCGACTCGCCGGGGAGATAATTTAACTGCTTCGCGTGAGGTACCTTTTGGTGAGTCACCCGTTGTTAGCCATTTCCGGCGCACCTAGACTCCGGCAGTCAGTCAAATCGTACTTGAGGCACTGCCAGAGTCATTCACAAGAAAATGAGAGAAAGAAAACTTCGCTACGATTCTAATTCCTTGTCACGAGCAAAGAAGAGCAACAGTTTAAATCCTGCTTCAAATTTGTCTCGCTACCGATATTGTGGTGTCCCTAATCCCCCCTCGCATTAGGCCCTATCGCCTGCCGGGGTTCATACATCACCCGGAGGAGCCGGACCGAGTCGGGCCGGGCTGGGCTCTGTCGGGGGGAGAGGGGAGGCGGGGCGGGGCGGGGCGGGACGCAGCACCGGTGTTTTGACAGTTAGAGGCAGGTTTTCGGGTTCGGCGAGGGTCTAAGGAGAGGCTAGCTCCCGACAGCTTTAATAGCCCAGCCGGCTCCGCTCTGTTCCTCTCCTGACCACACGGTGAGATACACACAAAGGCCAGCTGTTCGATTCGCCGGACATGGCGGAGGGGCGCGTATGGCGGCCCGTAGCAACAGTTCCTATATTTTATTCTTTTTGGAAGAGTTAAAGAGACCTACAGAGGGAGCCTTTTTTCGACTTTTGAAAATAATCATTGGAAAAGGCATCGCACGTGGCGATACACAAAATGTATACAAATATGGACCATCGGAATGCACTACTTTGAAGAGCAAGGAGTGTTATGACTTCTCACTGTAAAAATTAACCAGGCAGTTCGTTTAAAAAAATTACCAGATATTTCTTGTAAATTTAAAAAATATATTTTCTTACAGTTCCTGTGTTTATTTTTGCAGGTAATCGGTCAGACATTTTTACATATTCTTTACAACTAATAAACTACTTTTTAAAAATATTTTTCCCCCCTCGGGCGTCCCTACAGGGCTGCCCGAAGGGCCGCGCGCGACCCCGCGGTGCGCTCGCTGACGCCCCCTTGTTTTTTAATTAGCCCTTACTCGCTGCGAGCGCTTTGCTTGAGACGAGCGCCGCCCTTTGTCAAACGGCCGCCCTGTGCCGTGTCCGAGGCGGGGCCTAGCCGCACGCAGCAGGGCTGAGCACGTCCAAGGGCGCCCCGGGGCGGGGCGGAAAGGGCCTCAACCAGAAACAATCCACGAGTTTTCGAGGATTTCGAAAAGTGGCTTGATGTTTCGCGGAACACTTTTTATGCAGACTCAGCGCCGCACATGGGATCGGCGTTCGCACGAAACTCCTTTCGCGTGACTCACGCGCGGGAAAATCCGCCTTTCCTCTTGCCCGTATTTTATTTTGACCGATTTCCATATGCGTCACACGAGACATACGATACAGCAACTGTCATAATAGTAAGAATGCAACGAAAAAATGTGCCATTATTCATAAGAAGAAGAATTTAAACCTCTAGTGATTGATTAAAAGATTGACTTCATTCTGAAATATCGTCACATATTCCTTAATTTTTACCCTTTTTGACTATCTTCATCCTCAATACTCTATGGATAAATTTATTTAGGACGTTTGAAAAATTTCTACTCTGCTTTACTAAGAGTTTTAAGCAACTATGTGATAAAAAAAGGAATTTTCTAAAGATTACTCTCAGCTTTTTATGTAACTTGTGCACAGGCTTACTTCCACGTAAACAGTTAGAGAGAAAATTGTTTATTATATAGATGTATCATAAAGTCTACAGAGAAAATTAAGTCTCGATATAATCTGAGTGTGTGTAGGTCTCTCTCACTACCGACAGCCGCCGTTGTCTGCAGAAATGATTTGCCCGCCCGGGCCGCATGTGATCGTCCTGTCCTGCACGACCTTGCGGTTTGTCGGAACAGAATGTTCCCGCCTCCTCCACGAGCCGTGTGCATTGCAAAAGCGTCGGTGTAATTACACCTTTGCAAATGTAATTTCAACCCCCCCTGCTTTGTTCCAGGCTCTTAGCTAGCCGCGGTGGCCGAGCGAGCACGCCACGACGGCACGCTGCCTTGTAGCAACACGTCGTCTGCTACAACATGATAGCCTACCCACCCGTCCGATTTATATTGTACGCTTCCGGAAGAATGTAGTTGCCCTGTCATGCTCATCTGAGTTATGCATAGCTAATGTTATAGACCGGGCAGCGGGCGCCTCTCGCGCCCCGTGAAGAAATCGTGTATGGCATGGCATGCCTCTTCCAATACAGGCCCCGCGCACAACATCCCATATTGATTTTTTTTTCGACTTTCGACTGGCTCATTTTGGGTATTAGTCACGCACTATGAAACCAAATAAAATGCGTGTTTTATTATTTTTTAAGACTAAAAAGCAATGATAAGCAGTATTCTAGAGAAAATTTCAGTTTTTGGAGGTTAGATTGTAAAATCGCCGCGATGGAATAACAGACAGTATCAATACCCTTTCCCCCGACTCGGACATAGTTGAGTTTCAGGATGAGATATCGACGGCAATCCATCAAGCGGTTCACACCATCCCCTCGACATTACCGCATTCGACGCGCCCGCCAGGGCTCGGAATATAACAAGGCCTGAGGGGCGGGCGGCCGAGCTCGATATCAAGGCCCCCCCCCTCCCCACCAAGCGTACGGGTAAGCCTAGATCAGCCCGCAAGGGATACAACACCCCGTATCACTTTCGACGGACGCGTGGCCTATATGGAAGCGGACCAGACTTAGACGGTCTTAGCGCGCCGTCCTCCAAGTCATGGCAATATTGTTACCGTTATTAAAAGGTCGTCCCGTCACGTCAGGCGGCGCGGCGCCAGTCCCTCCAGTGTCACTGTGAAAAATAGTCGTAGGTTTACGGGAAAATTTTCCACGAAGTGCAGTTGTGAAATTACAATTGTAACTCGTAAAATTGCAAGCACTTCAAATCGGCTTGATATTCATTAACGAGAAAAAAACGGTCCGTCGTAAATTTACAACATATTTCGTAAATCGTAATTTACAAAATTTATCGTAAATTTACAAAGATATTTTTTACAGTGGTGACGGCCCGGCCCGGCGCGTGTCACGCGTCACTCACAGGCTCCCCGCACCAGTGTCTGGCCGCTCACAAAAACGCCCAGGAGCCAGACACGGCATCCGGACGGGTCGTTGTCCGATACGTCTCGTCCATCACGCCGTCGTGTGACGTCATCGCCTCCGTCCTCGCCCCCCTCCTCCCCGACAGAACGAGTTACGCCCCACCCCAGCGCTGACGACGCGACGAGCTGGAGGCGATTGGTAGGCGCCCAACAGCGGGGCGTCGGCTTCTCTCACGTCGCCGCGGCGCGCCGGACCCGAGGAGGCGGGGCGGGGGCGCCGCGGCGCAGCGCCGTCGGACGGGAAGAGGTGCCACCACCGGTGAGGCGCCGACCGCCGTCGTGGAGTACACCTCCAGGCCACCCCTCTAGGAAGCCGCGCCGTCCTCGCACAGCAGAACTTGTTTTAACGGAGTCCTCCAACAGCTACGTGAGGCCCACCCAGTTGCACCCTGTTCTGTATCGTTTCGGCCCCGGTAAGACTATCGTAGGGCGCGGCGGCGCGGCCGGTAGGGGGCGTGAGAAGCGAAGCCACCTCGTCCACCGGCCATGGCGTGAGGCGACAGCGCGGCGCGTTCAGCACCGCCCTCCGATACAGTCCTGTTTGCTGATGAGACACACTCGTGCCTCGAGCCCGGCCCCGCCGTGCTGCCTCCCCCCATACCAGGATCGCACACGCATACCCGTGGCTCCCGGGCTTGTGAGGAGGAGGAGGAGGAGGAGGAGGAGGAGGAGGAGGAGGAGGAGGTCGAGGAGGGGGAGGAAGCCCGGGACGCCAGGGATACGAGGGAGGGGCAGCCGTGGAGGAAGCGGCCGGGTGATGAGGGGGGCGAGTGTTTTTGGTGCTCTCCAAAAGGTGTTTCCCCGAAAATTTCGTCGTTGCGCCACTTGACTTCGCCCGGGCGGGGCGGGGCGGGGCAGGAGGGTTGGGTGTTCCGGGTGCTGTCGCCGCTGATTCAGTCGGTGCGGTGCGGCGGTCAGAGCCGTGCGTGTTCTGAAGGTGACTTCCTAATCACCCTGGTAACAAGACTGCCAGTGAGGTAGACCCCCCGTGAAAGGAAAAAAATAATAATAATTTCAATAAATAAAAATGTTCATAATGAACAAGTAGCGCGCCTGAACCTGAACATCCAACGAAGGTGCAATCTTACAGACCTGATTAGCGGTAACGACATTTTGACCAGCGCCCCTTCTCACGCCGCTATACGAATGTCTGTCCCATCTGCACTCATCATTAAGGTTGGAGAAAAATTACCTCCGAGCAAGAGAGCGGGGGAGGTTTTGTGGGAAAGGAAGACAAGTCGCCACAGAATGGCCACAGCAAATTCGCCCTCCCCCCCCTCTCCCGGCCTCCCCCACTCCGTCTCTTCCACACCTGCCGTGTGGCGCGGCTCTTTTGTTCGCCGCTCGGCGACAAAATTTCTCATATTTTTGTTGGAATGTTTGCGCGAGGCTCGCGGGGGATAATTGCTTATTGCGCCGTCAGTGACGGTGATGAATATCAGCGTGTCAGATGCAAACGTGTGGGGGGCCCACCCCGCCCCGCCCCGCCCCGCCCGGACCAGCCTACATGTGACGCATGCAAAATGATTCTCCTACCCTCCGCCTCATTCTCTCGTGTCCTTTCTCTCCCCTCTCACTTTGCACCGCGCGGCCGCGCGACGCCCAGATTCGACCCCATTTCATTTATACACTTTTCACGGGCGATTTCATCCTCTCGTAAGGCAGTCCTCCCATCCGCCGCCAGGGTGCGCGCCAGGCGTCTGGTGTCACATGAGGGCGTGGCTCCGCGCGTCGCCGTCGATCGATTAATGAGTAATTAATACAGTCACGTGAAAAGTCCGATGCTATCGCGGCGGCGCCTTTCATGCGCGACGCCCCGCCCCGCCCCGCCCCGCCCCGCCCCGCCCCGCCCTGCGCATTACCCCGTCAGAGCGCTGCTGGACTGGACGCGCCACTTCCTGCACCGCGCGCGACTACTTCGCAATGTCGTGGCCGCCGCCTCCTCCGGACGTCGATATTCATTTTCTTACTTCTTCTTGCTTTACTCCGACGTTCTCCCCCTGATGATGATGGGGCACGTTCAATTAGTTTGCAGCAGTATACATTGATAATTATAGAAGCACTACCGACGTCAAGCAGCATCTCGAAGGTGCATTTAGTATTTTGACAGGCACACAATATGCGATCAGAAGGTTTTTTTCTTGTAATAGAAAAGGAAAGTATTATCTTTTTCTAATAATACCATAAAAAACAGTAAATTTTCTAAATACATAAAGAAAGTCAAGTTAAAAGACTCAGGGTCAGGTTGCTGTTTTGAAGATTATACATTCTTCTTGGCGCCTTCTGATAATGCCCGGGACAGCTGATGGTCTCCCCAACGTGAGTTATGGGGAGCGGACCACAAGAGCTAAAACTACAAAAGTGTAAATCATCCAAGACACTAGCGCCTCACGTGGTGGCACAGCCCGCGCTAGGCGTAAGCGCCCGTGAGCCTACCAGGCCTTTAAAAAGACGCTTTTCATACTTTTCAAACATCAAATAAGTATTGGACAGGTGGCAAAGAAGTGTCGAAGCTAAAGGCAGCGGGATGAAGTAGAGGGGGGGGGGAGAAAGGAGGGCAGGCGCGCGACACATACGCTGAGAGAGAGAGAGAGAGAGAGAGAGAGAGAGAGAGAGAGAGAGAGGGAGAGAGAGAGAGAGGGGGGGGGGAGGGGCGATAGGAGAGCCAAGGCTTTGATGGGTCTGATGGCAGGAGGGGATATAGGGGCCTGATGATTAACCGTGGCTAAAACAAAAGGGTTTCCAGCTCCGTGACTCCCCGTGCCGGCGGCGCAGGCACAGCCGGCCCCAGCCAGCCAGGCAGCGGAGGAGAAGAATCCGGGCAGGGGAAGAAAAGAAGAAGCGGGAAAACAAAATGGAGGATTGCATCACGATTGAGGGAGATACCTCTTCCGGGGCTGCAGGCTGCAGAGGATTGAACGGGTGTCTGTTCGCCTCCCTCGCTGCGGGTGCGCGCGCCCGGGCCGAGGAGGGCCTCCTGCAAACTTTTCAAACCTACACCCGGCGAAACGAACTTCAGAAAGGTGCTTTCTAGATTTTTTTTTTTCTCTGACACACTAAAGCCGCGCAACTTGCAGCTCGACTCTGCTCGCCCGCCCCACCACGCCCCGCCCCGCCACGCCTCGCATGATCGAGCCCCATTGTCAAGTGTGTGCCGATGGCATGCCGTGTAATAATCGTGATTACAGTGGCACGACATGTAGAGCGTGCGTGGCGTGGCGCGGCGCGGCGCACCGGGGACTATCGACATTCCAGGCCGGCAAAAAGACCAGGCAGGCAGTCGTGCGCCTATAGGCAGGCCAGGCCAGCGCAGTGATAGGCGATCACGTCATGTCTGATCGGTACCGGGCGCATGACCCGGACACTGCACCGGGCGCGCGCCGCCCGCCTAGTGGCGCGCTCTTTCTGCTGGGCCTAAAAAAGACCCGGCACTCGACTTGGGCTACGAAACATCTTCCATCCTTTTCCTCCGCGTTCCTCGCCGACAAGGACGGCCGGGTCGGGTCGGGCTGGGCCGTGTGGTGGGCCGGCCCCAGCGGTGGGCGGGGCGGAGATCGCATCACCTGTCTCCCTCTCTATCGCAGCCACTCGCGTCGCTCCCGCACGCACTCGGTACCTCCCGGCCGGCCGGCCCGGCCGGGCACCTCCCACCAGTATTGGTACCCGGCCCGGCCAGGCCCGGCCTGCGTGATCGCTGTACGTGATACGAGAGCGGGGCAGGCGCGTCCAAACCGCGCATAGCATAGTCTGTTCGTACACAGCAAAACTCAAGTGTGTGAATCACTGAAAATTGGTTGGCGTGCTGGTAACTTTTTTTTTAAAATACCTCCGTTGGTACGAACAGAGTGGGCGCTGAGCGCGCGGGCGGCCACTGGTCTGCTGTCTTGTCCAGCATGCCGAGGACTTGATGTCCAATTTGTCCTGTGGTCGGCTCGGCCGACATGGCGCTGGGCACGACATCTCCTTTCATCATCAAGATGATGATGACGTCAGAGGACTGTGGCGGCGGGACGATAGAGACGATGAGAAACCCTTTGCGATGGTGAGGTATCTATAGGACCGTGAGCGATATAGACTTCAAAGTGCGACCTTAATTCTGAATCAGAGTTTGTTGACGCGGGGCAGGAGACGGAAGAGCTCAGTCTGGACTGACACGCCGCGTGGGCTCGTGTTCAAACACATGCGTCCCGAATGGTTGCGCCCCCATTACCAGCTAATCGTACTCCATTATTCAACCGGCTCTTTTGTTTGTTTCCGTTTTCAATTGTTTTCATGCATCTGGTCCCAGCGGGGCTTGACCTCACCAACCCGGCCAGGGCAGAGCGGCTGCCGCTGCGTTCGGGAAAAGTATTAACAAAACTCGTGAATTTTGACACCATAGAAAAAATAACATGGCGCAATTTTGGGCCGTATATTGGGATGAAGTTCCTAAGAATAGGTTAAGATATCATGCACGGCGTGAGGTGAGGCAAATTATCTGTTTAAAAATGGAACAAAATGTCCTGATTAATGTCCTAGCACAATTTGTCGTTACCACAATTGAAACTATTTGCCAAGTGAAGGTGGAACAGTACCATGCGCTGTCGAAAATTTGTAGATCGCAAGTTCAAATCGTAAGCAGTTACAGCCATGTAATGATATCGCGAACACGTGCTCTATCAGAACGTACGGCCTCACATCCTCACATTTGGGAACGTTCCGGGAGGGGAGACGGAGGTCACCCCAATGTGGTCACTTTGGGGCCCTCAACAAGCCCCATCGGCCCGCCATCAGCGAGGACAGATGGACTCATAAAATTCAAAAGTAGGGGGAGAAGACTATACCGGGCAAAGTACTACTATAGCACGTGAGGGGAGGCCACCCCGCCATCATGTCTGCCGTGCACACACACACACACACACACACACACACACACACACACACACACACACACACACACACAACCCGCCCATACATGCTATGCGCCCTACGCAAAGAGCGAGAGAAGTGGAAAAGAGGGAAAGGGAGAGGAAGATCCATAGAGTAAGTATAAGACATAGAGGGAGCGCAGGCTAGCCCTGGCCAGCCATGTTATGATTCTTTGAGGGGTAAATATTGTGGCAGTGGTAAATGCAGGCTGACTGCTGCGCCAGCCAATACCGCGAGCCATTTGAACCAGCAAACGTCGCTCCTGTGACTCTCATAGCAAAGTGCCGAGCGGGCTGGACGTGCTTATCGCTGTAAGCGGACACCGCCCAGTACTGGTCTCAGCAGTTATTGAAGCCGATTTGTCCCGAGGATAATTGTATCTATCACCGATTCAGTTCTGCCCACATTTTTTCCGATGACAGCGGTATTTTGATGGAAGTCGTAGGCCAATTTTGACGCCAATGTTGTGCACGTGACCCAGGGTGGAGTGACTCTCCGTGCGCACATTCCGACGCACAAATTTTCTTTGAAAATTGGCCTACGACTTCCATCAAAATACCGCTGTCATCGGAAAAATGCAGTGGGCAGGTCGGTGGTATAGATAATAATTGTCCTAGACAAATCCTTCCAACAACCTGGCTAGCTGTACTGGGCGGTGTCCGCTTACAGCGATAAGCACGTCCAGCCGCTCGGCGGTCGCCGAGGGAGTCACAGGAGCTGACGTTTGCTGGTTCGTGTCGCGGTGGTGGCTGATTGCCGCAGTAGCCCTTGAAAGCAGTCGCCTGCATTTACCACCGCTACATGTTTGCCTCAAGTCGGGGGCCTCTCGCTCCCTCTATGTCTTATACTTACTCTATGGGAAGATCACAGGCGGGTCCGGTCGCCCATCTCTTGAAAATAAAAGCTCAACCGAGCAGAGCGCTGCAGGTTGGGAGTGGCGAGTCATCTGCTCTCTCTCTGTCTCTCTCTCTCTCTCTCACACACACACACACACACACAAACACATATATCTTTTCCATTCAGTGCACTGGTGCGACAAGGACCGGCGGCTCGTCGGCAGGGGAGCGCCGGCAAAGCGGCTAAGTTAGCTCCATCAGCATATTACTATCGCGCTCAAGCCTTTTGTCTCGGTGTGTCGCCATGGGCCCAGGGCGCCCAGGGGCGGACCATTTGAATGACTGGCGATGCTCGCCCGCTGCCTTTCATGTCCCTCTCTCTCCTCTCCCCTCCCCTCCTCTCGCTTACGCTCACTCTCATCGGAAAATTCATCGCGGGGAAATATTATTGCGAGGTGCGGCATGGTGTAACGTACAGCCCCATTCGAACGGCATTTTCAAACATGGAGACTAACGGGGACAGCGAGGGAAATGCAACGAGAGAGTGACCAATTGAGAGTGAGGGGCCAGAGGTCGGAGAAAAGTCCAAGATCAAATATTGAAATAAACTGTACTGGGGGATTTAAATCCCAAAATCATCAGGCCAAGTCGCGGTAAGTGGCCATCGCGTCACAGAACGCTCGCAGGGCCCTTCGGCGGCTTTTTGGAAAAGGAAGTGCAAGGAGAGCGAACGCAAAAATGGGGGAAGGCATCGAGATGAGAGAGGGTGGGAGGGAAAGGCGCTGGTTCAAACAGATGCACGGGCTGCTGTGTGTTCAGCGTAGGCCTGTCCCTTTGCAGGCGCGCCGCGCCGCCGCCTCCCCTACGTCCGCTCCGGCTTCCATTAGCCGGAGAGTGTTGTTCCTTGGTGTTGTTCCCGAGCGGGGGTTCAGTGCAGAGAATTCACCCATGTGATTGGAGTTGCTGCTGACGAACATATTTTTCAAGCTTCTACTTCACCAAAACCATACTCTTCCCGGCGGAGACTATAAATTTGGCCTTCTGTTTAAAGGTTGAGCGTTGAGGCCACGGGTTATCAGCTCTCACACTCAGACGGTCGCACGAGTCAGGGTGAGAGGCTCTGCCTGTCGTATAGAACACGAGAGAAAGTGTGTACAAATTAGTGTGGTCGATAACAGAACTCTAAAAGCATCACACGCTTCCAGCCCAACCCTTCTATTAAAACATTTTAATAAAAAAAATGCGCGATGAAACCGCTGTAATGAGTATCTAGGGAAAGACAATAACGTCCTCTCACTCAAGTAAAATAACTAAATAAAAAATAAAACAATATTTTCTCGTGAATTTTTATCATTTCCGCAGCATGTACGCCTTGGCGCCCTCCCCTGCCGTACGCCGCCGCCTCGGCGCTGGCCGCTGCCCAGTCTGGAAGACATAAACCATTTCCTACGATTAGTGCGCAATAAAATGCGTATAGTGCGTCTGCCCTGCTCGCCGACCCTCCCATGGCTTTAATATTTCCCCCACGCGAATAGGCAGGAAAGGAGCTGGAAATCCTAAACTTCTCTCTTTAACGCGTCGTCCGGAAAGCCAGTGAAAAACGGGATAAATTCTCTCTCCGTCTTTTCGTAGACGGGTTTGCGTGGCATAAGGAATAGACGACGAGGTCAGACACAAAGCGCATCGAACGACTAAGGATCCCATCGGGGTCTGGGCGGCCAGCCGACCCGTCCTGCGTGACCGGAAACTTTTTGCGGAGCGTACGGGAAAACACTGGGTGTGAAATCAGCGCAACAGTACGGCCGGCTGGGCCCGGCGGTAATTGGCCGTTAGAAACAATGTAGCGTCGCTATCGCGGGGCGGGCGGAGACGTGTGCGGCTCGCGTCAAATTATTTCGGCAATAACCATTGAGGGAGGGAGAGAGTATATTACAGGAGAATGGTGCGTAGTGAGCCAGGAAATGGCAGATATCGACTAACCTCCCAACCATACGTAGAGCGGAGCAATTTCGCGACAAACAAAAATATTTTATATACACTAAACCGCAACGCAATTACTCAATCAAATAATCCTTAAATCGTTTAAAATGCCTCGTATTAACACTTTATTTTGGTCAAAATATGATTGTTTTGTAAATTGGAAATCCTATATTCTTATTGACCTGTGTGCATTCGTCTCAGGCACCACGACCTAGCAGAATGAAATTTACGGCACCTGACAGGACTGCACGCCAGTTGCGCATTCGAATAATGCATTCAAGTTTGATGAAGTGAACGGCGGTGGGTGGTAGAGGGCAGCGCATGAGAGAAGAGAAGAGAAGAGAAGAGAAGAGAAGAGAGAGAGAGAGAGAGAGAGAGAGAGAGAGAGAGAGAGAGAGAGAGAGAGAGAGCGATAAAGGGGGGTGGAAGGGTTGCATGAGGGAGGGGGAAAACGTGTCACCAGAGCCATCTCATTACCTCGAGCCACATACATCATTTCGGACCGTGGTTAGGCATGGCTTGGATTACCACCAGCAGACAAATTGTGGGGCGTTCGTGGTTGAGGGGAGGGGCGGCTCGAGCGGCACTGTGCTGAGCTTCGGCCAGCTAGCCGCTGTATCGACCACCGAAACGAAAATTTGTAGGATTTGTGTTGTAAAATTTTGTTATCTGGTTACTAGAAAAACTTCCTTTCAATGTTATAGAATTTTGCATCGATATGTTTTGTCACTTCAAAATGCCTCTGTGTAACTGTTAGCAAATCGAGTAGCAAACCAAAACTCGAGGAAAATAGAGACCGACAAGAGACAGGGAAATGAAAACTACAGGGACAAGCAGCCACTGCCACAGAGATGTTATTTCAAAAAGGGAAACGCGTGAGCACGACATGAAGAAAGAAAGAAAAAATGAAAACAACCACGGCAGAAAAATATTTCCATCAGTGAATTCAAAAGGTAAAAAGCAGCAGCAGCGACGAGCCACGCACAACAAAGTGGCGTGGCGGAGCGTGGCGGTCCACATCCGTCATGTCGCCACCGCCGCACCCGCTGCGCAGCCCCGCCCCGCCAGGCCACCAGGCGCCACAATGCCAATGCGATGACACCGAGACGAGGACATCAAAAGGCACGGGACCAGCGGTACGGCGCCCGCCCGGGCTGCTGGCCACCCAAACGAGGCAAACGTGCAATTTTACATCTATTCTGACGTTCGTCATGGCTACGTCAAAAGAAAATTCAGAGAGAGTAAATATTTCGACTTTTATAGTGCCACTCGAAGAAAATAGAAAATACTGGCACATATGAATTCTGTGATTAACACTTCCCGTACGGGATGAAAGCAGCAATTCACAAGTGGACGTGATTTTTTTCATTTTTATCACAGAAAATTTGTAGCCCTTAGTATACTGATTTTAAAAAACCCTACTGCAAATTTTTAACTCCAGTTTCGTCGGAGGAATCCTGCGCGCAAACTTTTTAACTGAAAGAACTCAATTGTATGTGTTGCTTCTTAGACACAGAAGATGAGTCAATCTGATTGGTCTGCTGACGTTATTTCTAAGAATGTGCAGGAACTCAATTTAATAAGTACTGAAACCAAATAAGCAAATCGAAGTGGTTCCACATCGTGGACCTGTAGCTCGGACAGACTTAATAAAAACAATTATTAAAAGCTAAGACTGTTTTTAATTTTTATTATTATTATTATTTTTTTTTTTGGGGGGGGGGGGGGGGCTTAATCATTCGATCTACGTGGGTAGCTCATAAGGTTTCATAAATTTCAGCAACGAAACTCGAGTGGAGACTTCGCCTTCCTCCTTTTCCCTTCCTCTCACTCTTTTCCAGACACCCACGCCCGACCGAAGTTCCACCTCCACCGCCTCCAGTGCGATTGTTTATCTGGTCATCCTTGGGGCAGATAAAACACGTGCAGCACGGCCACTCCACGGCGCGGGGCGGCCATCTTGATTCAGCTGGGCGGGCGGGCGGCTCCTTTGAGCCGCAAGGGTGTGGCGAGGTGAGGCGTGGGTCCGTGTAAGAGAGTCTCTCTCTCTCTCTCTCTCTCTCTCTCTCTCTCTCTCTCTTTCTCTCTCTCTCTGTGTTTCCTCCTCCTCCTCCTGCTCCTCATTCTCTCTCTGTGCCTTGCCTTGCGGCGCGCACACTTGACGCCCTGAGGACACGACACCCACAGCAGACGTTCTGCCGAATGACACCTGCTCGCAAAAGTGGCCAAAACAACGCCTTGTCGTCCTTTACTACAGCAACACCCGCCTAACGAAAGTGAAAAGAAAAAGAGGAACTTTGTTTGTTGGTAAACGGATGTTCCTTCTTTAATAAGTCCAAAGTTCTTCGTTAAAGTCAACGTGAAGAAGGAGATAGTCGACTACAACATCGACGCCTTTGTTAATATGTGCACGCGGCCCAAACTCCTTAGTATACTAAAAATTGCCGACAGCCACGCAAGCGACGTAGAGAAAGGCTAGACGTCTGCCAGACAGCGCAATGCGTGAGGAACTGTGAATCACCTGACTACTCGCCCGGAGCTACAGTGTCATGTCATGTTTTTAAATTACTGTGATATGGCAACAATTTTTGTTAAACCAGAAAATATAATATATTATTCAAGCAAAATTATTTTAATAACCGTCTCTAATTTTTGTTTTGTTTTGCAGGCGTTATTCAAATACACCATCGATGGAACTCCTTTCCAACCTGGACACGTACTACATGTGTGTGTTGCTTGTATAAGCTTTTTCGTTTCCTCCGACAAGGGCTAAGCACCTCACAGGGAGCCAGCACGACCGACACCAATTAATTTGATGACTTCGATAAATATTTCATACGGATCATCAAGAGCGATATGTTGTCTTATCACTCGGCTCATCTGAATATTCAGGTAGCCATTTAAAGTGGTCTACACAGCGGGTGCCGTCACAATCCGTCGCATCGGAAAGATCATAACTCATCACATTCGTGGTGGTCGGAGGTGGGGGTAGGGGAGGGGGAGACTCCCTTCTCTCTCTTTCTCTCCACATCTTATGAGAGGTAAGTGAAAATCTGTGGAGTACTCAATTTTTAACAATCACAATTTTTAGTAATACATAAATAACGAAACAAAAAAGGATTTTTGATACATAATTTTATAACACTAACGCACATCAAATCGGCGAAAAAAACATGGGAAAGCAAATGATGAAGAGGTACCAGCTCAATATGCCGCAAGTAATGGCGAGGAAGTGGAAAAATTTTATTTCGGAATCATAACACATAAACGACATAAACGCTCTGTAGCGTGCTCCATACTGAGCTGGGTCCCACCCGGCGGGTCATTTGTGCTCGCTGGGCCGTCCCGAAGAGGTCAGTAAATGTCACATCCTCCGGCTGGGCCACGGGTGGCGTCAGAGAGCGAGTGGCCTTACGGCCGGGCCGGCCCGGCCCCTATCCGTGCCCGGCCCGCCGGCACGCCCGCCGCCCAGCCCGGGGCTCCCAGCATTCCCGGATTACATTTTAAAACGCCCGGGTCCGCCCCAGGTGTAGGTACTTACATCACGGAGCGCATGATGGCGGAGCGCAGCCGCGTGAGAAAGGTGACGCGAGAGGGACAGACGTCACAGCCGCCCCGCCCATGGCATTACCGAGCCCTTCTTTTATTGCCCCTCTTTCCTGTAAGACAAACACAAAAATGTACTACTTCTTGTGAGACGCGTAATGGCCGGGGAAGGGTAAGAGGCAGTTTGTAGCCCCGCCCGCCAGGGGGCAGCACCGCGGCCGTGTTGTGCTCATTTGTAGGCACGAGGCTCGCGCGCGGGGAGACGCGCCGATTTATTGCAACTCAGAGTGCCTCGTGTTTGCCGCCGAGGTCCGAGAGGGTACACACTTATTCCCTTAGGTCCTCACACCACGGCCCGTGGTGTATTACAAGGCCGAACTCTTGCTCGAATATCACTTAACGCATTCAACTAACAAGCAGTTCCGAGGCTGAAAATACATTTTACTTCTTTCACCAAGCGACATTTAGCGTTACATGCTAACGCACATCCATGACCCTAGTTCAGTCGGCGCCAACAATTTTGATATGGTATATGCTTCATTTCCACAGGGTTGTGGATATAAACTCAGCTTGCAGGAATATCAAGGATCACTCAATTGAATATCAAGCTAATTCTGCTTCGAATTGCAGGCTATACACACATGAAATAAATTCAGGTAGCTCGAAAAATAAACCTTGAGTCAACGATCGGCCACGGCGCGCTGCTACTGCCATTAGCCGGCCCGGCCCAGCCAGCTACGTAAAAATGAGGTGCATCGCACCTTTTGTTTCAGCCTGTCCGTCCGTCGGGCCCGTATATAGCAGTATCCAATTATCAGAGCGAGACAAAAGACGACGCACCTCGCATGTGAGGGAGAGAGAAAAACGAGGAGACAGACATTGTCTGGCCTGCCCCATCCATGCCGGGCTGGGCTGGGGCCTCCTCTCGCCCGCTGGGGCCTGGCCTGGCCCGGCCCGAGCCCTCGGGCCGAATTAGAATCGGAAATTAGAGACTAATGCCGGGCTGGATGATACACTGGGCCGAGGTCTCTGGTTGGGCGGCGGGGCGCGCTCGCCCCCACCCATCATCCCGAGGAGGTCCCAACCGCAGCATTTGTTGCGCAAGTAGGGGAAGAGGAGGGAGCGTCTCTAAGCGAGTAACAATAGAACGCGACAGGGGCCTAACGCCACACACTACCCTTATCGAGCGTCGAGCCGTTGCGTCGCATTGCATTTTGGTTATGTAAAAGATTTATTTAGAGCTGAATTTCTAGCCTGTCTATTCTCTGCCGACAAAAAGGGTCATCAAACAATAAAGGAACTGATCCGAGACGTCCCCGGTTTTCCTTCCTCTTTTCTCAGAAAACCGGAGGAGCGTTTCATTCAAATGCTCTGACTGCGCGCGAAGATTCAAACCAGCGGCCGGTGACGGCGGCGCGGCGGCGACTCCGCCATGGACGCGGTGCCCTCCTCCTCCTCAGCCGCCGGGTCCCGACAGACCCGACCCCGGCCGCCTCGACTCGCCTCGCCGCCCGAGCTCCTCTCCTCGCCAGATACTTGAGTAATTGAGGGACCGGGACCGGGCGAGGTTGGACGGCTGCCATTGGTGGGGAGGAGCGCTGTGGGGCGGGGCGGTGGCGGGGCGTGGCGGGGCGGGGCGGGGCGGCCGGCCGCAGGGAAGGGGGCGGGAGGTGAAAGGGAAGGAGAGGAGAGTGGGAACACGAGTGGGGCTGCGTTCTGAAAGGGCACCGCCGTTCAAACAAAGCACGGCCGCGTGACTCCGAACGCGTCCGCGGCGAGTGCCTCCGTGCCACTCACTGCTGCCCCCTGGTGGCGAGACGGCGCGGCCCGCGTTCTGATTTCCGACTCCCGCTAACGACGAACCGCCGTGACCACCGCGGGGTCAGCAGTAAATCAGCCTAATGAGCGCACCGTGACGCGACGGGCGAATTTGCACACATCGTGCGAAGTTTATTGGAAACTAACAGGAGGCCGGAGCCGCCTACCCTATCCCAAAGAGTTATTAGCAGAAACCGACATCTTACAACGTAGAGGCAGTGCCTATTTTCGAATAAATCTGGTCGGTCTGAGACATGGATTATTATTTTAGTGTTTACTGAAAAAATATAGGCAGGTAAACGTTCCTGCACGCGAAGCAAGCTTGCTTCGACGGACGGGAGTACCGCACGAACTGGAAGCTGAAATGAAATAACTGGCATGTGCTTTACAACGCCTCTTGCGTTCAAGTCTCTGAGAAAATAAGGGAGTTTTACACCCGTAAAGGCGTGTGTGCGTGTGCGTGCGCGCGCGCGTGTTTGAGTGTGTGGGTCTGGGCGTTGCGCCGGTGAGCCTCCCCCCACCACCTCCCCCGCGCATCACGCAGCGGGCGCCCTGATCCCTGCAATGTTAATTAGGGGGGAGGGGCCAGAGAGGTTAGGTGCAGCGGCGCATGCCTTCTCTCTCGCACTCACTGGCTCGCACCCGAGGTGTGTCTGGTGTGCTGCCCAACAAGAGCCTCAGGTGTCATCACATCACCCAAAACAGACGGTGGCCACAGCAGAAGGGGACGACTTTGCGTGTTTTGCAAATAATTGTCGATCGTTTCTTTTTCTTGCGAGTTTGCTTAATCGCACAAAACAAACCTCCGATAATCGTCTGGCACACGCGGGGGCCGATCCAGCCAACCTCGAAAACCGAGGTCGTTGGATAATGGCGCATTGCTTCTTGCTTCCTGTGAGCAAAATGTTTTGAACTACCTTTAGTTACCACACCATTAATAATGGGGCAGAATAACTCCTTGCCTACCGCAAAAATGGTGCTGTAATGTTTCAACAACTGCATCAGAATATATATTGGTAGACGAGATAAAATACTACATGTTTTGAATGTCCTATGCTTTCACTTGGTCGTTTATGATCCAATGTGTCAACTTTCAGTCTGTATGAGGTGTAAATATACCCCGTAAAATACATTCCGCTATTCAAATCCTTTTATATTTCTTAAAATTGGTCAACGAAAGACAGAAATCGGGAGAAATTTTGTCACTCCTATCCTGTCGCGATAGAGGGAGGATGCGTTAAAAATACTACAAGCAGCAGTGCGCTGCGGCGGAGTGCCTGTGCCACCCCAGACCTTGACCCTTGAACCCGCGTGTCATTGTTTCTCGCGGCGCGGCTACTTACGCCGCGGCTCTGCACGGCTCGGCCCGTGAAAAGCGTCTCATGCTTTGGCGCCTGCTGCACTGAGGCCTGCTTGTCGTGCTCCAGCGAGCCCTTTGTGCAGGGGCCTTTGATGTCTCACCCTTCTTTTCACTTAAGCCCTTCTGGAGGGCTCGAGAGTCTAGAAAGGGACTTTCTCATTGACAGGGTACATGAGGGCTGCCTGTGTGTCCCTGCACGGGCACTGATCCTCCACGGCACTCTGGCCAAATGACGGGTAGCTATATGCTTTATGCGTAGACACCTCCATAAGAAGAAATAATGTTCAGAAGCTCGAGGGGTAATAAGGGTAAGCGACTCACGACGTCAGTCGTGTGTACGAAGGATTAAAGTATTATCAGGTAATTGGTTTCAAGTATTTTGAAGGAATAATAGCGTGTGTATACTATTAAAATGTAGGCAGGTAATATGCACGTCCGCGAATCTGACACAGCATGTTTCATACCAACTTGTAACTTTTCTGAGCAGTTAAATGCTCAGAATTCGAAACCAAATGGGTGAATACACAATTAGAGGGTTTTGTATCTGAAAAGGTCGAAAGCAAGGGTACTAATCGAGATACTTTGGAAGATATTTGTAGGTTTTAAGGGATATTTTCAGTTCAGCTTTTCGTAAAATTACAGTTCCAAATTGTAAAATTGCAAGCACTACCTCAAGCGGTAAATTTACATAATATTTTCGTAAACAATAGAGGGGAAAATATATATTACAAAATTTATTATAATTCATATTTTAAAATTCTTTCTAAGTGAAAGACGACGCATTGGCTAAGTATTTTTGGTCGTGTGGACCTTCGTGGCAT
Source organism: Frankliniella intonsa (assembly GCA_033675135.1). NCBI lineage: Eukaryota > Metazoa > Arthropoda > Insecta > Thysanoptera > Thripidae > Frankliniella > Frankliniella intonsa. The sequence continues at coordinate 9,917,564 of CM066255.1, read as the reverse complement.
TTCATATACCGCTCACCGCATACGTACGAGGCTCGTGACTAAGAAACAGTTGGCCAACCAATCGCTGGATGACCTTTTGGCATGACACACCGACCACAGAATACAGTCCCAATTAATTTCAAGAAACATTGGCGTGGACTAGGTTGAGTTTATGTACCGTACCGGGTGTTTCAGAGGACACGTAACAGTATGCGGATTGGCCTACCCGCTCCAGCCGTCAGGCGCCGTGGCCCCTTGAGTAGGCAGGCCCGCAGCACTGTTACGTTTTCTCTGAAACACCCGGTGCACTAACTCCAGAGCACATCACTAATGAGCATCACGAAATGATACGCCTCTCTGGAGGAAGAAAAGAAGCGGCCCGACCAACTCTCAAACTTTTAACCTTCACAAACTTCTATGACAAGCAGGTTCGTGTGGCTGCGAAGAAGATGTCCTGCCGGACAAGAAAATAAAACGGTCTTGGTGTTTTGGAGCCAGCCACGACTCCGTCGCCCCACCCCCTCGTCTCCGTGCAATAAGACCCTTGAGGGAAAGAAGTGGGAGCCAAAAGTAAGAGACGCGCGGAAAAATTAAGCTCTCGGAGTTCCTTCTCATGTCCCCCGGCCGTGCTGTCTTTTCTCGTTCGTCCCTATGGCGCCGACTGCCGCCCCCCACCACCGCCTCTCACAGCCATCCGGCGACACAAACTTCACAACAGTAGCCCGTCAAAATATATGCAGCAAGACTTTCTCTAAATTACAGCTGTCCATAAGAAAAAAAAAGAAACACAAAAAAAAAACAAAAAAAACAGCTGTTCTTTTCAGACCACTATTTTCTCCTTCCACATACGACGGTCGTATACTTCCAGACCAGGACTTCTGCCTTACTGACCTTCCTTTAAGATTTAATTTAGCGACTGCGAGCAGCAGGGGCGGAGTTGAGCGGGAGCGAACAGGGATGAAAGGCGGGGAGGAGAGGTGAGCCAGGGGTGGGGGTGAGTGACTAGGCCGCCGCACCGCGCCCAGACCGAGCGGCTCTTACCCCATTTACGAAAAAGCCCAGCCAGAGGGCAAGCCGGGCCGCATATCGCACGGGGCCCGGCCGGGACCAGCCTGCCTCAGGGCCGTTTTCGTCGCTTACCTTTTTCCTCCTCCTTTCACCTACTTTTTACACCTGCGGGGCGGAAAGCGCTGCTAGCTGAGCGAGGTGGCCACTTCTCGAGTAGGGCGAGTAGACCTCACAAATAAAGTGCGAATGAAGGAGTACAGCGTGCGTCTCTCTCTCTCTCTCTCTCTCTCTCTCTCTCTCTCTCTCTCTCTCTCTCTCTCTCTCTCTCTCTCTCTCCCCTTCCCTCTCTCCATTCCTGCGCCACACTGAAAGTTAAGACAAAAATGCCTCTTACGTAAAGTTACGCTGCTATTTTTTGGCGGAACGAATAGACTCGTTTCTGCTAAGAATTTCCCTTTAATAAGTTGTACACAACGGACAAACACAGAAACACACACACACACACACACTCGCGCGCGCGTGCGCGCGGTGAGTCCCGGCATGCCGACGCGTAGCGTGGCGTCGCAGCGTTTGCGTGTGTTTCAATTACCACCCGGCTGGGCGGGCAATTCACGGCGTTTACTCTGAGCACGGCGGTGTGACAATGTTGGTTTCTCTTTCCCTATTTTTATTTTCAATTACGTCGATCACGGCCCGAGATAAGTGCATCCCGCAGCAGCAGTACACGCACCTCCCCCGCCCCGTATTTTTTTATTTTCGTTTTTCGGAAGTCGATAATCTAGCATATGGTACCGCACGCACGCCTACGACAAAGACCATCAGTTACGTTTGCGTTAACCTTAAATATACATATCTGAATAAACTAGTAACTCAAAAACAGGGCAGAAAAAATAAACACCAAGAAGACATTTCGTTAGCATTACTCGAGACATTAATACGCGTTCACCCGGATCGCCATTGGATTTGATACACATTATACGTATACATTCGTGTATAGTGATCGAGCGACTGCGTTTAATGAAGTGAAGTACCAACTCTGGCAGGCGTGGTGCGCGGCGCGGTCTTTGTTATTTCAATGTCATCTTCCCCACACGGCGCGCGCTACAATGTAGCAGAAGCGGCTATCTGCCCCGCGGGCGACACGGGGCCGGGCCGCGCAGGGCAGGGCAGGGCGCCTTTATTAATTAACATTAGAGGCGCGGCGCTGCCTCAAGGCCCTTTGTATGCAGATTGGCGATCCATTAGGAGGCCTCCCCGCCCTGAGCTGCGCGGTGGGTCCCGCAGTGGCCCAATGAATGGATCAGCCGGCCCGCCGCCCATTTCGCCCCGCGCTGCTGAGTTATCGTCTTTTTTGACTGCCGCCGCCGCGCACCGCCGCCACACGGCCGGCCCGGCGGCGAGGCGCACGGAACGGAAATGAGCAAGTGACAAATTCGCCCCCGCATTTGTGAGTCGCGGCGGCCTGCCCGGGGAAGGGAAAAAAGCAGCACTGCATTCTATTTTTTTCCCCCTTTTTCATATTATTTATCTCATGTTGTTGGGCCGCAGAGGACCTCGTGTCACCCTCTAGCCTCCCCCACCCCGGGGGTAGAAAAGGACGACGACATTGGAGGAGGACGTAGCAGACGGCGAGAACGACGGGCGTGCGGGGTATCGCGGACATTGAAGGGTAATGGCGAAAGGGGTATGGGATAGGGAAGAAGAAACAAGAAGAAATAAACAGGAGGGGCAGAAGGAAGAGATGAGGCATGGGCCGCGGCGAGGAAACGACTCGGGGGAGGATGCGGGGGAGGAGGACGGCGCGAGCGCCGCCGGCGCCGCGCGCACATGTGTCGATACACGCGTGTGAAACCCACATGCCGCATGCGTGTGGTCGGGGAGAGAGGAGAGAGTGAGAGAGACGCAGAGAGAGACAGAGAGAGGGAGGGGGAGAGAGATGGGGAGAGACAATGCGCGTGTGTGTATATGTGCGTGTCATTACCCGTAAGTGTGTGGGAATTTGTATGATGGGTGGGCGGGGCGGCCAGGACCGGGGCGCGGGGCGCGGGGAGGCGAGGCGGGGGGCCGCGGGCGTGGCGATGGACGCGAAATATGGGACAGCTGAGGCGATGCCTCACAATATCGCCGCTGTATGGCCCTCCCCGCCCCACCCCGCCCCGCCCCTTTGGAGGCCTGCACCATTTCACTGGCCGGGGACAACGCCCTCCAGTGCAGCAGTGCGGCGTGCGGGCGGCCGCCCCCCGCAGCCCGCGGCCCCTCCCCTCCCGCGGTGGACGCCCGTCCGCCCGCCCTGCGCGGCCCTCCTCGACGACCCCTGCCGGCCGCGAGAATAAGAAAACGGTAATGATAAAACACTGCCATCCGGGCTGTGGCACCCAGGAGCAGCAGCAGCAGCAGCAGCAAAATTCAGGAGCGTACAAAAAGCCCTTCCCCTAAATTACTGGTTTTAAGCAAAATGTGCATACAAAACGCATTACGCTGACCCGGCCGAAAATTATGGGCCGAGTGTCAGTGGGATGGCAGCGGCTGCTCAGCAGCGTCGCGGGAGGCCCTGCCCTGGCCCTGCCGGGCGGTTGGCAGCACTGGCCGCCTGCAGGCCGCACGCACCTGGCGCGTTTTAATTCGCGTCCACCACGGGGTTTGGCCAGCAACTTTGGGTGTGGTCATTATTCTCTGCCCTGCCCTGCGCGGCCGCCGCGGCGCGTCCTCACGGGCGGCCGGCCAGCCTCAGCGCGCCCAGGACAGGCGGGAAGTAAAACAAAAACTGCAAGGAACAAGATTGCATACACCCAGAAAAGCCCGTTCTCGAAACGAGTAAATTGTGCTTGCTCTGAGTACATTTTGGCCTCAATCGCATCCAGTACAATTTGTACTTGTTCCAAGTACATTTGGGACTCGTTAGTTCTAGATTTGACGATGGCCGGAGACCAGCGCCTGTACTCGGCTAGCCGTCATCGGAGTTTTAAATGTTCTCAGGTCGATCCAGATATTCTCGGATTGAGTATAAAACGCTCTCAAGTATCTCTTTGTTCTGCACTCGACCAAAAAATTCGGCAGCTGAACGAAGAGTGCTAGCCTGATAAAAAGTCGAGAACATGTTCTCGATGCAATTGAGTACAGAAATGTACTCGGCCTACATATTTCGCTACAAATTCCATGCAATTTATCACGGAATGTGAATATAACCATAAGCTAAACTGCCCACGCCTGCGATGACGATTAGCAGCCGCGTGTCACTTATGGGTATAAAATTGTTCGAATCATACTTGGTTATCCTTCATAACAGTAAAAGTTAATTTTGTCAAAAAACGAGGGCAGCACGTTTTTA